>WAAE01010729.1:58318-99415 GCA_013400495.1 Nicator chloris
TCTGACATTTTTTAGCTTTTGTTCTTCTAAAATAAAATTATGAAATCGTTCTCAGATGTATGAATAAGGTTCAGAACAAAAGCCAACAGATTCCTTATATTTTTGAAACATTTCAGTATTTTAGGTTGGTCACACACAGGTTTTTGGGTGTTTAGTTTGAAATGAAAACTAAACTCTTTTTCCTCTCTATCTGCTAGTACTTCAATGCGGATGTTTTTTAATCAGATGTTCGTGTTTTAAACTTTAAATGGATGTTACAAATGAAGATTTATCTGGGCATAAAAAAGAACTAGTTTGTTTTAAATTTAAATCACTTTTGGGGGCAAACTGCCATTTGAAACTCCAGATTTTTTCAGACATTTATGAGCCCTGGTACACAAAACCCTTAAAAAAAGGCTTATCGAGTTTCCTAAAGTAGGCATATTTTGCCAAGTCCTGAACACCCTATTGATTATTCCCCCCCAGAAGTGGCATGAATATGCAGGATGCATGAATATTTTCAGTAAGTTTAGAATTTCTCCGGGACATACGCAAGAACTCTGCGTGTCTTAGAGCGAGTCATTAAATTCAGATTCAGAAGGAGCCTCTGGAGCGCTGAAAGTCTGCTGGTTCACATCTGCCTATATTTTTTTAAATGTATATAAATGTATATATCTATATATATTTATATCCAGAGGACACCAGCAACTTTTTCTGTGGTCTTTGTGTCTATGAACAGTGCTTCTCTCCAGCTGAAGATACTAGTGGGTGTTTAATTTATGATGGACCAGGAGTGCTGTGGGCTTCAGAGTGAGGTGAAGAGCTTTTGGCAGACGTGGTGGGCTCTGCAAAGCATAATGGGTGTCGAGGAATAACAGGGATGAAGTGGGCACAGAGAAAGAGGAGATGGTTCTGCATGACATGGTGTGAAACCTCAGGTGTGGTCAGGGCTGTGGAGGGCACATGTTGGGGACCAGGTGCAGGATGTAGAGCCAGGAGAATGGAATAATATTCCTGGACCATCCATGCTCTGTGCTGGACAAATCAGCACATTGAGGTAGCTGAGTTGTCCGGGACAGTGTGGAATTTTTTAGCTGCTTTTCAGAAAGGGTTCTGAGAGCTTCCTGGGGAAGGATTGCAGGAGGTGGCAGAGCACGAAGGGGTAACCTGGCTATGTCTGGCTTGGTTTTTTTTACAGTGGGGGCAAAGTGCATTTCTTCTGAGGAGGATAGGTTCAGAAACGCTAAAAGTTCAGATGTTAAAAATTCAAATCTTAAGCGCCCCAGTGGGCGTAGAGCTGATAAAATGGCGGCACTGCGGGAGCTGAGGTTGTGCCAACTTCTAACGCTGGGACCTCTGTTTTTCACTGTGCCAATTTCTGAGCAATTTTGAGGTGTCCTTCAGAGGTGGGAGCTCACGCTCCGGGCTCAGAAAGCCATTTGTACCTTTATTCCAGGAAAATTATGTCCGTGCACCTGAGCTCGTGGGGAAGAACAGAGGCACCCAAAGCTTTCGCTGAGGCAGCTTAAGTGGCCTGCAAATATTTGACCCTCTTTCCCCTTACCCAAGAGATGGGTGAGGCTCAGTTTGATGTTTTCTGAACAAACTGAAACAGCCTTTCCTGAAGGAAGTCTCCGTGTCCATACAGAGGGGTGGCACAGCTTTCAGTCCTGCTGCTCTAGATGCTGCAAGTTTGTGTGCAGACAAGGCCCAGGAGAGTTATGGCGGAGCTATTAGGAGGGGAAGTGATTTTTTCTTAGACTGATTAAAATTCTTTGGGCTTTCTGTTTGTTTGTTTTTAAACACCTATTTAGCTTTTAATTAACATTTAAGAGAAGGGAAGCTGGTTAAATATTCAATACCTCCTCCCTTTCAATTAAGGTAGAACAGTACACGACGCGTGATGAGGCCTCTGGGAAGTATGGAAAAATGGAGAAGAGCAGACTCTTGATTATCATTTTCAGGGGGACAGGAAAGGTGAAACACATCTGATTATTATCCCGTTAACAATAATAATGTCAAGATTTTTTTTTTAACATCAGAAAGCAGTTTAGAAATGCAAGTATTCTTTAAAACCGCATAGCCTGTAAATATCTCCATTTTTCCACTCCCATTCTTTACTTATTTCAGGTGCAAGCATGGAGGATTTTCTAATAGGCCTTTTCAGTAGCTTAGTAGGGAGGCTGCAGATGCTGGAGAAGTCATTCTTCATGCTGCATGCCCTTATCTTCATTTTGATGCAGTTCTTTCTGTCCCAGCGAGTCAGCAGCCTCAAACCGTACAGCCCGGGGAGCTCAACCAAGCAAGTGAGAAAGAGCTGTATCGTCACCATACTCTAGTCTCTTCCCCTTTCCCTTCTTTCTGGATTGAAAAATCCAGTTGCCTTCTGTCTGTGAGCCTGTTATCCCTCAAAATTGTACATAAAACACACAGAAAAGCGTGCCTCAATAGGAAAAATGGATTGGGAATATGCTAGTATTTGTAATTCAACACGTTAAGCCTCCCTAAACTTAAAATCCTCCTTTTTGATTTGGTGTACCCTAATTTATCTGACAAAATATTTTGTTTTGCTGGCCATCCAGTTTATAAAAGAATTATGCTAGCTGAAAAAAAACCCCAACAAACCCATTTTACATTGTGGAAACTCCTCAAACCACTGCCTAAAAGATGATACATTTTTAAGCCTGCTGTATCTTCTACTATGGTGAGACAACTTACCTGCAGAAAATACTTTGTTTTCACCAAATATCCCACAAAAATGATTTTTTTTTTTAAATCACCATGTTGCATAAACAAGTTTTTAAAATTGAATTGCTGGCACCAGATATCAGTTGTGTAAATGTATGTGCCTGAATGAGTGGTTGCTTTCTGGCTTTTTTTTTTTTAAGGACTGAAGAGAGAGGAGATGCTAAAATGCAGAGTTGTTGGATAGGTTTCATATGCTATAACTTCAAGGTTTACTGGATATAGGATTGCATCGATTTTTAAAAACAGAAACAAATGTTTTGCAAAAAGATTTCTGACTGCATCTATTACAGGACTTTCCAAATCAACTTTAAAATTAGCCTATTGTGATGACACAATAATTTTTAAAGTAACTATTGTATGCTGTCCGATGACCTATTCAGTGCTATGGCTTTTTATTTAAAAAAAGCAAAACCAAATGAAGTATCAAAACTCAACATATTTTTTCCATGCTCCTCTCTTCCAACTATATAAACACATGAATATATTTATATATATGTCTCTTGTGATTACTTATCAGTAGAGTTAATGATGTGTATTTACCGGCTGGACTAAAACAAGAATTCATCCAATTAGTTCAATAATTGGTTATTTGCCAAAATTTTTTTCGTTATTAACAGTCCATTTCTAATTCAGCTGTAAATAACACAAAATTTCCTTTCAATTTCAGCTAAAGTGGTATTTCATTCTTTTAAAAAAGTTTTTCATAGCTTTTATAGAAGCAATTCATAGAAGTCACAGGAAAAATTTTGCTGTTGCAGAGCATAATGAAAGTAACACCTTTTGTCAGAAGGTTCAGTTTTTACATCAAACTGTCATCCAGGTGAACTTCACAACTTGTGATTTTTTTTTTTAATTTAATTCAATGTGTAGACAAAAAAAAAGGCTGAAGGAAGTAGCACATGTGTGTCTGGAAATAGCCAAATTCTGTTACATAGAAAATTCTGTACTATAATATGGTTAAAAAGTTGAAGTGAGCAACCTAAGACAGGAGTCCCTCAATTGGCTGACCCTGGAGCTGTATCCTTTAGATGCAAATACCACTAATGTCAATTTTATCTCAGCTGGATATAAATTATACCCAGTTGCAAGACACCCATGCCATGGAGCTCTGGAATACGATAAAGCTGAAGAGCTGATGAAGGCAAAAAGGCGTTTTTCTTGTGGATTTTGGAACAGGGTCTTGCCCAGATGGAGAGCACAGGCTGCCTGTTGAGAGGAGATGAGACTGTAGAGAAAGATCTTCCCTTTTCTCTGCCTGCTCCCAGTCATTCTCTGATAAGAGTATCTTCAAGAGGGGTCAGAGGCAAAGGAGGAATCAGCTCAGCAAGAAGAGTATCAAGGAGACATCAGCTATTGTCTGCAAGTGGCCATGCTATAGGTAGATACTTCACTGAACTAGAGAAAATATGTATTAATAAATATTTGTGCTATGCACACAGAAATTTGTAGATAAAGCTCGATCTTACTCTTTCTTTATATTTTTCCCCTTTTTTTTCCTCTCCAGATTCTCCGAAGCGGATGCATAGTAAGGACAACACTGACAAAAAGCACTATCAGTAAATCAATAACTTTTTTTCTTTCTCTTTTTTAAGGAGAACACACACAAGAAACCAATTCACCTCATTCTCTGAAGAAGGATGTGGAAAATATGGGGAAAGGTAAAATAAATAAGGGCCAGTTACATTATAAAACTGCTCTTTGTTTTAATAGAATATGAGGATAATAGGGGGCACTTTTGTTCTGCACCATATTTTAAGCTTGTCAAGTAACATATGAATAATATATGGACCTTTGGGTGGATATAATTGAGATTAATGCATATATATCAATCAATACATGACACTGTAATATAATACTTTAAAATAATATATTACATTGATTTATATTCATGGCTTTCTGCACAAAATCTATGGTAGGTCTATGCAACACTTTTTTTTTTTTTTTTAATAAGCACTAAAATATTTTGTCTTAGAGTAATGAATTGCTCTGCAACTGTTCTTTCAAGAATTATTTATACAGATTATCAAAACCACTTTTTCTCTTTGTTAGAGGAACTCCAGAAGGTTCTGTTTGAGCAGATTGACCTACGGAGAAGGCTGGAACAGGAATTCCAGGTGTTGAAAGGAAACACATCTTTCCCAGTCTTCAGTAAGACACAAAATCTGTGGTTTTGGTGTTGTGTGTGTATGTGGTTGGTTGTTGCCAGGCTGATAAAATGAGAGAGGTTCTCAGCTGTGCTGCCATGATCTTGGGCTTAATTTTGCCGAGGCCAGGTTGGGCAGGGCTTGGAGCAAGCTGGGATAGTGGGACGTGTCTCCGGGTTGGAATGAGGTGATTTTTACAGACCCTTCCAACCCAAACCATTCAGTGATTCTACGCTAAAACTTCTGCTGTGGCTTTGCAGCTGCCCAGGCAGGTCTTTTGTAGGGAAAATACAAAGCTGGATATTTGTTTTGGTGTGCATTCTACTAGTTTTGATGGCATTGAGTACAGTGAGTAGACAGAAACACATCTGGGCCTTGATGGGGTACGGTGAAGTTGGTGTCTTAGCCAACACCTCAGGGGCTTTGGAAGACAAGATACCTAATCCCCGTTTTCAGGAGGTTCCTAACACTCATTTTCAGGAGGTTCCAGCTGACGCTAGGGAATTGATGTGGCCTTTTTAAGGAGCAGAAATTCCTGTTTGGATGTTTCCCGTTGAGAGAGGCCATTTGAGATGGCCCTTTCACCACGGCCGTGGAGGGGAGTGCTGCTGCCCAGGCTGACGGAAGGTGCGGGGCACAGCTCAAATAAAATGAAATGGGCACTTAGCAGGGTTTTTGTGAAGCTGCCAGAAGTTGGGGCTGATTGTACAGGGATGTGGAAAAAGCCCCCTTGGCTGGGATCTCTCGAATGACACTGGAGCAACAGCGGAAAGATTCTTCCAGGAGAAATCCCACCTAGACCAGGGTGATCCCACCGGAAAAGATGGGAACACAGATAGCATTTTTCTGTTGTTCAAAGAAAATATCCTTGTCCCCTTTCTGTAGCATCAGATAGGTGAGCTCAGGGAAGCAAGGAATGTGAGGACTCTAGGAATGACTCCATCTTTAGCCCTAATATTGGAATATGTAGACAGCTCCATAAATAAAGAAGAGTCACTTGACATGATACAGATATTAATGAAAGGAGCATAACCTCATCCTTCAGAATAAATCCAGTCATTACTTGGGTTTGGGAGTGAGGTAATTTTCAAATAATTTGTGGAGATCAAAACGCTGCTGTGTGGTATTGGTGAAATGGCATCTTGGACTTTTGCCATTCAAGTCTCTTATTCATCCTTTTGTTCTTCTACAGTAAAATTAATGCTCTGTCTTTGCCGTGTAAATAAACACTGCAATTAAACCACATGAAATACAATTCAAATAAAAGAAAAGAACAAGTACGGCCAACCAAGGAAGTGGTGACTGCTGTATGCTGGCTTGAAAAATATGTGGTTTCAATGTACCACAAAGTAGTGGTCAATTTTCTTCAGGATTAAAATAGAAAACAGATAATGTGCTATAAACCATACCTACAAGTGACCGTAAAGCCTATTTACAGATTTAGATTTACCAAAAAAACCCACCCCTCCTCTGCATGTAATAAAACAAGAAAAAAGGGTCTTTGTAAAGTAATTAGTGTAAATCCATGTTAAGGGTATTTTGTCCTCTAGTGCAGTGCCTGTTCTAGCACAAGAGAGGGGGGCTGTTCCAGGCTCTTGCTGCTGGACAGGGCTGTTGCTTTAGGTCAGATATTAGAATGGCATGTGTCTCTTGGGCAGGGAGGAGCCGGGGAGAGAAGTCTTTGGAGACCCAGCTAAAGGGAAGTTGAGGTAAAATTTAAATTGTATCGAAAACTCATCCCTATTTCAGCTGGGAGGCAAGATGCAAGATGTGGAAGGCAATACTATTTCTCTCTGGAAAACGCTTCTGTCAGGTTACCTGCAGCAAACTCTAGAGTCACCTCTTTTGGGTTCTCCACTTGGAACTGAGCATATTTGGCGTGTTACACCTTCATAGCATCAAGCCACTACTCACAACAGGGCTGTGCAGCAAACAGTGTTAGGTTTCAGAGTTCTCCTCTCAGTTAAATCACTGTTAAATGAGAACTGAGCTTATTTGCAAGCTCTCTTAGCAGTGCTGTGCTGCAGTCCTTTTTTGGCTTCCTGTACCTGCTTGAAACACGGACTGTGATAATTTATAAAACAGCAAGACCTTGTCTTCTGCTGTATTTTTCACATTGCTGTTGTGCTTGAAAGCTGCAGGTGAAATTTTCCGTTGACTTTAAGACCTCTCAGTGCAGAGATCACTTGAATTAAAAAAAAAAATCACATGAAGGAAGTCAAAGTTTTTGCTGTCCTGATAAAAATGCAATCATCTCTGCATGGTGACAGCGTGTTCTCCTGGAGCCCTGCTCTGGTTTTTACCCTCCGTGTCGGCTGCTCCCTGTTCTGTCCGTCTGCATTTTAAACAATGTGGCAATAAAATGGCGGAGACGCAGTCTGGGTACTTAAAGTATTTAATTTTGTGTTAAGAAAGCTATTTAAATATTCATATCTTTTCTCCTGGGTACTGCTTATGGCTTTGTCTGTGAGCGTTTGGGCTCGGATAAATGCCGCCGGAAAAAAATCGCTGTCCCTGCCGTTAACACCCCGTTTCCACTGTGAGCTTGGACATTTTCCGTGCGGGGCTGAGCAAGATCCCTGAGCTGTTTGCTTGGAGAGGTGATGAGTCCATGAAGAGGCAGCTGGGAGGAAAGCGTTGAGGCAAAAAAGGAAAATTTCTGCTTAAAGCCTCTTCAGAGTGAAGGTGGAGGACGCCAGTTGTAAATATCGGCCTTTAGTGACCAGGAGAGGACTCAGTTACCTTTTTGTACTGCATGGGGTTTGTTTGTTTGTTTGGTTTTGTTTTTGTTTTTTTTTGGGGGGGGGGTTGCTAGGAAAAGAGGAATTGTAGATCTGTTTTATTTTTGTTGGCTTATTTTTCTGATCAAGTCAGAGTAGAGGGAATGGGCTTAAAAGTTCTGTGGGAATTTACTGGAAATTAGAGGAACTTCACTGAGATAATGCCACCATGTCGTGTTCAATGTGCGTTGTGCTGCACTCCTGAGGGCTTCAGCCTGACAAAATTTCTCACTCTTTCCCTGTTTCATTGCTCTTTTCCTGACTCCTTTTCTTTTAGACAACAACTTTAGCTCACCATTCAGAGAGGACAAAGTTCTTTTTTGAGAGGAGGACAGAGCTCTGCCCTCTTGTTCTTTCATCCAGGACAGGCTTGTTACCTGAATCAAAATGATCATGGTCAAGACGGATTTTCTTTCCTCTTCTATTTAACAGCCCATCCTTGCACCCTGATCTCCACCAGGCAGCTCTTCCAGTTATTTGGTTCTTGTCAATAGTTTTGTTTTCTCTTTTTCCCACCCACCAACACTTATGGAACACAGAGCATCAGTCAATCTTCTAACAAATGAAGTTTTTGCCTGAAATGGTTATTTAGGAGGAAAATCAGAGAAAGAGGATCTACTGGAGCAGGAAGGCCAGCCTGTGCTGCAACCCAGCTGTCCAGGATCTCTCTTTCAAAGACTTTTTTGCTTCCAAATTCCACATCACTCTTTACGGAGCTTCAGTTTTGTTCAAAGCCGTCAGCACAATGCTACAAACCACAAATCAAACCCTGCATCCTTGAACGCTTTCTCCTCTCACATGTTGGACATTGCTGTGGTTGTCAACAGATTTATGCCAAAGCAAAGAAGAGCAGTTTTGCTCTTCAGGGCTTGCAAAAGTCTGACTAATGGTTGCAGAGCCTTGCCCGTGCAGGAAAATAGCTGGGAATAAATGCTAGCAACACAAAACTTAGCATCCTACATTTTCTGGTGGGGGAAGTAGTGAAATCTAATTTTTCCGCATTTTTTCTGTTGTCAGTGCTGTCTCCTATTAGATACGGACTAGTTAGGCATATCTTTTAATTGAGTGAAGGACTTTTGTAATGCTTTGTGGTTCCTCAGTAGTGACTGGGTTTGATTTAGCTTGATTTATGTCAATTCTGCTGTATGGTCTCTGTTTTCATTATTGCACCTATATTGTTTTTCCCTCTCATACAGACAATTTCCAAGATCAGATGAAGCGGGAGCTGGCGTACAGAGAAGAAATGGTGCAGCAGCTACAAATCGTAAGTTTACTTTCTCTGATAAAAATCTCTTGAGCTGCTGCTTTGTGTTTTTTAAGCGCACACCTCAAATTCTTCCTTTGTGAGCCATGCAGATGCACCATTACTGAGCTCCTATTGCCTTGTATTTAGCAAGAGGTGAACACGCAGTTCTCAGCTGGTTTGGAGCCTGATTACCTGGAGATTTACTTTCGTACAGTAACCAGATGGGTCTTCATGTTTGAACTAAACAAAATGTGTTGACTCAACACGGAGAGGTGCTTCTGCACAGAGGAGTGGGGAGGAGTGGATCAGTAAACCTTACGCAGTTAAATGTTTCTACCTCGTGTGAATTGCCAAGAGGTGCATTTCAGCCCTCAGTAGGGAATCTGCTCAATCCCTGCTTCTCACCAGAAAATAAACCTTAGGATGTGTCTTTTTCTCATTTCAGACACTAGAAAAAGTGCTTAACTCAGCAGTAAAGGATCAAGTTGCCAAAAACACATTTCAGTGCAGGCACACGTTACTGTTGGGTCTCTTGCTTGTTATTTTAAAACCAAGAGGGATTTTGCCTGTGTGCTAGTGCAGCTCTAGATCATCACATTCAGCTGTGTTGTTTTGAAAAGTTGACGTTCTTAACCCTGTGCAAGCAAAGGGGCTGGAGCATGGGAAGCTGTTCCCCACTCACAGAGTGCTTAGTGTGGTTTCAAGAGCAGGGCATGGTGAGGCTGTCAGCTAAAACTTGCTTTGCTTTGCTAGTGCTTTCTCTGTGATCAGGCTGACATTGGTCAACAGGGTTTTGTTTTTGAGGCAAGTTTGGCAAATATCCCCACTTCCCTGAATCAGCCCCGTGCTCCCCCATTGAAATTTTCCTTCTGCTTGTCACAGGGCCTTGATGCAGCGAAGGCATTGCCCAGCCTCCTGGTACTGTCATTTTCCAGCTGATGGGTTGGGACATAAAAGTAAAGCTGAAGGCCAGCACTGTCAAACTTGTGCTCTGATGTTTGGAAGCATTTAGGACTGGCCTTATTTTTAGAGCAGCTGAACGTCCACGCGCCCCGTTCCTGCTGACTTCAGAGATTTCAATGAGAGATGGAGGGTGTTTGAAAGAGGTTGTTTGTAGAGGAAAGTCAAGTCCAGAACATCTCTGGGTGTTTTTTTCCGGCTAGTCTCCACTCTTTTCCTTTTATGTGTCCAGTTGTTACTGTGTCCCCCTTTGTGTCCCAGTGCCAGGCAGGAAGATTGACTTGATCTGTGAATTTTGTTGTCACAGAAAATTCTAATTCACATGCCATCCTGAAAAGCACTTTCCCTGCTGCTTTGGACTTGAGACAAGTGACTAGTTGGATTTCCTGCTGCAAAGCACTTCTAAGCACAACGTTTATGGGCTCACCCTGGTCTTTATCTCTTGTGTCAGCTGAACTTGGAGCTAACCCATTCTGCCTCCCAGGGAAAGAGTGGATCACTTCTGCCATTCACCTTGTGGTCCAGTCGTGGAGTTGTTTCTAGAACTGGATATCCCAGACCTCCAAATGTGGTGGTTTTCCTGATTTTCTTGGGCAGGAAAAGAAATATGATCAAGTAATTCACACCCTTTTCACTTACTGACGTGTGCTATGGACAGATTAAGAGTAATTTAATCATTAAACAGAGCTGTCTGAATGTCCTTACAGAGAATAGTTTCAACATTTAATACGCTTCACCAACAGCTCAGGACCTCTTCACTCAGTACGGATGCCTGAGTTTAATTATTACTAATAGAAATGTTGTCGAATCACCAGGAAGTCTTCATGCTCATATTTGCGGGGGAGGTTGTGATCAGTGAGACAGATAGAAAGGTGTTTGTATGAAAAACTGAGAGTCTGCTGCAAATAATGAGTGCGTTTGCGTAAGATGGGTGCAGAAATCTTCGGAGAGGTCTTGGCTGATAACTGAAATGGAGTCAGCACTTTTCAGGTGATAATCCCAGCAGTTGCTTTAATTCATTCATGGGAATATGTCTTGTATGTTTATATCTAGAATTAAGATTAATGAACTGAATGTGGTAATGATATAACTACTTCGGCCTTCCAGGGTTATTGCATGTATGAATTGGTACAGAATGCACAAAAAATGTGACTGCTTTTGATTTTTTGTTTAATTGCTGTTGTTGATTTGTTTTTCACTGGGTCAGTTAGGCTGGTGGGTTTTTTTGGTTTTTTTTTTTGTTTTTTTTTTGTTTTTTTTGCACCTGAGATGCCACACTACTACTTTTACAGGGCTTTAACCTAGTTTTCTTTTTAACATAGAAGTACAAAGAGAAAAACAGAAGTGTTTCATACATACTGAAATCATAGTTTTACTTAGACCTTCATAGGTGTATGCCTTTGTAGTACTAAACTCAAAATTTACTGATGTAACTAGCCACAGAACTTGGCTTAAATGCTTTTAAAAATTATTTTACAAACAATATAGATGCCTGGAGTCAGAAGGTTTTTTTGGCTTTTCTAACTGCTGAAGATATACAACTTAAATTAGTCCTTCCTGACTATCCCTGGAAAGATTTAAGTGCCGTGTGGACGCGGCACCTGGGGACATGGGGTAGTGTGGGCTGGGCAGTGCGGAGGAAGTGGTTGGATTTGAGTATCTTGGAGGGCTTTTCCAACCTAAATGATTCTGTGATTCCCTGATCCCTGGTAACTGTGGGTACCAGAGGCAGGTTTTGCCAGAGCGATCGTTTCACTCACCCTGAACGGAGTAATCAGACTTTAAAATAAATTGACCCGGCGTGTTTCGCTGTTTCGGAAATGTCTGGAATACAAGCGGAACGCAATCACGGGGTGGAAAAAAAAATAAATCGACCAAATATGATTGCATTTGAAAACTTTTCAGCGCCAACACCCACTGCAGCCTGACGCGAAGCTCATGCCCTGTGCGCGGGCAGCGGTGAACACTGGCCATGACGCTTTTTGTCTCGTTTTTTGGGGAAATTCTTCCCCGTTTTGGGAGCGACCGTCGCAGCGCGGCCCGCGGGTGCCCTCTGCCGCCCGCCAGCCGCCACTGCAGCGGCCGCGGGTTGGTAAATCCGCGTTCACAGCCTCGGTTAAAGCCGGGCTTTACTCAATAGCCCCACTGCTGCTGCCGCTCTGCCCGAGCCGGAATTGAAAAATATTAATATTTCATGGCTTCCTGAAAGCCAGGAGAAAGGGAGAAAGGCTCAGGTCACTGGAAAAACGCCGTGGGTCCTGTTTTCGTACATCTTCATTGGTGGGTGTTGGGTTCTTTGCAGGCAGCCTGGTTTAGTAGGTTGCTGGAGCAGAGGGATGTTGTGTGGCCATTAGTTTTGATGAGAATCACAGAGTGAGTAAGGCTGCGAGTGGCCACTGGAGGTCATCTAGTCCAGCCTCCCTGCTCGAGTAGAGTCCCCTAGAGCACACTGTTCTGAACAGTTTTCCCGGCAGGTTTTGAACACCTCCAGTGAGGAAGGCTCCACAACCTTTAACTCCATCCACTAACAAGGAAATGGATCTTAGACCCCGAATGCATTTTTGTCTTCCTCCTCTTGCAAAGTGCTGTGTCCCATATTGGCTGAGTACAGGACGTGTACATGGAGATCATGTATAAAATATGGATTTTGCATGTGAATCCTGTTGCGCCAGGGAAAGTTTAAACTGGATATTAGGAAAAATTTCTTCACTGTCAAGCACTGAGGTCAGCTGTTCAGGGCAGTGGTGGAATCCCTATCCCTGGAGGGGTTTAAAGGCCGTGTGGATGTGGCACTTGGGGACATGGGCTAGTGGTGAGCTGGGCACTTGGTAGCATGGGTTAGTGCTGGGGGAATGGTTGGACTCAATGATCTTAGGGATCTTTTTGAACCTAAAAGATTCTGAGATTCTGAGGATCATTTGGCTTTTGTTACTGAGCTGTACAGAAAGGGCCAGTGAGGAGGAACTGCTGCCCAGCAGGATGGGGGAATTGTGGCATTACACACATGGTACTGCCTTAGAAGAGCTCACCTGCCTTTAGAATTTTTGGTTTCTGTCAGTGAGGCCGGATCTCATCTGCTGGGACAGCCCACCACCATAAGCAAGTATCTAGTCACCTCCTGCCTGAGACTCTGCATCTGTCTGATATTGTCTTCTGAGCAACTGTGTCAGTGGAACGAATTTTAAAGCCATGAACTTTCTTTCAAGCTGCCTGGTGAGAGAAGAAGATCAGAAGTGGCATTGCCGGCATGATGATTTTCATCCTTTAACGCTTTCATGAACCTCTCTCAAACATGGCCTTGGGGAAGTAGAATGCCAATCAGGAAATTAAGCCTCCTGAAAACTGAGGAGCTTTTCTTAATTTTCTCTCAGAGGTGCCTTACAAATAGTTTGTGGGTTCCCAGGAAGCATTGACCTCAGTGGTGACCTGTCCATCAGGAAAAGCTGAGGTTGTGTTCATCACCCATTGTGGCTTAAATCATGGGGTGATGATCAGTCCCACTGGTTTTACATTGGGGCAAAAGGTGACAGGTTTTTGAGGGGTGTTAGAAATGTGAAACACTCAGGCAGGCCTTTGCTTTTCCAGATTAGGTGAAAAATGATGGTTTGGTTTTGTTTGGGATATTTTAATTAGGTTATGCTCCTGTGAACTGACTTCCTCCTTACCAGCCTCATTTCGGGCTGATAATAATGTTCAGAGCTCAGAACTGGATCCATCTGGAACTCCTCTGTGTTTTATGGCTTTCTGCTCTCAGTGTTCCTTTAAATCAACTCTGTTCTTCAGAGTCAGGCAATAAAATAAATCAGGAACTATCTCTCTGCAAAACTGATTTCCATCTCTGCATCATCTTTCACCCTGATCCTTAAAGATTGACAAGGAATGTTTAAAAGAAGAAGAAGAAAAAAAATCTACCATGTGGTTAATGTTGGTGAATCTTCAGAGGCATGAGAGCCTGTTCCTCTGGGCCACACTGTAATTCAGAAGAGCGTGAGTAGTTTTAATTCCTAGTTTACATTGTTTACAGAAAGCTGGTGCTTTTGTATAACTAATGTGTTCATTATCCGGACAAGAAGCACCCACATTTCTGTGTGTGGAGACCTCGGTCTCCGCGTGCTTGTCTCCCTTCTCAGAAACAGGAAATGGGAAATGGCAGTGCTTCAGTGCCATTTGTGATGTCTGTGCTCGGCCTGAAGTGGTGCAGCTCAGATGATTGACCTTGGGGAGAATACAAGCAGTTTTCCAGCAGAATGGCTCTCAGATTTCTTGAGTGGCATCTTGTGCTGAAGTGCCTGCTCACAGGCACACACATAATGACAGGTAAAAGAACATTTCTCAGATGCTGTGTCCTGTGTCATCAAAAGGGTCATCCCTGATTGTGTACAGGAAAGTGATCTGTTTCCACCAGAATTTTATTTCCTGCTGTTGCCTTTTTTTTAATCTTTTCTCAAGGGAGGTGACCAAAACCTGTATCTTGACAACAGATGTGGGTATGCCTTGGGTTGAATAGGATGGAGCTGTGCCTCTTCCTCTGGCAAATTCAAATGTTAAAGAAAATGATGCCTTGTAGAAATTTAAGCGGAAAGCTTCCTTTCCTTTAGAATCTGCAGAAATTCTGATCAAAAATGGGTGTGGATGTACAGGTAGCCACAAGCCAGCCTCTGCTGCTGCATGAGTGCAAAATATTTTTTCTAGGCAACAGAAGGCAGGTATCATTGTGTACCTCAGCAGAGATAGGATGTAGAGGTGAAGCCTGTGAAAGAGTGTGCTGAATCTTCTTTGATATCTGAGTGTGTATAACAGGGACCAGACAGGAACTTCAGAAATTACTCCCCAGTCCTATCCATTATCTGTGCTTTGATTTGAGTCATGGGGCAGGCCCTGGGCTTGCTGATGGGCTTCCTTCCAGGTGGAATAAATGGGGATGTGTTCCAGGAATGCACATGGGACTGTGCTCCAGTTCCTAGTGGGTACCAGGACTAGACTGGAGTCAGCCTGTAGGAAAAAGGACTCAGTGCCCATATTGCATTTTTCTTGGAGTTTCTCTTCAGATCTTCTCTCATTGTATTTCCTACTAATGTGGACTTGGTCATGAGAAACTGGGTTTTTGCTGCTTAAAACCAAACTGCCTTCACTTTTGTTATTTCTGTACACCCTTTGAAAAGAGCCACCCTTTGCATCTCCCCGCCCTTTTGAGTGCTGATCCCGCCCTCATCACAGCAGCTCCCATGGATGCACAGAGTGGGACTGTTCTGCCATGAAGAACCCTAAATCCTATTCCACCACAGTGTCGGAGTTGCCAAATGCTCTGACAATGAGACAAATAGAAGATGACATTGTAGGTGATTTAACTCATGGAGAAAGTAGTCATTTCCCTGTTGAACACCCACCTCTCCCACTGTCATCTATTACCAGGAGATCAGGTAAAACAACACACATTAGAAAGACGCCGGTGTGCCAAATATAGCAGAGAAGTGGATTAAGAACAGTTAATTTCTGACAGAATGTACCCCGTTGTATTATCTAGGTCAGTACAGCCTGGGAGATGTCCTATATAATTTGTGGCCATGCAAACCCAAGTTGGCCTTCATGAGTGGGAGAGAGGCAGGAATCAGCTAGTGAGGCACCACAGGTCCCAGCTGGAATGTGCTGCTTTTTTAGTGCAGTTTGTTTGTGGCTCCCTTTTGCATTCAAACCATGGCCACAGGTGATCAGGGAAGCAGCTTTTCTGCACCCCCTCCTCTCTGCTGCAGCTTGGGAGGGAGTTGTGCAGCCTTTGCAAGCACCGTGTCCTGAGGGCGGCTCTGTTTGGGGACATGGTGGAGGGGACAGCTCTGTTCCTTGAAGGGGATCTGGCCACAATCTTCCTGATACCTTCTATCTTCTGTCAAGGGAAGGGATTATAACAGTAGTCAGACAAAACACCTGGAATCTTGATCTTTTCTGGCCATCAGTGGTTCATGCACATACATTTCCCCTTTTCCAGGGCTGTGTAGGGGGGAAGCAGTGTGTCCCTGTGAAAGGCTTCTGCTTTCATTCAGCCACAGGCACTGCTGCTTCCTGGTGCTGCTGCTTTCAGTCAGATTTGCCTCCTTTCCCAAAAAATGAAAGGGTTAGCTCTTGAGCTTCAAAAGCCTCTCTCTTTCCTCTCATCCTGATCCTTCCCTCCTCTTTTCTTTATTAAGGTAGGCAGGGATGGATAAGTCTCTCAATGTCTTTGCAGACATGATACTTTACCCCAGCCCAGAAGTGTGCTGGGCACAATCCACATAAACATCTTCTGTGGGTAAAATATATTTTAAATCAAAACAGGGATGTGCAGGAATGTCTGGGATCACTGGATACGGATGCAAATTCACTGTGTCTAGGTGTGTGGGGCAGGTCGCTTGAACCCTCTGCATTTGCCCATCTGTTCCTTCTGCTGTTTGTACAGGTTAAGGCCCTGATACTGACTTCAGCTGGCATAATTGTCAGCTTTCAGAAACACATTTGACATTATTTGTGAGCATATTCTGCAGTGCCTGGCAGCAGAAGGAGGTCAGCTCAGCATGCAGCAGTGCCTAGGAGTGCAGGGACACAGAATTTTTTGATCTCCCAGCCTGAATTCCTCCAGCAGTCCCTCCAAAAGTCATCATCAAAGAATTTGTAGCCACGTGGATTCCCAGCTATGGGGAAATCTCAGAGCAATTTAGTTTTGTGGCATTCTAAAGGCCCAGCACTGAAGAAGAGCAGCCCTGTAATGTATTCCCAGTGGGCCATGGGCACATCATCCCGCTTTGTTTCTAAATATAACTGTGTTCCCTAATATGCCCATGTTCTCTGTTTTTCTTTAATTATTTGTTCCACTTCAGTGGCTTCCCTTCAGATTGGTGCAAGTTGGAGATAACTATTATGAACTTCCTAATTACAGGGATATAAATACACGAAGTCTCATGCTCCCAACTTGCTGTATTTTGGCTGTGCAGGGATCAGTGTGCATTGCCTGATCTGTCATAGACAGCTGATTTTTTATGATCTCATAGGTGGCTCTACCCTTTGTCAGCCTCTGATATAAACAAAGCATCAGAATGCATTTTTTAGACTGAATTTTAAGATGATGTTTTAATTCTGACCATTTTTATTTTATTTCTGCTTCAGCCTCCCTGTGGTTTCATAAAGAGTTGAACCTTTATATTTAAGGTGTTGTTTCCTACAATTCCTCCCCATTTTCAGGAAGGAAAACAAAACCTTTCATTTACAGGGATTTTCAGCTTGAGTGTTTCATTAGCCAAACCTTGGCTTGAGCAGTGTCTCTGTTTCTGTGTTATTCCAGATTCCCTATGCAGCAAGCTTGATCAGGAAAGAAAAGCTCGGTGCACACCTCAGCAAAAGCTAAAGGTGAGCTTGTGAAAAAGAGACCTCATTCCACCTGACCTGGCTGCCCGTGTTCCTTTGCAGCCATTGCAAGAATTAAGAGGGTCGTTTTGTTACTTGATATGGCTGGTTCTGGTCCTAAAGCCCTCTCTGTGCAGGTGTTGTGCTACAGTCTAAAGCTGATAAATTACATGTGGCACGAATTATGAGGCTTCACTGGGGTGGGATGTAGTGTTGGGAGGGTCCTGCCGTGACAGGACAAAGGGCAATGGCTTCAAACTGAAAGAGAGCAGCTTTAAATTAAATATTAGGAAGAAATTCTTCCCTGCGGTGGTGGTAAGGCTCTGGCACAGGGTGCCCAGAGCAGCTGTGGCTGTCCCATCCCTGGAAGTGTCCAAGGCCAGGTTGGATGGGGCTTGAGCACTTTGGGATAGTGGAAGTTGTCCTGCCCATGGCAGGGGTAGGATGAGGGGATCTTTAAGGTTTTTTCCAACCCAAACCACTCCATGACTCTAACTGCCTGAGCATGATATTGAAAAAAAACTTTTCCTGATATTGAAAAGTGTCATCAAGGTCAATGTACCTTCAGTGGAAGGAGGGGAATACTTTGGCAGTCAGAGTGCAAAAAAATGTTCACAATCCAGGTAGGGAGTTTTTCTGCCCTTAATGGAACTCCTTTAGCACCAGGAAAAAGCGATACATCAGCGTATTTTGGGAATTTCACAGAATCCTACTGACTGGTTCTGTAGTTCAGTGTCCTTCAGATGGTAATTATCCTGCTGCTCACGTGCAGGGCCTTCCTAAACCAAACGCTGCATTTTTCAGGACTGTGTATTAGAAGTATTAATTTAGTAGAAACACCACCTCCATCATCAGTGGCCTGGGAAATCCCGGTTCTGGGTGCTGAAGTCTTAACATTTAAAAGACATTCTCTTGGTTTTTTCCTGGTAAAACAAGAAGATTAGTGATTGGAGACAGATGCCAAAAGCTAATAGCCAAGCTACTGTGTTATGCCACAAAATCTGGCTTGTGGTTCCAATAATAAAAATTCCCGAGGAGAAGTGGAGGGATTAGAGAAAGAAGAGCTACTCATACACAGGCATCCCAGTAATGCACAAAATAGAGGTTTTCAAGAGTCTGGGACATCTGAGAAGGGCTTGATAGTAGAGATGATGGAGATTTGCCTGAGCTGTAGAAGAAGCAGCTCCTTAAACATAGAAGCAGTAGGGGTAAGTACAGAGTAACCAGATAACCACTCTCTGTGGGCCTGAGCTCTGCCCGCTGAGATAAGATTATTCTAAGCACCGAGCTGATCGCTTTTGGCCTCTTGTGCACACTTTCTTACTGACTGCCAGCGTTTTTCCAATCGAGTCTACAGCAATCTGAGCGCTGATTTAAGACAAATTCAGCGGCGTTAATACCCTGAATAAAACAGCACGCCTCCCCAGATCAGGAGCAGCAGGTCCTGCCCCGGGCGCCTCGTCTGCAGCGCTCGATGCGCAGTAACAGCCTGCCTGAGGATGGCAGCATAGGAGGAGAGGAACAGTGTGCTGCCATCACCGGGCTTCCGTCAGCTCCCAGTCTCTCCAAAGGACGGTGCTGGCATGCCAGCAGCGAGCATTCCATGCCTGTTCGGCGAGAGCGTGAAGGACGGATGCGCTCCTCACGCTGCTGTTGTTTCCAGCGGCACGCCATCCCCGCAGACAACGGGGATTTCTCTAAGCAGCCCCGGCGCTTTTCAAAGATTAGTTGTTACTTAAGTGCTAAGCTGGACCAGCCAGGCGGAGAACCGCGGCTCTGTCGTTCAGAAGCAGTGTCCTTGATGTGCCAAGAAGGAAAAGTCTCCTCGGGAGGAAACGTGTTTGCACATCTCTGCCCGCGCAGTGCTCCCGGGGGCTGGAGATTCTCTGTTTTGCTGAGCAACCCCTGAGTTCCTGCCCTGTGCCCCTCAGCTGCCCTTGCTGGGCCCTGTGCTCCTTCCCCCAGCAGATCTGGCTGTGTTTGATCGCTCTGCAGTCAATTAAAGTCTGCACTTCATCTTCATTGCGAATATTTCCACATGACCCCACAGATACTCACTATCAAAGTCTCGGGGGATGCTGCTAGAGCAGAGGTTAATGCTGACCTACGTGTGTCCCTTTCTCAAGGCCTGTAAATAAATGTCATAATTCTGTGACTGTCTCAAACTTCGGCTTAATGTTGATAACACTTTCTCTCTCTCTCTCTCTCTCTCTCTTTTTCTCCCTCTCTTTTTTTTTGTTTTAATTCCCAGAAGCACAGGAGCTTTTGCAGCTGTTACCTTATAAGTTATAACCCAGTCAGAAAACTGACTTGTATATAGACTGTGAAATGGAAGTGTTTGGGGATCTAAATAAAAAAAAAATCAGGTTCCTCTGAACCTAAGGACAAGTGACCTCATAGTATCATGGACAACCATGTCAAATAGAATGTAGCAGCCATTTATTAGTAAACACAAAACAACAAAAAAAAAATGCCTGTCCTTGATATTTTTTTTTTTTTTGGTGGTACCAAAGTTTAAGTCTTTGTGTTTTTAGAAGGACTATTGAGCTTGATAGAAAAAAAATTGCTTTTGAATCGTGCAGATAAGCTGTGAAAGGAACTGCTGGTCCTTTCAATGCCACAGACACTGACAACATCTGCCAGTTCACCTTTTGCTTTGGAATAGTGATTGTTTTATGGAAGAAAATGAACATCTCACCAGATGGGCCAGAACCACGTTTGGACGGACAGGTGGACGGATGGATGGATGGATAGAGCAGCGTTAGCCATACACAGTGCTTTTTAAAAGCAGTCTGGAGATTCTCACACCCCTCTCCCTCGTCCCTTTCCCCCTCTGGTATTTTGCCTGCTGTATGAATTACGATTGTACTCCTCTGGAAATATTTTACAATTTAATATTGAGTGTAATTAAGAATATAATCACTGTTATCAAAAAAAGGTATTTAACTCTGTTGTAGTTTCTTTATCATTCATGTGGATAAAAAGTCTATAATAAAAAAAAAAAAGAAAAGTAAGAGATAATAGTTGACCTTCCCTGTAATTTAATGCCATGCTTAGTCCACTGAAGAAAACAACTGGGAAATTTATCCCCAAGAACACCTTTTTAGAGGTAATTTAGTTCACAAACAACATGCTGAAGAATTTAATGGCAGAAATTTCTGCCTCTGGCTATTTTGAAAACGCTCAGAAGAAGTAGATTTAGTACAATTTCAGGACATGCCCTGTGGATCCACAGAAATAAAGGCAGTCAATTGATTTTGAAGACTGGAGCCGAGTTCCCCCAGGTCTTTCCTTGGTGATCTGCAGCACCCTGATTGTCAGGGCTTTCCTGAGTGAATCCATCTCCTTGCTAAAGGTCTTGGTCCCAAACACAAAGGATCTCCCACACCAGGACAGCACCACCAGCATCCAAAAGTGGTTTCAGCCATGCCCAGCGGAGTTGCTCTCTCAATACTCCCCTCATTCCCAGCAAATTCCTGTGAGATTAAGTCATCTGGCTTTACAGTTCCTTGGTGCAGCTGGCAGAGCTGGGAGGCAGGGGAGGAAGGGCACAGTCTGTTTTCATGCCCTACCCTGCACAGTTTTCTCTGGTGTTAGGTGAGCTGACAAGACTCACGGAACCAGCAGAATTATGGCTTTTGTGGCGTGGGAAAAAAAAAAAGCAGCAAAACCACCAGAAAAGCTGGCCCAGGCCAGACCAAAATTTGACCTGTACCAGCAGCCTGTTCCCAGTAACAGAAGAAATCAGATACTTTGTGAAAGCACACCAGCAATTAGAGACATGTTCCCAGAATATTGTTTTAGCTACTAATGATTTACTGCTTATGGGTTTTCTGACCTAGACATGATGTCTTGCTTTTAATAACCCTCAATGGATTTTTTTCTTCCATGAACACAACCAGTGACTTTTTAAGACCTAGGCACACTTTTAGCAGATTACAGCATCTTGTGGCAATAAACTCCACAGCTTAAATACAGCTGGTGGGGGGAAAAAACCAGAAAACTAGCTTCTGATGATCGGAGCTGCCAAATTTAGCTTCATTTTATGCCCTAGGCTTCTTGTACTGGATGAGACAAATTGCCTGTTGACTACTGGCCATCCCTGTCCACTTCCTCCATGTCTGACATGATTTCATAGGCATCTATCAAGCTTTTTTGGCTATCATTTTTCCAGATTAAGTTGTAGCCATCCCTCCAACATGAGCAGCCCCATAGCTCTGTAGTCTTCATGTACCTTTTCCCAGTGAGGTGTATCCTTTATGAGATGCAGAACTAGCTGCACAGAATACTCAGGATACAGCATACTCTATAGATCATTGCACAGAGCAACACTGCGCTGCTTTCTGTGATGAATGAACCCTGCTGCAGGGTGGTGGTAAAATCTCTTACCACTACAGATCAAAAATTTTGCCCAGACATAAACTAATCCTGTTGCTCAATAAGAAATTACCGCCCTAATGGCTTCTGAGTGCCAGAGCTGCTGGATGTGGTCAGGCGTGCAGAGCAGCCCTTATTGTCCCTCACCGTTTGAGAACCAGCCCTGTTCAGGCCCAGGAGCAGACACAAAGCACCTAAAGCAGATTAATTTGTTTTCTGCTCCCAGCTCAGCAGTGTTCAGACCGTCGTGTTCCCCAGGGATTTTCCAGAGCACAGCCGTGTGTGCTGGTGGAGCTGTGGAACCGTGCGTTCAATGCACAGCTCACACGAATGACACATTGGATAAGCAACAAATGTGCTTCAAATTGAACACTCAAACTCGAAGTGTTCGACTTCCACTTGGTTATTTATGCCCGCTCAGGAAATGGAAGCACCATTTGCCTGGTTTGTAGCTGATTCACACAGACCACAATGGGAAAGGCTGTGATGGAACATAGAACTAAGCATGAATGAGGTGTTTTGAATTAAAAAATAATTCCTCATGCTGATAAAGGTCAAGAACGTTATTCTAGAAAACAAAAGAGGAGAGGCCTCCACCTAAACGAATCACTTGGATAAATATCGAGGGAAGCTTCTTATCACCAGTTGCTTTTTGTTTGCTTTCCTCTTGTGCCAAAGCCTGTACACATTAAAGTGAAAAGGATCCCATTGTTGTGTTTCACCAACTCAACCTTTCCACCAGCTGGCATACAAATAAAAGTTTAAAAAAACGATACTGGAAGATTCACCCCTGGCTTGTATGGTTGTATCTGCAGCACACATACCCTTGTGTCTACACAAATTGACTTGAACTCAGCTAACTCATTGCAGTGGCCTTGGCAGGGTTGTGTTTGAGCCCACTGGGGAGCACTTCCCGGCACGGCTGGGGAGTCACCCCAGACCTACAGCCTCTCCTGATGGCAGTCTGGATGTGGCCACCCGGGGCTGGAAGGTGACAGTGCCGTGGTGTGCCTGCAGCTCCCCAGAGCCACGTGGGAATGGTCCCAGGCACAGTTCATTTGCTCGCACAGAACAGCACTGCTGCTGCCCTTGGCAAAAAATGAATGATGTGTTGGTGTGGAAAATGAATGACGTGTTGGTGTGGAAAATAAACACTCAGCTTTTCTAACATATGACGTGCAGCTTGTCAACACCTTGAAGAGACCAAATATCGCCTCTACAGCTGTTATCACAGGAGAGGCAAAGGGTAATAGCAGTCTCACAGTTTTAGCCTTCTGGACACCAAAATCCCCTGAGGATGGCAAAACTCACAGTACACGCTACATACTGAGGTCTGATTTCAATTTCCAAATGGGCTGACAGCATTACTTTTCACCCCACAGAGCTGTGTTTCCATGAACTGCCCACAACACCTGCCAGGTGGGCTCTGTCCTCGAGATGTGGTGGTGCTTCTTCAGGACCTAGGGCTTGCATTGTTTGTTTTTGAGATACTTTAACACAGTTGTTTATGTTGGTGAAGAAGTGCACCAAGGAAAAGCGTGAAGATATGTGCTTCTACTTATTCCAGGAAATGGGAACAGACCTTCTCTCAGGACCAAAATTTTATGTGCCTTCAAGCCATCCCCCTCAAAGACTGTTTCTACCTTTTGCTGACCTTGCTGTAAAATGGAGGGTGCAATCCGCACAATTCTGGAATGGTTTGGGTTGGAAGGGATCTTAAAACTCATCCAGTTCCACCCCCTGCCATGAGCAGGGACATTTTCCACTAGTTCAGGTTGCTCCAAGCCACATCCTGGCCTTGTGAGTCATGAACAAGTTATTTGAAGCAGACAGCAATATCTGAGCATTTACTGCTTTAGAGATTGATCACATTGATGAATAAATACCTTGGAATAAATACCTTTATGATTATAAAAAAGGTATCTCTGCCAGAATAGGTTTCTTCAAGGTGTTACAGTAAAGATCAAGAAGTTTTGTCTGAGCTGGTTATGGCAAGCAGAATAGGGCCCTGCTTATTTATAGCAAAAAAAAAAAATTGCTATACCTTTTTTTTCTGTATTACTGATCAAGTAAATTCCTGCACCCTTTAGAGTTCAGATTTCCTCAGGGTTATTTTTCCTATTCCATAATTTTTATGTAGTGTAAAACATTGAGGCATCTCTGCCAAAAGTTTGTTGTAAATTTTGCAGTGTACAAAAAATAGCTCCTCCTCAGACAACCTGTGTTTTTCAGCCTGTACCCCCGAGGAATTAACAAAAACAAAGTGAAGTGTTTTCTTTGATCCTCTTCAATAAAAACTGTCACCCTGCTGGCTTTTAAAGCAGAATCACTCTGCTAATAAAAGGTGTTGGGAGAGCTCCTGTAGGACATACCACTATTTTCCTATCATCTCCTGTACCTTCTTTTTCCTCCAGGAGTTTTGTCCATGGAGTTTATGCCCAGATGAGCATGGCAGGGGGTTGGAACAAGACGGTCTTTAAGGTCCCTTCTAACCCATATGATTCTGTAATTCTATAATTCTAAATGTACTTTGACAGTGTTTTATCCAAATACCTTGGATTTTTTTAGTACAATTTTGAGAGGGCTTTTTTTTCTTTATAGTAATATTAACCTTGATACATACCCTCATATATGAAACTTTTGACCTCAAAAGTGCTAGCCAAGTATTCACTAATAAGCCCCAGAGCAGGTAGAAAACCTACAGTGGTGCTGAGAAGCTCACATCCTTGCGACCTGTGGTGTGTGCCTCTGTGGCCTTATGCACACTTGGCTGCCTGCCCTGGTCTCACTGGGATTGTTGATACCTGTGTTGGCAGTTTTCAGTGGTGGAACTGCACCCAAGCCACATGAGATAAGGTGTTTCTGCAGGAAAGAGCTGCCTCCTTGTCCTCCACCACAGTTCCCCACACTGTGATCTCAAGCTTCTCCACAAAACTGAGTTTGGAGTGAGGTGACACTAGGATAAAAAAGAAAAAAGGAATCTTTATTCACGTATTAAATTTTTTAAAAATAAGATTATTCACCTTCGGGAATATTGAGAGCATCCATTGCTCTTTTTCCTTGTCTCTGAAAGCTCAATAAAAACGAATTTTCATTCACAAGAGAAGAACATGTCCCATTTGCTTCCACAACATCTTCACACTGGGCATGCACAAGACATGTAGATCCACCATGCAGATGGTCAGTGGCTTTCAAGAGTGAGGTCTGCTGTGTATTTAGCAGCTTTTTCTTTAGAAACGTGGTCTAGATAGCAGAGAAATCAGCAGAGATTCCCATTAACTTCAGTGACCTTTGGATCAGACTCAAAAATCACAAATGGGTTCCACAAAGCAATCTCAGCTTTGATTTGAGCTTTCCCTTTGTTTGATAAAGAAGGAGAGTGCTGGCACCTGCCTGAATACAAAGTCCTCCCTGCTCAGGAACTCCTCTGTGGCATGTACAACACAGGACCTATTCTAACAGTGGTCTTGTTCAGGCTTAAAGCCAAACACAAGTCCAGCGATTCCCTGCAGGAGGGAGAGAAGGTTCATACAGACCAAGTGTCCCCCTCTATGGATGACACAAAATGAAGAGTGGATGTGTGGCTTAAACAGAAAAAATACCTGCATATGTCTGCAGGCCTGCTCTTTGCTGTTCATCTCTGTAAAATCTATTTAATGTAGTTAATTTGCTTTTTTCTTGAGCCACAGAGGAAAATTCACAGTTGTGGTCATTCCCTAGACTGTGGATGCCTGAAACCCTTCCAAACAATCTCCAAGGGACTCGGAGAGGTGCTTGGGTCCTGTTTGTTACCATGACGTAAGAGGAGCTGGAATTGTGCACCTATTTGTCCAGGCACAGCACAAAAGGCTGTCAATCTCCATTGTTTTGAAATACCTGCCAATCTGGATTTTATTAATGCTTTCCTTGTGCCTGCATTAACCGAGAAAGGGTCTCCACCCTGGAGCACCACTCCTCTGCCCACAGAGCACAGGCAACCGTGGCCTTTCATGAGATAGCCCTGTGCAGCTGCCAGCTCAGCCCCACTCTGGCAGCAGGAATGGGGGCTCCTGCGGAGCAGAACCAGGTCCAGAGCTGGGAAGATGTGACCTCCCTAACAAAGGCATGGGAAAGGGTAGGTGCTTTGGAGATAAAGTCATGTTGTCCTCCTGCCCGTGGTGCAGTGAAGCCAGGCTGCAAGAAACACCAAAATGAAGTGCTTTTGAAGCCCTGAATGGGACATCTCCATTTGACAGCTCAACAACACCTCCTTAAACTCCTGCCTGGTTCCTTTCAGTGCAGAGAGCCAGGGCAGACCATGCAACACCCAGACAGCAAGGACAGGTCTCAGACTTGTCGCAGCTGGTGGGCTTCCCTTGCCTGGAGAGCACCCAAACCTGCCCTCTCCACCCAGCCTTCTGGAGAAGACCCAAAGGCACCCTTCTGGGACACAGGACGTTTCTGCAGCAAGTGCTGGGAACCAGCTACAGAGACAGTCTTGCTGGAGGAGTTCATGAACATCAGAGAGGACCCCGTGCACCGTGGGAGCCCTGTCAGGCTCCTGGGTGGAGTCCAGCTGTGCCTCCTGCTCCACCAAAAAGGCTGTGAAAATAATTGCTTATCCAAAAGATGGTGAGTAAAGCCTCTGTTTAATCCACCTCCACACTTTATTGATTGTCTACACACGGAAGAGATTACCCTGCCCTATAAAAACCACGGAGAGAAGGAAGCAACCAACAGAGGCAAATGAAGTGAGCAATTAGTCTGAAACTCTTCAGACCAGCTTTACTTTCAGGCAAGGTTTGAGTGGTGTGATGCTGACACAAGGATCTTCAGCAGTCACAAGGTAATCCACAAATTTGTAATCTAATTCTGCTTTGTATTTTAATTTCCATGGTGTATTTTCTTGACCTCTTTTTAAGCACAAGGGTGACACTGAGGTCTTCCTTAGGACATCTTACATATGGGACAACAGGATTTGGTGTCTTGTGGGGTTGGAGGACTCTCTAGTAAGCAAGTTGATTTTCCATTCTCAATAACACTCAGCCCAGGTCTCCCTGGGGAGAGGGAGAAGTTCTCCAGGGTAAATTTCACATGACATCCTGGAGCAGATTCTGGCTGGCATTCCATTTTATTCACATTCGCTGATGGACAAGAGCCAAAGCCTGGACAGTTTATGTAGCTACCGCTTCTGGAGGCAGTAAAAGAAAAGGCTCTGTGTTCTGGGGAAAATTGGCCAGGATTAGATAAAATATCTGCTAGATATGTCAGAGCGTGTTGTCAGTGCTTTTGGATTGTTGGTCCATGCCAAAATTCCATCCCTAACAGTGTCCAAGGCCAGGCTGGACAGGGCTTGGAGCACCCTGGGATAGTGGAAGGTGTCCCTGCCCATGGCAGGGGGTGGCACTGGATGGGCTTTAAAGTCCCTTCCAACCCAAACCATTCTGGGATTCTATAAAGATTAGATGCCATGGATAAACATGAAGTCAAACTCAAGACAGTGGAAGCTCATTGCCTTAACAGCAGCATTCAGGTTTTTTGTGTTGGATTAGCTTCTATCTTTTGGATCTGTCCCTCAGCACATCTTGCTTTAATCTCCAGTTAGAGATAATTCACATTAGAGATAGTGAAATACTCAGGCATCATAAAGGAATCTTACCTAAGTGTGCTGGTTTTGAACATTAAGCTGAGATCTGATTGTCTCTTTGCTTAATTTTTCAGGATGGCCCATGCTGGTGGCGAAGACTTGTACAACTCTGTGGTTTTCCAGGAAGAAGGTGTTTTACTCTCCTGTTTGTTTCCATCAGCATTTTAAATCAGTTTTGCAGAGTTTATTTGCGTGGTGACACTGCTGAGCATGTTACCAAGTCTGTCAGGTTATAGACACGGGGTGTTGAGTGGGCTCAAAGGGAGTGGATGAACCAGACATGGTAGACATCCTTCTGCTGGGGTTTAGGGTGGAAAGAACAGTGGAACTAAAAGGAGAGGTTGCAGCAGAAAAGAGTGGGAGCTTTCTAGGCAGGGAGGTAAGCCAGTCTTCATTCCTTAAAGTCTGGAGTGATATACAAGAGTTAAAAAGGATGGAAACATTGAAAAGGGTGGAAGTGGATGGAAAGTGCTGGCAGGCAATAAGATTCAGGGCCCTGCTTTACTATAACAAGGTGGATAATATATGAAATGACTTTGTGGTCTAACACTGCAGGGCAGACTTGCCCACCCTGAGATCCACAGGGCTGTATTTCAGTCTCAGTCCTGAAGAGCAGTTTTGCTCTGTTCTTTGGTAGATAAAGGCACACAAGTTATTTAACTGAGCCGTGAGATTTTTGAAGAAAAAATAGTTCCAGGAACACATTTCTAACACAGAGCTGGTCACCCCCCTTCCACTCAGGGTTTGAGCAGGACTGTCAGTATTTTCAGCCTGTAGCAACCTGTAATTTCACAAAAGGCTGTGTTTCCTGAAGCTCTTTGTTGGCAAAACTCACCTGTGACTTCTCTTCAAGGTTCACCACCCTCCACCTATGCCATTGTCATGGTGTCTCTCAGTGGAAGCCTCCTGCTGCTGGTTGCCATCAGCATGGCAATAAGTGTTCTCCGGAGGTGAGTGTCAGGGGAGAAAAGAGAAACCAGGGTTTCCGTGGGAATGTGTGCAGGCATGAACCCTTGCTCGAGCCAAGAGGGATCAGGCAGCCCCTGGAACAGCCTGCCAAGCCCTGGTGAGGCTTCTTGGGGTCTTCCCAGGCTCCTCCATCAGCCTAGAGGTGGGTGGGATAACAGTGGCTGGAGAATCACTAAGGTGGGTGCTTGGGTAATAGCAATTTAGGCCAAGGACATCTGGGTTTGTTTTATATCTGGTCCAAATTCTTCTCCCCAGATTTTTTATATATATCTAGCTATATCTATATCTGTATCTATATCTATACCTATATCTATATCCATAACTATATCTGTATCTGTATATATAGATATATACGTATTTATACATATATACATCTCTAGATGTATACATATATAGATATAATGATATAGCTAAGTATTTAAATTTTATAGAGGAAAATTAAGACAACCAAGCCCATTATTCCTCAGTAATGCCAATGTTTTCATAGTTTTCAATGGCCTGAATTCACAAAAAGAGGGACTTTCCTCTTGGTGTCTATTTCAATAAAGAGAGGGTAAATTATATGTTTCGTGGAGTCTCTTCAAGCAAAAAATTTGTTCAGTTTTGGTTTTAATGCATCTAGCCAAATGAAGCAGGGTGATGAGGTCACAGGATGTGATTTGTTAAAGGGCAGAAGATTAAGGGGAAAATGAATATGTCATCTTTGTAATGAATTAAATCAGCTCTATCCCACCTATGAGTTCTGTACTGCCGTGAATTACACTGTGTTGTTAATTGACTTGACTTCAAGATACCAACAGCTCCTCATGCTCATCAGACACCCAGTTATTTGTTTTTCTCCATTTCTGTTGTGCCAGGCGTTGCACATCAAATTATTCCTCCAAAGACCTCAGAACACCTGTGGTGGTGGAAAAAATTACAGTGGCAAACTGCAGCTCTGACAAGATTTTGACAGTGGATTTGACTGGCCCGATGTGCATAAATTACATTTCTTACAAGCAAAATGTGTGCCCAGCCAGGGTTTGCCATCTCTGAAGAGACAATTTCCATTTCTGATGCTTCTCCTTTGACAACACCCCCCCAGTACAGCACCAGAGCAATGGCAGCCCACAGCTTCTTCCATCTGCAGCTTTCTTCTGGAGAGAAAAGGGGATAAAGGACTCAGGGGATCTGTGCAAGTGAGTGGATGGACTGACGTGTTGAACCTAATTTTCTCCACCAAAGTGTTGGACTGTGAACTCATACCACAAAAGTATTAGAAAATGCAGGAAAATTGAGTTTTTTAATGGAAGTGGAGAAAAAGCATAGATACACGTACCTTTTCTCTGTGACGTGCTGTGTTAAATTTACTGCAGTGATTTACGTCTTTTTCATATTGCCTCTTTTCTGTGGCGTGAGTCATGGGAAAAAAATACAGGAGGGGGAATTCTGGTTATTTTTACAAAGCTTTCCCAATCCCTCTGACTCACTGAGAACCCTAGACCCTATGCTGAGACCTAACCTTTTGCACATGGTTTCCTATTATCTGCATGACTCCAGCTTGCTAGTGCTAAGATTATTGAACAGGATGCAGCCTCCAGAACCACCAGGCCTGTGATTTGGTTTTTACCCACCCACTTTTACAGCCTGGAGAAAGAGACCATCTATTAATCTTTAAACTGAGTGCTGTGACTTTCCGGGCGCTGATGACCTCCGGCACGACACCAGCTCACCTGGCTGTCCTTCTCGTTCAGGTGGTGCTTCCAGGGATCAGGCTGGGCTGGGATCTGGCTCCAAGAGGGATCAATGTGATCCCTGGATCTGACCAGCCTGTTCCAGCTTCATCCCCTTTGTTAACTGCTGCTGGGAACCCCTAGGCTGCCGCCTGTGAGTTTCGTCCTTCTCCAGGCTTAGATGGGGCCACCAGCCCCTGGGGAAGGTGCTGATGGAAGCCCTGGCCCCATTGGGACACAACAGGACACCAAAACACTCTTGTCACCTCCTCTGTATGACACCTATCAAAAGAGAGACTTGGGGCAGGCACAGGAGGAAGGTGAGGCTGTGCCACACAGATCCACATTTCATAGCCCTGAGGGAAAATCTGTGCCACAAAGGCAGTCAGACTTTGGTCACCACTACAGCTCCTCGTGTTTGTCCCCAAAAGGGCTCTTTGAGTGACTTTTCTGTTAGCAGAGGTGGAAGCCAGACGTGATTCCAAAGCTGTGGGCACATGGCAGCCATCCCTGGTCCTTTGATGTTAGCTGTATTCCCCCTCAGAATATTTCTACTGGCACCATTTTCTCTGGTCCAAAAGAAACACATCTATGCAAGTCCATGGTGGCAAACACCAGCTCTGTGCCTGGAGGAGTTTGTGTCCCTTGGGTCTCACTCCCTCTTTCCACACCTGTGTGTAGTGAGCTGCTCCTGCCTGTCTTCTGCTGTATCACCAGCCTCACACACCCTTCTCTTCTCATTCCTTAATACCCCTGCCTTTTCTTCATGCTGGTCACTGCACAGAGACTAAATCCCCCACCTTTCAAAATTCATGGAGCTGTTTCCCCATCCTCTAAATCCCTCCCTAAGACTCTCTGCTGCCTCCATGCCTGAAAATCCTGCCCGTCTGTCAGCAGTGAGGCAGGGCTAAGCAGAGACTTGTAATTCCCTGAAAAAATCCATTTGTTTCCTTGCTGCCCTGCTCCCCACATTGGCCTGCTTTTGATATCCACTGTCTTCCAGCTGAGACATGGATTGGAAAATCCCTATGCCTGCCTCTGAAAAATATCTGCATGGCACTGAGCATGACAGGATTTGGTTCTGGGCTGGTGTATTCCAGTGCAAACGCACACAAACAGTGCCAATAATAATAGAACGATGTCATGTCACAGAGATACCTTTAAGCTCCCTTCCAGCTCAGACCATTCCCTGAATCTACGACAATTCTGTACCCTTGTTGGTAGCAAGATGAGCAACAAGCAGGTGTGTGTCTGTGTCTGTTTCTGTGTCTGTGAGAGAGAGAGAAACAGGCAACAAATGAGATTTAAAGGTTGTTATGGTTATGCAGTCAAGTAACTTAGGAAAACAGCACCAATAAATTTAGGTGTAAATTCAAAATTGTGTATGGTTTTTCATTTTGTTCCTCAATCCCCAGGCAGTCCTTTTGTGTATGAAGCCCTATTAATGTCCTCTCAAATCTCAGGAAGGCTGTCAGGCTGTGTTTTTGGAGGGATGGCTGTTCACTTCTCAAATAAGCAAGGGCAGAGGTGACCCATGAGTCATGGATAAGGCAAGGATATTTTCTGTACCGCAGCTGCTGACAGGTAAGGACCAGACACACATTCTCCCAAATGAACAAAATGTTATTGCATTCCCAGCTTTGGTGGTTTAAAAAAAAAAAAAAAAATCTGGACACTAAACCAGTCACTCAATTTGCGCTTACCAGGGACATGTTGCGTCAGATGCACCATTAACTTTACAGCTCTTCAACAATGCCATAGGTGAGATGAGTAAGGGATGACAAAGGCTTTAGTCTAACTGTGAAAATTAGCTATTAGACTTATTTATAGCACCTGGATGAGACACAGAACCTAATTTTTTTCACATACAAAAAGTTTTTCAGTTAATGAAGTTACTCGGGGTAGGAGTCAGTAAAAAAGCTGCCACCAACAAAATGCATTTCTTCACTTCCAACATGGGACTGTTGGGCCCAGTTTCCAGACTTTTCTGGGCCTCTAAAATTTTCTCACTGATATGTGTGTATCTGAGCATGTACAATGCTTAAAGAAGGAAATGGTTAAAGCTAGTTCAGAAAATAAAGTTAGAAGATGATGGTGGCAAGTGAGGTGAAGGGTATAGAGGCTGCAGTCAGAACAGGTCTTCCTTTGTCCTGGTATTTTCTCATCAAGATTAAACTCAGTTAGCCCTGAAATCTCCCTTGCAACAAGATTTGTGTAGGGGACAACGAGACCCAGAGAGATGTACTCTGAAAATATTGAATGAGAAACTGAGAGTAAAAAACACCAGTGCCTTCACAATACTTCACCAGCCTGAAGTTTAATCCTTTGACATCTGTAAGGTGGTTTAAAACTCTCCTTTATGGTGATAGACTGCATCCTACAGATGACACCACGGGAATTTACTGTACTGAAACACAACACCTTAATGAAGAAGAAAAAAAAAAGCCCCTTTCCTTCTAATGCAAGCAACTTTATCTGGTTTTCCCTTCAACCACGTAAACATGATTCAGAGATAAGACTCCTGTGGTTGCTAAGCTGCCGTGATGGATTTCACTAAGACGAAAATCATGTCAAGTTTATGTCAGCTTGATGGCAGCTGCTCTTTGGAAATACATATTAATTATAGGTAAAAATACTAAGCCATAACTTGTATACTTATTGCAAAAACCTTGGGGTTTTTTTCAGGGCCATAACTCTAAGCATTAGCTCTTCACTAAGGTTAGCATTTATTTATTTATAGGTTGGATACCGTAAGGAGGTAGCCCAGGAAATGCTACTTGATAATGGTGGTTATTAAATATCTATGTTAGTGACCCTCATATTCATCTGTGTTTAATTATAGAATCACTGCCAGAATGCCCTAAGTTATATCTGAGGACAAAAGACAGCTCTGTTTGTGAGACCATCATATGTCACCACTCAGAACATCTTAAAAATTAGTAGTGACCTTCGGGATGAAATTTTTCAGGCCAATATTGACTTTCTCTGTCTGTATGAAGTTTGGCAAACTCAATAAGCATGGGGTTTTTTCTGTTATTTACAGATGGAAAATGATTGTTTGAATTATAAACCACTCGAAATTTTGGGGGTGGGGAGCCCTGGGCAACTAGAAATGGCTCCGTTTGAAAATGTTAAACTGGTGGGTTTTAGGAGTTTTTCAGTTGTAGCAAATTTAAAAACCTAGATGAGAAATAAAGAAGCTGTGTTGGAACTCCTGAACCTGCAAGTGTGTGTTCACATGTGCCACTACACTCAAGTGTTCCCACTAACTGCTGACTTATGAAGTTAATCATACACACAAGGGTTTTCAGGACCAAAGCCAGCATTTGGGAAAAACAATGAGTTTTCATGTAAGGAAACACTCCAGTACAGGCTTCAGAAATATTGAGCGCACTGGAACTGCCATAAATGTCTTAGTCACTACTCTGAATGGAGACTATATTCCTTTTTGAGGCAGAAATGACAAATGCTTTTGACCAGATGACAGAACTCTGATGAATAGGCTTGGTTCTCTAGCTCCCTTTTATAACAGCAGTAATTTTAGGAGTAAAATACAAAGAAGACATGCTGTGGTTCTGATGGCAGGGTGCTTTATCTTTATTCCACAGTTAAAACGTGATGTTATTTAATAGCAGTGATAATTAAGGTGCACAATATTGTGGCACTGACTGTACCAAAGTGGGTGTTTTGGAAAGGAAGGATGAACACAAGAAGAAGCGGAGGTGTGGGTTTCTTCACAGCTGATTCACACAGTGTCTGAGCTTCTGTTGATTATATACTCCTGAGACTTAATTAATTGAAGTATCGGATCATCACTTGTTGGTGAGGGGATCTTCACACAGAGCGTGGGAACACAGTATTGATAAGTGGTGAATAATTTGTCAGAAGTCTGTGGCAGGGCAGGGAATCGAGATGGGGTCTCTCCAGCCCACCACAAAGTTATTGCCCCTATTGCAGCAGACAGGTGTAATAGCCACCACCACACAGTGATTATGCAAATCATTGTGCCCTGACTGAGTCATAAAAGCTACCAACCATCCAGAGTTAAGGGGTTTGTGTACTGTGTGATTACTCGGAAATAAAATCAGAGGGATTATGCAAATCACCCCCTTCAGCCGATCGGACTGAAAGAGACAAAGGGAAAAAATGTCTCTTTGTGCATCAAGAACTACACTGGGATAACTGTGTAACTACAGTACAGGGGTAACTATATAACTACAGTAGCTATAACAGGGATACAGTATCCCTGAGCTCCAGTTGTGATTCTTTTGTTATTTGACTGCAGAACGGCCCAGAAGCTGATAAATCCAGTTTAAAAGATAATTGTTTTCTTCTGGATTCTGCAGGATTACGTGTTGGACAAACAGCATCTGGGACCTGGGCTGACTTCCTCAGTCAGGATAGAAGGAAAACCAATGTATTGAGAAAACACACGGAAAACCCCCGCTGTCCCTAAGACTAAATATAACTATATACTCATGTATTTTTGCATATGCTGTGTTTATGGTTTTTTATTAATTCTGCTAGTATTGGGTTGCTGATGACGGATGGCCACGGGGGCTGGCCCACGCCGGGCGATGTCTCCCTGCCAGCTCCCACCACCAGGAGACGCCACGTTACCACGGTACCGATGGAGGAGGATGAGGATGAGTCTTACTCCCGCCCTGAATACGGAGGCCACTTGCCACACGGCGATCGGAGCGTCCCATGTCACAGTCTGCGCTGTGAGGTCCATGGGGCTCCGAGAGGTCCACGGATCTGTGAAATCCACGGGGCTCTGAAGGACCCACGGACCTGAGGAAACCATGGGGCTCCAAGGGATTCATGGACATGAGGGATCCATGGACCCGATGGACCCAAGGGGCTCCTAGGAACCCATGGGGATCTGAGGGATCCATGGACCAGAGGGATCCACAGGGCTCCACGGGCTCCATGGAGATGAGGGATCCATGGACCCAATGAACCGAAGAGGTTCTGACGGGTCAATGGACCCAAGGGATCCAAAGGTCTCTGAATGACCAGCGGACCCGAGGGATTCATGGGGTTCCAAGGGATCCATGGACCAAAGGGATTCACGGATCTGATGGACCCAAAGGGTTCTGACGGCATCACAGGGTTCTGAGGGATCCATGAACCCGAGGGATCCATGGACCCGACAGACCCAAGCAGCTCCGAGGGACCCACGGGGTTCTGAGGGATCCACGGAGTAGAGGGCTCCACAGGGCTCCAAAGAATCCATGGGCGTGAGGGATCCACGGATCCAATGGACCCAAGGGGCTCCGTGGAACCCACAGGGTTCTGAGGGATCCACGGAGCAGAGGGCTCCACAGGGCTCCAAAGAATCCATGGGCGTGAGGGATCCACGGATCCAATGGACCCAAGGGGCTCCGTGGAACCCACAGGGTTCCGAGGAATCCACGGAGTAGAGGGATCCACAGGCATCCAAGTGATCCATTGACCAGAGGGATCCATAAATCCAACGGACTCAAGAGGCTCCAAGAAATCCCAGGGGCACCGAGGGATCCACGCGGCTCTGCGAGACCCACAGGCTCGAGGTATCCACAAGGTTCCGCCGGACCCGAGGGGCTCCGAGGGATTCGGAGTCCCGAGGGACCCGCGAGCGAACCCAGAGTCAGACGCGGCTGCCGGGAGCCAGAGGCCACGCCCCCCGGGACCAGCCCCTGCCAGGCCACGCCCCCAGGGTGGACACGGCGCTGGCAGAAGGCCACGCCCCCTCAACACCACGCCCTATTGGGCCGGGCGCATCAAGCCGCACCCCCCTATTTGCCCCGCCCCTCAAGCCCCGCCCCCATGCACACCCAACGCGCGGCAGCAGCGGCGAGGCCGCGCCCCCAGCAAGCCCCGCCCCCAACCCGTGAGGGGGGAGGCTCCGCCCCCAGTCCCGCCACGTCTCTCTCGGGCGCCGCTCCGGGTGCCGTTCGCGGTCCCCCTCCGCTCCGCCCCGCCGGGACATGGCGTTCACGCTCTATTCGCTGCTGCAGGCCTCGCTCCTCATCGTCAATGCCGTGGCCGTGCTGCATGAGGAGCGCTTTCTCCGCCACGGTGAGCTTGGAGGGCCGCCCGGCCTGGGGAGGTGGACGCGGTGGCCGCGGTCTCCACCGCCACTCCCTGTCGGTGGGAGCAGCAGCTCGCGGGGGAGGGGTTTGGGCTTCGGGGTGGGTTTGGGCTTTGGGGGTGAATTTCCAGCCGCTTCCATCGTACCTTTTTCTCTCTTTTTTTCCCCCATAATTGTCCTTTTTTCGTGTCCATTTTTAACTGTTTCACGCCCCTTCGTGCCGCGCCTCGGAGTGTTCGGTGTCGTGCAAAGGTTTCCTTTTTCTTGTTGTGCCTGGTTCTTGATGAGATGGCGCCTCTCGGAACGAGGGATTCCCAGGGCTGGGCATCCTTGTCCTTCAAAAGAAGCCAAAGCCCTGCAAAACAGAAATTCCACCGACAAAGATCTGCAAAGCCGTGGAAAAATATGGCCAATGATCCACGGTTTCCCAGTTCATTGGTGTGGAGAATCCTGACTTCGTCAGGCTGAGCCAGGATTTTTGGCAGGAGTGCAGAGAGGCATCCCTTTCTCCTGCTTCCCGGTTGTATTTCCTTCAAGGGATCTGCTCAGTTTGGGTTTGGGCTTTTCTTTTGCTCTCTTGACGAGAAGCTTGAATTAAAAAAGGGAGATGTGGGGACTAGTGGGATGGGTGAAGCCACTTGTCAGCCTCCTGAGACTTGGGAATATAGCTCCAGGCTCATCCTAGTGGGAAGCAGCAGCTGGCAATGCTTGTTAAGGAGAGGAGTCGCCCACCACCCTCACTTTGGTGCCAGGGAAATGAGAAAGGGAGAACAAAAATCACTCAAAAGTGGTCTCTGGAGAAAGAAATGAGCAGCTTCGGCAGTGGAGCTTGGGCTATTGAGAGCTGCTCCTTGCTCTGCTCCTCCCCAGAATGGTAAGGGCTGTGACCAGCAGGTCTTAGAACTACCTAGACACATCCCTGGTCCTATCATGCTGTGTCTGGGCGTTGTAAAACTTCAGGATTTCTGTTACGGTCAGAAAAGTTCCCAATTTTTTTTTCCTCAGAAGTTCTATTTTTCTTTTACAGCAGTTGTAAAAATCATCACCCCTATTTTGGAATTTGTGCTGGCCATTTTTCTCTCGTGTGGCCCCTTTCTCAGTGCTGAAGCATCATCGCTTCACATCCAGCAATTATTTGTTATTTTATATTCAGGACTATGAATAGGTTGTAGTTGGTTTAGGTTTTGACAGCTGTTATTTTTTTATTAAGCCCAGATGAACTCATGTGTTACTCTGGGCACTCAGGGAACAGTCGTGTATTAAAAAGGTGAGGGTTTTCTTTACAGAAACATGGATTTGTCATCGTGAGGTGACATTGTGAGCCTCATTCGTGTGAGGTTTAACAGCTTTCAGCCCATTGTATTAAAATATGTTTGTGAAATAAGGCTAATTGGGCTGTCTGTCTATGTTAGTATAAGCTACATTCAGGATAGATTGCTTGTTAAAATTGCAGCATTTGTTGTGTGGTTTTGGGTTTTTTTTCCTAACGTGTGTGTCTGTTTTTATATGACCCAGTTGGCTGGGGAAGCGATCAAGGGATTGGAGGATTTGGAGAGGAACCAGGAATTAAAGCACAGCTGACAAACCTCATTCGATCAATACGAACCGTTATGAGAGGTAAGGGCACAATATTTTCTGTTATTATTATTATTATGATTCTGATGATGAGTATTATTACAATCTGCAATGTCTTGTTTCTGCACTAATCTATACTTCCTCTGGGGCTGGACTCTCAGTGAGAGGGTGCAGGCCTCACCTGAAGTGCCCTAATTCTGGTATAAGTGCAGAAACATTCCCTGACTCTGGCTTGTGTTTTTCCTGCTGAGCTTTTGCCTTCCCTTGGAGTTAAGCAGCTGGGAGGAAGCTTGGTGCCCAACCAGTGTGCCATTAGTGTCAATCACCTTGTCTAAATCAAATTTTGTGGGAAGTACCTGTGAGGGAAATGTAATTCTGGGGTTTCTGAAAGGCAAACCAGGCTTATGTGCCTCAGAAGATGGCGAGGAAAATATGCTTTATTTGTAAATTACTGATAGTTTTTCATTATGAAGGACACCAAAACTGCATTTTGTAGATGATGATAGAGAGGGAGTAACAAATCTTAACCTGTCTTGCCTACCACTGAGTAAAACTCAAAATATTTATTCTAAAGCACATTCTAAAGCCAAGGATAGAAACTGAATTTTAGATGGTTTACTTTCATTTAGAATAAGTTATTTGCATTAAAGTTAGAACAGAACTAAAGGCTCTGGTTTAAAGTTAAAACAGGCTGTGGAAAAATATTCTGCTGTTGCTTTCTACTACTGTGTAGTATCCTAGGATTAGAGCCTGGCTCCTTCCACTGGTCACAACTTTACATAGGAAAATTAAGTGTATTTCTAAAATTTTGACTGGTTCTGCTCCTTCTCCCAAGGTTATCTGAAGCTCTGTCATTTTGTGATGTGGAAAAGAAAATTTTCACTATTAGTTTCTCTTCTTTTTCCCCTCTGCAGTGCCATTAATAGCCCTGAACTCCATCACAATCGTTCTCCTCCTGTTGTTTGGTTGAAGACACCCAGTAGAAATCCTTCGGACATCCAAAGAAGCCAGTTGCTGACCACCACTGCTCTGAGTTCCCTGGGATTCAGCACGGTTTAGCTGTCAATTTGACATTCAACTTAAAATAATAAAAGACACTGTTTCTATTTATCCCATTCCCTAATGTTCCCTTGCAGTTTCATTAAGCAGGATCACGGGATCAATGCAACAACGCTGCAAACACATTGGACTGTGACCAGTTCTGTTGCTGCCTGATCATAGTGTTGATTAATTATTAGAATAAATGTCATAGGATGTTGCAGTGACTGGCAATGGGATGCAGCTTTTAAATGCCTCGTTACTCAGGGATGAATTTCCTTCAGTACACTCTCCAATTTGTTTTTAAATTGAGGAAAACAACGTGTTTGTTTTCATTTCAGTTATTACCACGGAACTGTTTAAGAGAATATGAATTAGGCTCTGGAAACATGTTATAAAGAATACTTCTTATAAAGGATTGAAGTCCAGCTGTGATATGGAGGGAGATAAAACCAGCTGGGTAAAGTCCTGATTCAGGTTAGCATTGAAAGCTGAATTTTCCTGCTTTGATTGGGGATTTTTGTCTTCAAATCAGTATTTCATACTGATGGTAAAGTCAGTTGAAAATGGGTGCAATTGCAGTGCAAAATTAAAAAAAAATTAGAAAAAAAAGCTGTACCTAAAGCTAGGCAACTCTATGTTAACTTTGGGGATATTAGTGATTAACATTTGTTACTCTTGTGTCAAGGATTGTTATTATACTTTTTAAAATATGTATTAAACTTCTGCGTGGTGATTACTGTGGTGGAAGTGGGGAACCATTTGTATTCTGAGCTTCCTGGGGAGCGTGGGAGGGGAATACCACGGGGAGGTGAATACCCTGTGCTTTTCAAATGCATTACTTTGTGAAAAACCCGCGAATTTGCAGCCTCTTCTGTTACTGCTCCTTCCCCTGCCCTCCATCATCATCATCATTGTTAAATTAACAGCTTTGAAAGTGCAACCGTGTGTGTAACTTTGCAGTTCTATCGAAGAGAATGCTTCTAATTGCTTTCCTACCACTCTTGTTTCAATCAAGACTGCTGAGTTAGGTCTGAGTTGGAAAAGGTGATTCTCATGTATCTTTTAAGAGAAATTAGAATTCTGTTTCTCTGCTAAAGTGTTTTACCGTAATTTTAAGGAGGCCAAAGGAAACCTGGCAGTTTCATTATTTTAAAGCAGCTTAGTCAATCATCTCTGGGCGTCTTGATGATTAAAGCATATGCTCTTGTATATGAAGAAGAACCTGTAAAACATATAAATGCATTTAATGATCTTCAGTCACAGTTTTTTGCAGAGTAAAGTACATCTAGGAGGAGAGTTTTATGTTGTTTCCTTTTTTTCTTAGTGATTTTTGTAAATAAATCCTGAATTTCCAAGTTAAGCACTCTCTTTCCTAACTCTGTGTACAGTGGGGATATCTCAAAACTCTGCTTCATCCTGTTCCAGATACCAGAGTTATTGCTCTTATATGAAATACGTAATTTTTTCCTCATTCCTGTGGCACGTGGCAATATCACCACTCTGCTGTGGAGCTGTATTTTGGTTTATGTAGCAAACACAATGAGACGTGGTAACACTATCCTGAGGCAGAACAGGATCTTCAGGATCTTTAAATTTTAAAGCACGTGGATCTGTTAGAAGTAATTTCTTATGATGATCTTTGTGTCAGTCGGAGGTGACGAGGGTGCAGCCTGGCTCAGTTGTTTTCACAGATCTGTCTTTCGTGGGAATGGGGCAATGTGTGTGTGGAACATTTTGTATTCCTATGAAATTGTTTTGGAAAGAAAAGCGGTGGTTGATGTCTCTGTGGCTGTGGCACTGGGAACGAGCACTGAACAGTTTGAGGCACAGTGTGTCTGTAACTCCATTCCTACATCTGTTGACTGTCTAAACTTAATTTGTTCTTTCTGAAATAAAAGCCAGTACTAAAGATTGCAAGCAGCAGCTTTAAAATAAAATGGGTGAGAAGTGATTTTTCTCCTTCTTGCTGTGCTTCCAGAGGGGCTGCAGGCACATGGGCAGAGCTGGCTGGGCACGTGCAGGGAGAAGGAGCAGCAGGAATCCCACGTTGGAGGCAAAACTGGGACGAGTTTCACCTGGCAGGTGAAAAATAGCGATTCAAAGTGGGGCAGCAGCCGAGGATCAGGTGTGCAGGTAACGAGCAGGGAGAGGGCGAGGGGAGGGCAGGGACAGCCAGGGAATAACTACACTGCTGCTGTCCCCTCACGTGGCTTCCAGCAGTTCTGGAACAGCTCTGCGCCTAAAACTGCAAAAACTAAGGAATATGCAAAATAAAGTTACTACATATATACACACACCTTAGTTTATAAAACTATATATAAAATTCATAAGTTTATAGATTAAAATTAATATTACAAAAATATATAACATAAATGTAGAATAATATAGGTAAAAAATATATATTCATATTTGGATATAATAAATGGATTAGTCACTATCGACATGTTAAGGATGTAATCTAAAATAAATTTAATTGTAAATATATAATGGGAA
>WAAE01010729.1:99479-169442 GCA_013400495.1 Nicator chloris
AATATATATATTTATATATACATAAATATACACTAGTTCTTATGGATATATTATGGGTCTAGTATATCCATATATGGATATGATAACATATTTTGTATATAACGTTTATATATATGTATAAACATATTTAATAATAATATTGATATACGGATACATGATTATGTACAGTATCCATACAGAGCCTAATATATCCATAATATACAGATTATTCATTTATTATATACAGATTATTGATTTATTATTGATAAATGGTTTATGGGTATCCATAATGTATGGCTACAGATATAAACATGTCCATTTAGGATATAAGGGATATAGTTTACACAATTTATGCTCACGTCCACATGGGATATGATTATAAATTGTACGTATAGGATAAAGAGGCTGATAATGGATAGAACGGGCGTAATTTATTCAATTTACGACCATACATGTCACGATGCGCCCCGTGCTCTCAGGGCCCTGCGGGCTGCCCTCTGCGCTGCCTGTCGCGACTGCCGGATGCCGACCGGCGACAGGCCGGCTGAGGGCTGAGGTCGGTATTTATTGATGACAGTAATAACTACGTTCTATATTTTATTTGCCGCGCTGGCGGCGGGCGGGGTTGGGCGGGCGCGGCTCCGCCAGGACCCCGCGGGCGGCGGGCAGAGTGCAGCGGCGGCGGGAACAGGTCAGTGCCGGGGGGAGCTGCGCTGGCTGCTCCCCCCTCTTCTCCGCGTGGGCGCGTCCGCCGCCTTCGGCCGCGAACGGGGGGGCGGAACCACCCGCGTCAGGGAAAGGGGAGCTCGCCGTGGACGGGACTCCCCCGGTTGGGAATGGGCCAGTCCGTGTGCCCGTTGTGAGCTGGCGGGAAGGGGCGGTACCATCCGCTCAAGACGGGGGTTTTGTGGAACGGGAGGGCACACACCTGTGCCGTCAGCAGCCTTCCATCGAGGGATATATAGAACCATATATATTTTTATACAATATTCCCCTTAGGTTTTGTCGTGTTGTTTTCCTCGTGTCCTTGTCCCAGAGACCGGGGCTGGGGGGTCCCTTTGTCCTGACAAGGTGAGTTTTCGTTGGGATGCGATTATGAAAACTGAGGTTCTGAAGACCTTTTAGGACTTGGCAGTTCATGAGCTTTTTCCTTGAGATTAGGCTGTGCTGGAAATTGGCTCTGCAGGCAACTTTCATATTTCCCAGATAAATACACTGTGAACAGGAAAACTGATAGAAATGTAGGGTAAAAATAAAATAGCAGTAACAGTAGTAGTAGTAATAGTAATAATAACGATAATAATAATAATAGTAATTTCCACTGAAATTGAGGAAGCTCCTTTAGGAGTTCTGTTTTCAGCTGTGTGTCATTCACATTTAACTTTGGCTTTCATATCAACAGATGATAAAAGAAGCATTTTTATTTATTTTCTTATTGCAGAGAACCAGCAGGAATAACGGTACTGGAATATCAAGGTTTCCTGTTGTGTGTGTCTGTGTGTTGGGTACATGAGACACCAGGCTCACATGACCATTTATAAAACTGTCTGCAAAGATAAAACTGACAGAAATTTATTAGGGCAGGTTCCAGTCATGATGTTGACTACTCTGTGTGCTTTTTTAAAGTACAAACACGCTACATGTTGTCTGTAATCAAACCAGCTGAACACAAAATTGTGGTCAGTTGTAGGGTTGGCAGAGCCCAGCGTGGTTTGGGTAGAAGGGACCTTAAAGCCCACCCAGTGCCACTCCCTGCCATGGGCAGGGACACCCCCCACTATCCCAGGGTGCTCCAAGCCCCATCCAGCCTGGCCTTGGGCACTGCCAGGGATCCAGGGGCAGCCACAGCTGCTCTGGGCACCCTGTGCCAGGGCCTGCCCACCCTCCCAGCTTTTATTTTGGGCTGAGTCCATGGAACCAGAAAAACTGCCTGGCTGTCCCTTTTGCAAGAGCATGGAATGACCCTTTGAGGTGCTGGATATGCATGAGCCCTGAGAGCTTCCAGGCTAAAAATCTGCCTAAAGTCCTGACTGTCACCACCTCAGGGTGGCTGTGGTGTGGGCTGCATCACCCCTAGGTCTCTGTTACAAAAATAAAATCAACAATATCCACTTCAGCAGAGCATTTTGGGCTTTACAGCCAGAGCACTGTCTCTTTATTTTCACTGTTGGTATCGGTGGGACTTGCTGAAATATTCTTGCTGAGGCCTTAAGCCAGCAATCCCAGACCTAATGACGCTCTCCCCAGCACCCTTGAGTCGTTCAGAGAACTTTATTTCATTTTGTTTTGATGCACTTAAAGAACGAACAGCGCCTGATTTCCACAGAGTCTTTGCGGAAAAGAAAAAAAACAAACCCACCACCAGTCGTGTGGGGTTTTTTTTTAAATCCTGTCTTTTATCCCCCAGTCCAGAGGGGCCCATTCCGTCCTGTCAGTGGTGCTGGCAGCAGCGAGGTGCTTGTGGAGCCCCCGGGTGCTGTCCCTGCCGTGTGCTCAGCACTCCGAGGCCGCTTTGCCCGTCCCGGGGCGCGATGTCGGCGCGGCGCGCGCTGAAGGCCGTGCTGGTGGATCTCAATGGCACCCTCCACGTTGAGGACTCGGCCGTGCCGGGCGCCCAGGAGGCCCTCAAAAGGCAAGTTTCCCTTCTTTTGTAGGTTTTCTCCGCGAGGTTGTGTCAGTGCTGTTTGCACTAAGGGGTGGGTGAGTGGAGCAAAGACGCGGCCAAATCCGTTGCCTGTGTTAATGCCAGGAGAACTCGGCGAAGGGTGGAGATACTGGTGTCACCTGAACGCCTGCTGCTTTCCTCAGTGGAGCTTTCTAAGCTTTTTCTAGATAGAAACCCCCCAATATTCAAGGTGCCTCCACTGATTCATGTGTGAGACAGCCATAGCCAAAGTTTGAGTTTGGGTGAATTACCCCAAAATCAGTTCAGCTGAGCTGTTCCTTGGGGCTTTGTTTTAACTACAGGAACCTGATCTTCTGTCAGATGTTTTAGATCTCTGCTGAGATGAAGTGGGATAACAGAAAAGCTTGGTCTAGGGAGCAAGGCAACCTCTGCAGAGTTTTCATTTCATTCAGACAAGGCGATTCTCGGTTATTACTGTTTTTAGAGTTTCTTTCTGCTAGGTAGACAACCTCATTTTATTTTCTTTTGTAGGGATTTCAACACGTTAATAAACAGGACAGTTAAGTTAACTCCTCTGGTGATGAAAGGCTGCCTAAAGACACTGAGGCACAGCAAAACGATTTATGCCAACCAAGTCAGTGGTGAAATAGGACACACAATCCCAGGAATATTTGTGATGTTTTCCTGGAGAAGACATCTTGAACTGGACGAGGGAAAAATCCCAGAGTGATAGGTGATATTGTGGTGAATGAAAGAGCACACTTTAAGATCCTGGGGCACTAAGGATAAATGAGGATATAGGAGCAGAACTGACCTCTCCACTGGAGCAGAATGGGCTGCTAAGGGTTTTATACAGCTGGACTGTTGCTCAGAGGAAACATTCACAGAATGATTAGGAAGCTGCTTTTCCCACAAGTAATGCTCTGGAACTGATTATGTGCTTAAGATGTAAAATTGCAAGGAAGTAAAAACTGCTACAACACTGGGCACTCAATCATGGCCCTTTCACTTACTGCACTGTATTTCCTACTGCAGGGAGAACTTGTGTCAGATGAGAGTCAATGTTCTTGAAAATCCATATAATGTATGTGTGCTGTCACAGGTAGGCAGAGCAGGTGTCAGGGAACAGCCTGGACTTTTGGCTCAGAGGTTTAAAAAAAAAAATCCTCTCACTCTCTTTTCTGCTGTGTCCCTGTCCTTCCCAAAGAGAAGCTGGAAGGAATGGCATGCAGCTTGCTTAGGGAACAAACGCCTATTTTAGGGTTTCTATGTTCATAGTTCCCTGTTGAGGTCCAGAGGGAAAAATCATATTAGTTTTTATTTTATTATCAACCAGGAGACTTTTTTACCAGGTCATACCTGTGAAGGGTCAGTGTAAAACAAGAGATAAGCAGGAGAAGGAAGTGGCAGGTGCAGGCAAGTCTCCAACTTTATTCTGATGTTCTCCACGCAGTCCTGATGCCTGTGTTTGTTCCTATAGCAACAGAGAAAGTGATGGTAGGGGAATAATTAAAGGGAATGCTGTTGAAACTGTCACTTAAAATTATTTGATTGTTTGGTAGCATTTACTGTCAGCACAGGGCAATAATGTGGTTTTATGTGATACTGGTGTTCCTCAGGAAAGGGGGAAATGGCTGCAGAAGCTAACATAAAACCACCACCACCAAGGTAACACAGGCTCCTGGATCATCCTGAACGAGCCACAGCTGCTGGGAAATTCACCCAGCAGTAGAGTTCAATATATTAATTCAGCAACAAGCTTCTTTTGTTTGCTTATTTTGATCAAGAAGCTAGACTGGCTTATTTATTGTGTAGTTGGAATAATAAAAAGGCTTTTCAAATTACTTATCATAGATGTGCTGGCTGCTACTGTGAAGAGGGAGTTGGAATCACTGTTTTCCTCAGGAATTTTTGTGGTAGATGAGGGAGAGGAGGGGAGGATGACCTGTCTTGGTCTGGGAGGCGTAATTCTTGCTGTCTGTTCCACATCACAGAAGTTTTTGTGTGGCGCCAGCCTTCCCTGTGGTCTTTTCATCCGCAGCCTTTAGGCCTGTTTTTAGCCCCAAAGGGAAGCTCAGATGTGAGAACGGGAGGAGCCTGTGTCCAGTTTCCCCCTCTGTCCCCCCCAGGCTGCGCAGTGCCCCGGTGACCGTCAGGTTTGTGACCAACACCACCAAGGAGAGCAAGAGGGACCTGCTGCAGAGGCTGACGGGGCTGGGGTTCGACATCGCAGAGCACGAGATCTTCACCTCCCTGACAGCAGCCAGGAACCTCCTGGAACAGCAGCAGGTGCGGCCCCTGCTCCTGGTGGATGATAAGGCCCTGCCTGATTTCACAGGTGAGGTGCTCAGGAAACAGCTAATTAACGAACAGCAGTTAATGAGCAGCTAAGGAAGCCTTGTGCTCTCGATCATCTATAGACCGCCAGCCGTGGTGGAGCCTGAAATGTGGGATTTTGCAGGGTCATAAAGGTCCTTTCTTCATTTTAAATCAAACATCAAACAGCCTGAGGTTGTATCTTCTTGAGGAGCAGTGGAAATGGCAGCCAAGGCCTTCAAATAGTTAGGAATTCAGGTAAAACTCAATACTTTTCATTTCCAGTGTAAAATATGAAGTAATAGTTATCACCAGATCATTGGTACTTTATTGGATCTACCAGTGCTGATTTTTTTTTCTAGCAAAGACCTGTCAATTTGTGCAATACCTGACTTCCAACAGAGGTTTTGCTCATAAAGAGCTGAAAAACCAGTGTGTAGGCACACACAGCAGGCTGTTTCTCTGTGACCAGACTATTATTAAATGCAAAATGTCTAGGCAATTATTGCTTATTTTGTATCGAACATTTACGTTTCACCCCACGTACTTGGATACCTTCACTTGTGACAGAAGGTTCATCGCCCTGACTCCTCTAAATTGTCATCCCTAAAGACTTGGTTAAAACCTGCTGTGCTTTCAGATGCTCCCATTTCCCTCCCTCTCCAGTAAGGGGAGCAGAAAATGATGTGTTCTCACTTGGACATCAAAAGTACCAAAGATACTCACACTTTTAACATACTCAGAGTTGAAAACTGTATGGTGTACACTGAAATATTTGTATTTAAAGCCAAGGCATCGGAAGTAATAGATGGCTTGCCCTAACCTTGCCTTACAAACTGAAATATTTTGGCTGTGTAATTTAAGTAGATTCTAATCTTGCCAGGATCTAGGAATTTCCTATTAAATTTTGGTGCCATAATCTGGTCAGAAATCTTCAGAGAGGTCAGTGATCAGGAGAATAGCCTCTGTGAGAGCAGTAAAGCCTGTTAATCTGTTCTGCCTAACATCATGTCCACAGAAATACGGATAGCCCCAGCAATATTCTGTATTTGTGCTCCCAGGAAGGTTTCCTGGGTGAGAAACAGCAGAGGCAGCAGCTCTTTCACTGACAGCATTTAAATCAGCTCAGTCTCCATGGTTTTGGGGATCTTTCCATCAGTTTTTCAGGAGCTGATGCTAATTTTGTAAAAGATGGCACAGACAGAGGTATCATGGGGGCACGTTGGTGCATCATCTGTATTGCTTGGGTCTGGAGTGGGTTGTTTGGTTTATTTTTGCTACAAGGGCTTTGGCTCACATTTCCTCGGTGCTGCACTTGGAACATTTAAGTACAGTGGAGAGTGCTTTAAATTCCTGTTAATGGCTGCTATTGAGCTGTTCTTGGCTAATATCTCTATTAAAGTTGGTCTCAGGTGGATGAAGAGGAGAATCCTTTTCCTGGTTTAAGGACTCAGATGCTTCCAGGTGGTGTCACGAATCCACCGGCACCTCTGAGTGGATGTTTTGCTGGCTGAGCCGCCTGAGGGACATGCAGCAGGAGGCCTTAGCCAGCAGAGCCAGCCAGGAGCTCTGGTGGTCCTGGTAGAGGTGCAGAGGGTGTGTTTGAAGGTGGAACAAAATCCTCAGCGAGTGCAGCATGCAGCTGATAACATGCCATTAGTAAAACCCTCCTGCTGGTGCTACTCTGCTTCCACTGCTGGTTCTGTCCAGGGGTGGGGCTGCAGTGGAGCTGTTCCCAAGGGCACTAATCCACGTTGAAAAAAGACCTTCCAGAAAAGCCCAAATTAATCTAGGGTAACAACTTCTAGGCCATGGTCCAGTACCATCTTTATTGTCAGAATCAGACTGATGCATGGAACAACAGTCAGTGGAGTTTCCTGTGACTAGAGGAAATAGAAAAACTGGATGGGATCCACTTGAGTTCCTGCTTTACTGTCTTACAGAGCACATAAATACACGTAGAGAGGTATTCTCAGATGGCAAGCAGTTATTCAACTAAAAGAGGGATTTTTGTGTCCTGCTGCATTTCAGTGGGAGCGGTGGCAGAATCATCCCACAGCTGCTGTTAAGACTGTCCAGCTCCTGGAGGATGGAACAGTCTGGATATACCAGCACCTCTTCCACAGATGCTTTCTTCATCTTATAAAAGACATAAAAGCAGTCTCTGTGATATGATGGTCAGAAAATGCTTCTTTTTGCCTTAAAGTGATTAAATGCACTTTGCCGACTGTGAGCTGCTAAATGTGAATTAAATCCTGTCTGCTCAGTCATGTTCTGGTTTCCCAGGGATTGGCACGGATAACCCCAATGCCGTGGTGGTGGGACTGGCTCCTGAGCACTTCCACTACGAGATGATGAACAGAGCATTTCGGTAAGGCAGCCCCTGGCAGGGGGTGGAGCGGGGCTGTCTTGTGCTGGGCTCTCTTTCTGGGAAGAAAAGGGTGGTAGGAATATCACACATTATATTAGGTATGTCAGGGAGCCATTAATCTTGGTGGATTTGGGTTCTTCACCAGGATCATCAGGCAGTCCAGACCTCATTTTTACAGCTTTCAGCCTAAATAAACTGCAGAAATACAGTCACAGCTGTCACTGAGGGGAAAAGTTAGCAATTCATCAAGGGGGAATACACAAATCCAGGGATGTGGGGAAGCATTCACAGAATTATTTGGGTTGGAAAAGCCCTCCAAGCCCACTGAGTCCAACCTGTGCCCAATCTCCACCGTGTCACCAGCTCAGAGCACTCAGTGCCACGTCCACGCCTTCCTGGGAGGCCTCCAGGGATGGGGACTCCAAACCTCACTGGGCAGCCCCTTCCAAGGCCTGACCACCTTTTCCAAGGGGAAATTCCTCCTGATGTCCAACCTGTACCTGTCCTGGCCCAGCCTGAGGCTATTTCCTCTTATCCAAGAGGAGAGGCAGATTCTGTGTTTGAAGCCCAGCCTTCAGAGCCTGTGTGCTGTAGGGAAGGAAATCCAGTTTCTAACCTAATGCAGGATATCCAGCAGTATTGTCTGAAACATCTTCTCTTCAGGAGTGGCCAGCACAACCTGTTGGGCCAGGTGGACTTTGGAGCTGATCTTGAGTGTTTTATTTTTAATACTCCTTTTGCCTCTAGGCTGAGGGGTAAGTCATCCATGAGCCAGGCTGCAACAGTGTGTGCAGAGCCATGTGTCCTTCTCTCTGGCTTGACTCCTCACTATTGATTTTAGCTTGAAAAGCCTTCATCTTTCAGACACTGGATGTGAGCCTGTAGCTGAGCAATGCCCTGGTGATGTGTGTGATGAGCCCTTTCCCATCTTTGCTTATGCGATGATGGCTACCACACAGTTTTGCACCTTGAAATCTGGTGAAAACCCTGCTATCAAACACCTTAACCTGCCTTTATAACCATAAAATTCGAAGAGGGAGTATCAACTACTGCCCACCAGTGTCTCAGTGAGGCTTCCTGGAGCAGGAGGCCAATGCTGTCCTCATCTGCTGCCAATTCTGTGTTACATCAACAGATGTTGACCCAAACTGACCCTGTCTGCCTCATTAATGAACCTTGCCAGACGTATTGATTTTGGAGTTTTACTTTGGGTCATGAGTGGACTCTTAATTTCACAATGCATGAACTTAATCTATTGAGAATCCCAGTGCTTATATAATTTTACTGATTTCTGCCCTGAATATATTAGTTGTTGAATGATAGCCATTGTTTGCTTTGGGCTGAAGACCAGGACACTCTAAAAAACCCAGGATGGGCTCTGTCTGACCTGTAATAACACACTGATTTGTTCTGGGTGTTCCCCTCAGTCCTCTGTAGGGATAAACTTTTGCTGGTGTCAGTTCTATTAGGCCTGATGGAAACACTGACCACTGGCACATTCTCTTGTTGTCGAGCCTTGCCCTATTCCTTCTCCATTACTGCTCAGATAATAAAGTCACTTGGGGTTTGCATTGAAAATGGAATTGCATCGGGATTGTAGAACTCTGAGGTGAATCTGATTAAATGCAGGTATCTTAGCACAGATTCCTGTGTCTGTGCTGGTGAAATGGGCTCTGGGGGGATAAGGGAGGCACTTCAGGGCATTTTTTACCTAATAGTGCTTAAAATAGGACAGTTGAACTGTGCCCTAGGAGTGCCTTTTCCTCTGCACCGACTGTGAGGAGCCCAGGCTGACTAATTACGTGGTAGGCAACTATTCCATTGACACCCAACATTAACTTAGGTAAATCTAACCCAACATAAGTCCCAAAACAAGATAGACAGAGTCTGGCCATTCTCCAGGCACCACTTGAAATGACTGAGACTAAATTTCTCTTCCTGTATAAGTGGGATTTTGATGCCACATTTAAAAGAATTCTCTCAGGTGAGATCTCTCCTGCAAACTGCTGAACGTAGTGGTTGTGGTGATGCTGCCAAATTAAATTTTTCTGTGTCCTAGAGGCATTCTCCCATCATGAACATGTCTGGCTGATCACAGAAACACAACCCAGCTCTCTTCTTGTTCAACTTGCTTTGGAATGCATTGATTCAGTAGGAGTGTTTTGTGATAATTAAGTGAAATGAAATATCATTTATGTCCTGCTCAGAGCTTCCAGGCTGCTCTGCAGATATCCTCCAAGGAGAATCCAGCTCACCTCAGCCAGCCTCTTTCAACAGGGGCAAAGCAAGACTTTGTTTTCTTAAAGGCTTTTGTTTTGTTTTGTTTTGTTTTCTAAATCAGGGTTTAAGGGGAAAATGAATCCTCCTTTCTGCCCTGAGAATAACAGCCAGTGTTTTACACTGTTGTGATAAAGATTGGAATGACCTGCATTGCCTGGAGAAAGCGTAAAATCAATGGGAAAATGTTTGGCAGTCCAGATCCTGTCTGGAGGGCTCCTGTTGCACTGAAACTTGAGAGGGGAGGACTGCAATATTGTTGCTGTGCTTGGTGGACCAGGAGCATTCCTCTAGTGCAGCACCTACACAGCTTCCCTTTGCTGCAGGACAGGGGGATGCAGTGTCTGCTGTGAGGAAAATCTGCAGGGCACGTAACAGAAATATGAGAATCAAAGATGAGGTGCAGGTTCTGTGGAAGCAAGCCTGCTCAAACTCCCAGGGTTAATGGGGAAATTCAGAGGGATGTGAATGCGTCAAAATGGCCTTGAGGTTTTTTTTAATGTGACTTGTTACTGTCATTCCTTCAATGCTAAAATATAAAGTTAAGGTCAAATGATTCATCCTCTACCTGTAAGAAATTCTTCCCTGTGAGGGTGGGAAGAGGGTAGCACAGGGTGCCCAGAGCAGCTGTGGCTGCCCCTGGATCCATGGAAGTGTCCAAGGCCAGGTTGGACAGGGCTTGGAGCAGCCTGGGACAGTGGAAGGTGTCCCTGCCCATGGCAGGGTTGGGACTGGATGAGCTTTAAGGTCGCTTCCAACCCAGACCATCCTGGGATTGTGTGAAAGCCACTTGAGGCCTTCAGTTGTAAATATAATTCCTTTAATATATTTTTTATACTCTCTTCTTCTTCCATTCATTCTTCAGGTTGATTTTGGATGGGGCGCCTCTCATAGCAATCCATAAAGCCAGGTACTTCAAGAAGAAGGATGGCCTGTGTCTGGGACCTGGACCTTTCGTGACAGGGCTGGAGTATGCGACGGACACCAAAGCCACTGTGGTGGGGAAGCCAGAGAAGACTTTCTTCCTGGAGGCTCTGCGGGGCACTGACTGTGCCCCCGAGGAGGCCGTCATGATTGGAGATGTACGTGAGCATAAACCCCTCCTCACCTGCCCAGCAGTGCAGTGCTGCCCTCCGCGGTGTGCAGGGCCTGCAAAGCGGGGTTCCAAAGGATGGAACTGTCATTTCTAGAGAGAAAACAGAGCTGGGAAAGGGGCTGAGCCTGGAGAAAAGGAGGCTCAGGGGGGACCTTGTGTCTCTGCACAACTCCCTGCCGGGAGGGGACAGCCGGGGGGGTCGGGCTCTGCTCCCAGGGAACAGGGACAGGAGGAGAGGGAACGGCCTCAGGCTGGGCCAGGGGAGGTTTAGATGGGATATTAGAGAAAAATTCTTCATGAAATAGGATTTTGAGCACTGGCACAGATGCCCTAGGGCGTTGGTGGAGTCCCCATCCCTGGAGGGGTTTAAAAACTGTGTGTGGATGTGGCATTTGGAGATAGGGGCAGTGCTGGGGGACTCAATGGTCTGAGGGGGCTTTCCTACCTAAACAATTCCATGAAAGTTCACAGGATTTAGTGTGTAATCCATGGGGTCTTGCCTCTTCAGTCACTATTTGATCAGGCAGAGAGCACATAGAAAACCCCTCCTGTGACAGTGTGACCGATTGGCTAGCTGAAAGATCTGACTCTGTGTCACTGCTTTTAAGTGATGTGCAAAGCAGAAAAGGTTACAGAAGTGTCTGTGCCCACTAACCCAGTGCTCTCCTGCTGTGTCCCAGGACTGCAGGGATGATGTTGGTGGTGCCCAGCAGGCAGGCATGCGTGGGATTTTGGTAAGGACGGGTAAGTACTCGATGGATGGGTCATTTCAGGAGACAGGGGTGCCTTCGGTGATCTCACCTGGTGCCCAGAAGGGAAGGTACCCTGAGCCCCGGGGCCAGCCCTGCTGCTGTGTGACAGCCCCCCTTCCACACCCCTGCTGGGGTGGTGCAGGGGCAGAAGCGGCCTGCCAAGCAGAACATTGTGACAACAGGGCTAGAGCACGGCACAGACCCCCAGCAGATGGCAGGGTGACCAAACATACATGGGGACAGCTGCTCTGGTAGTGTGAATTTTTGCTCTAACTCAAAAACCCAGAGCAGTAGTCACAGAACTGTTACTGTCACACTTTAGATTGCCAAAATCAGTCACAGCAATGTAATATCTGATTGTGCAGGAGCTCTGGTGACATTCCTCAATAATTACACGGGTTGTTATAAATGTAATTTTGCTTTGTATGGAAGTGGAGCCTGGAGGGATTGACAGGTATTTGTTGTATTGTTGATGGACCCACAGACTGGATAAGGTCTCCTTGAGGTGGCAGCTGCTCATGCCACACAGTGTGATATGTTGAAAATTAAGGGACGTAATCCTGCTTTTCTTCTTCAGAGTCTTCAGAGAGGCACTCTTCATCAGGAACTGTAGTGATAGGAGAGGGAGTATTGGCTTCAAAATGAAAGACATGAAATTAGGTTAGATTTTAGGAAGCAATTCTTGCCTGTGAGGGCAGTGAGGCCCTGGCACAGGGTGCCCAGAGCAGCTGTGGTTGCCCCATCCCTGGCAGTGTCCAAGGCCAGGCTGGACAGGGCTTGGAGCAGCCTGGGATAGTGGAAGGTGTCCCTGCCCATGGCAGGGTGTGGGACTGGATGAGCTTTAAGGTCTCTTGCAACCCAAACCATTCTGTGATTCTATGACTATCATTATTTTAAGAACCTACAACACGGACATTTGCCAGTACAGAGTGAACTAGTGCAATTAACCCAAATTTTGGTCCAGAGCTGCCCCTGGAGGACTCTCCAGTAGGGCTCAGCATTTGTTCAGGGAAGCCTTGTGGGATGATTTTGCCTAGATGGGCATTTTCCTGGTTGGTAGTGCTATGACGAGGCTGTAATGTTAAGGAGAAAAAAAAAAAAGGTACTCAGAGGAGTTTGGTAAAGAGATCTTTGTGTTAATCTGTTACAGGTAAATATCGTCCAGCAGATGAAGACAAAATCAACCCAGCTCCCTACTTAACTTGTGAGAATTTCCCAGAGGCGGTGGAACATATCCTGAAGCAGATGCTGTGAGAAAGGGAACAGCTAGCTTGAAGAAACATCTGTTTCACAACACTTCCTTCATTCTTGCATCAAAAATTAAGGTCTCAAGATCAGTGCATGCGTGCCATCCATCAGAAACCACCCTGGGCTGTGAGGGGCAGGGGATCCATGTGGGCCCAGCACAGTCAGACACACAGGGAGTGTAGCAGTGTTTTCTTATTTTCACTTTTCAAAGAATATCTGATGAAAAGCCCCGTCTGGAAAGTGTCACCTTCTGCAGAGTAGGTTAAACTGAAAATATGCACTGGAAACACTCAAGTAAATAAAGCTCAAATACTAGCAGAGCCTTAGTGGGCCTGTAGTGATTTCACTGACGTTTCTCCTCTGCTCTGACTTAAAAGTGGAGATTATGCACGTTTAGAAGGGACTCTTAAATGAAAATATCACCATTGCTTAATAATAACTACTGTGGCTGTCTTTCATTAGAGCAGATCCTGTTATTTGCTTTTCAAAATTTACATAAAATTCAAAACTGTCAGCATTTTACAGATGTTTTAATTAGATGCTGTTATTAAAAAGAATGATACAGAAACAAAACTCTGGTATTAAATGCCTTAGAGACTGTGACTTTTTAAAATTAGGCTTCAGCAGGGTCCTATTAATGCTACAGTTGCAAAACTTCACTGTTGTTGGGGATTTTTTTGTTTCTTGTTAATGTTATGGAAAAAATCCTTCACAAGCCATGGGGACAGATTCCAGATTTTACAGTTGGTTAGCAGAGCTGTAAAATGAAATTTAATTCTGTAGTGTGCAATGCTTTTCCTATGCACTACATCCCCTGATATGAACCAACTTTGTAATGATGGTAAACGGCTTTTCTGGTCCATTTGCAAACTGTAATAATCAAAGTCCTTTACAGTTGTTTTACAGTGCTCCTGTGTGTTAAATTATTAGATTGTAATTATGCATTACTGGAGTATTAACCTTATTGAAAATAGTTTTGTGTTAATGAGCCATGCTCGTTCTTGTTAAACAAAACCATGGTGATGAATGAATGCCTTACATGACAGTGTCTCTCTGCAGCCTCCCTTGATGGGTAGTTACTATGTTCAGATTTAGTCTCTGCCAGGAACAGAATGTGTGGATGGAGGAGATTTTGCAGTAGAGACACAAGAATAAATCACAGAATCACAGGATCATTTAGGCTGGAAAAGTCTAAGATCATCGAGTCCAACCATTTCCCCAGCACTGCCCAGGCCACCACTGACCCCAAGTGCCACATCCACACAGCTTTTAAATCTCTCCAGGGATGGGCACTCACCACTGCCCTGGGCAGCTGTGCCAGGGCACAGGGCACAAATCTTTCCCAGGAAGAAATAATTCCAAATATCCAACCTGAACCTCCCTAGTGAAACTTGAAGGTTGTTTCCTCTCAGCACGTCACTTTCTGCCTGGGAGAAGAGACCTTTGAGGAACAGAAGCCATCTTTAGATAGTGTCTGTGGACCCTTGTACTGCCAGCTTCTGTTTTGCATAAGTTCATGCATCTGGGTTTTGTGCCAGCAATTCTGAACCTGTTGGTTTCTGCTTGGAAGGGTATAAGGGAGGTCTGTGGCCTGGGGTCAGAGTCCTGAGACGGTGGGAGGTGGGACAGGTGTCAGCAAAATCCTGTGAAGACATTTCCCTTGGAAACTTCCAATAAGGTGTGACTGATACAGGAATTAAAAGGGACTTCAGTGCCTCAGAGGTCCTGGAATGTGCTGGAAAGCATGCACGACCCTGGTGCTTGGAATGCAGACACACACCAGCCCAAGGGAGACGGGGAGAACTGCATGGGGGAACGTGTCTTGCTGAGCAAGGAGGAGGGTGAGAGAGGGCAGTGATAGGACCTGGAGCCTGAAAAAATGATGTGTTGGAATTTCTGATAAGAGTGCAGGACACGAGGCAGTGCTGGCTGCTGACCTGGCTGTGTGTGTGAGCAGGACAGTCCGTTTGGCACTGCCCTGCACGGCTCACTGCAGCGTGCAGGGGGAGCAGCAGCTGACACCTGAGGAAGGGACTGGAGCATCTCTCTTAGGAGGACAGGCTGAAGGAGGCTGGGGCTGTTCAGGGTTGTGAGAGGGCCCTCAGCCCTGGGTGTTCCTGTGTGCAGGGAGGGGCAGAGCAGGGCCAGGCTCTGCTCCAGGCCCAGCAATGGCACCAGAGGAATGGGCAGGGGCTGAGCCCGGCAATTCCCTCTGCGCAGGACGCACAACTTCTGCCCTCAACAGAGACCAGGGAGGGATGGAATCTCCCTCACCAGGGATATTCCAGACCCTTCTGGACACAATCCTGTGCCCTTTGCTCTGGGATGGCCCTGTTGGAGCAGGGAGGTGGCACTGCTCTGGTTCCTTCCAACCTGACCCATCCAGGGATTCTGCAATTCTGTTTTATGGCTGGCTGCAAACCAGTGGGTAGCCAACAATATAGTTTCTAGTTCATTATCCTAATTAATTTGCTGATTTTCTGCAGTTTTTCTCTAATTCCTTGCCTTTTTCACCTTGGAAATACTCCAAACCAACAGGAGAACAACATGCTTCAAGGCTTTGAACTCAGCTGAAAATAGTGACAAACTAGCCAAATTTACATGCCCTGCTAAGGTTCTGAATTTCACTGAAAAATCCTATTTTGTGTTTCATTAAGAAGGGTGCAGGTCTCTGCTGGGAAAGCTACTGTGATGCTCTACTGAGTGTCAGAAATGGAGAATTACACTATTTGTCTATCTGCTTTTAAACTTTGCTCCAGTTCTACCTCAAATCTGTCATGAATAAAGACTGAGAACCAATCAATCTTTTAACTCTTTATACATAAAATTAAGGCGGGAGGCTTTGTTGCATAGGAGCTGACATCACATTAATTCCAAGAGGAACTTTTTTGAATAAAGAATAGCCACCACCCCTTCACCCACCCTTTCATTTTGAAAGTAAAGATTTCCCTCTGACACTTGTCACTGCATTTTGTTCCTTGAAAGAACAGCACTTCCTTCCCCATCACCATCTGATCGTTTGGAGACCACTTTGGATGGCAAATGGCTTGGAGGTTTTTGATTTTGGGGTTGGTTGGGTTTTTTCTGTCAGACTGACTCAAATTCCCTCTGCCAAGCCGTGTACTTCTGGCTTAGATTCTTTGCTGATGGCTTGGTGTGTGTGATCACATCCAGGAAATCTGCTGTTGTGATTGTGTCCAGTTGGATCATGGCCAAGTTACTGTTACCTAAAGACAAGAGAACTGAATAAATCCTGTTGCTATTACCAAAAGACACTCTTTTATGTCCATGTCTAGTTCAACACTTAATGTAGGAAAACAACAGACTAAATGTAGTGAGATAAATTAAAAATTGTATTTAAGCTGAGAGCACAGATAAGGACATCTTTAAAAGAAGCCACGATTTTTAGAAATTTAGAGGGTTTGCAATGGTAGAGTTTAAAACTTTTTGAGACAGATATCAGAGCTCCACCTGCTGGAGTTAGAATGTTCATGCCAAGAGTTACAGCAGGAAATCAGCATTTCCCAGGCTGATTCTCTGCTGAGAGCTGAGGTACCTGGCTGGTAATTTTCAAGAGCATCCAAAATTTTCCTCACTGGTCTCATGGCTGCCTCCTTGCACACGAGTTTTATGTCTGAGCCAGAGTATCCATTTGTTTCCTGTGATGGGATCAGAATGACACATTACAGCTCACAAATCAGACAGAAACAGAATTTACAGGCATACATATTGTGTATGTATTTATATAAATATTTGTGACGTCTGTTCCTATCTGAAATACGTTTATATACCCACAGAAACACACATAAATCTATTTTTTTTTATACTGTCCCCTCAAAATTATGTAGCTTGCTATTCTTTGAATACCTACAATACCTCACAGGACCAAGAAAAATACTGGGCATTTTCTTACTAAATGCCAGTTTTCTGTAGGTCAAATAAAACCCACCTCTCTGAGTCCATCCTCAGCTTTCCTGTTAATAATGTAAATGTATTGCCTTAAGAACCCAGAACTGAGCAGTACTGTCTCTGTAAACAGATGTAAAAATCTCAGCTGGGTAAACTAAAATATTTAAGGGCTGGGACCTTGAGCAACCTGTGCTAATTGAAGGTGCTCCTGCTTACGGCTGGAGGTTGGAACAAGATGATCTTTGAAGTCCCGTGCAACCCAAACCACTCTAGGATTGTTTCCAAAGAATCCAGCACGTGACAAAGCGCTAAATGAAGGAAGCTGGGGTATCTTTGAATCCCTTTGCTGTCAAATGCTCTTTTCTGCTGCAGCAGTGGAGCTGTGACAAACCTTCCCTACACAATTAACTGTTCATTACCCTAATGAATTGGAATTGCTCCCAGCTTGGTGAGAACAGTGGTAAAATCTGCTGTTGCTGGAAGTTTCCCTGTATTTAAGGCTGAAAAGCTGGCCCAGCAGAGAGGACCAGGACACACCATCTTGCAGGCAGAGCTGTGTGAAGCCAGCCATTTCCACGTGTGTGTGCCATGCTCAGCCCCATGTCCTACCAGTGTCCCTCTGGCGGGAGCCTCAGGTGAGCTGAGGTGCGTGCCCAGCTCTGTCTGGCCGTGGCTGCTCCCCGAGGTGCTGTCCCTGCCCTCAGTCACCGCCGTGGCCCAGGAGCAGCTGCAGCACTGCCCACCTGGCTCAGCAGGCTGTAGTCCAGATCCGTCCTCAGCTTCACTGTGCCGCAGTTGCTCAGAGGGGGCAGCCACTGCCAGATCATCACCCGCCGTGCCTCTTCACTTGGCAGGTCCACCAGGATCCTCTTCTCCAGCCGCCGCAGCATGGCAGAGTCCAGCTCCCTGCAAGCAGAGGAGAAGGAGGAGAGGGAGCGTCTCAGCGCGCCTCGCTGTGGAGACGTGGCTTTGACACCAAGATCCTCGCCTCTAGCTGTGCCAAAAAAAAAACAAGAAAAGGGTTAATTATCCAGTGTATTCCTGTTCAGTGATACGCTACTTGTGACACCGATGCTAATAATAACAATCAGAAGTTGCAGTCTCCATCCCTTGCCCTGGTACTCATCTGCAGTATGTCTCATCAGCAACAACCTCTCCCTTTTCCCCTCTGCTATTAAGGAGTCACTACAAATTGCCTGTCTGGGGCACTCTCAGGACTAATTAATTGCTACTTCGTAAGTGATACTAAGTAGGTATAAAATCAAGACTGAAGGGCTTGGATGTGAGGCTGCGTATTATGGCAGAACAGGACTCCTCTTGCAACACAAATTACAAATAATTTTTATAGTTTTATTATTTATATTTTGGTTGTTGTTTTGTTTTTGTTTATTTGTATTTTTATTATTATAAATAAACAGCCACAAAGAATATTATCCTTATTAAAAATATCATGTGCAGGGTGAACAGGCTGGATAAATGTGTCAGTGAGCCAAACCCCCTGATTCTGTCAATGTCAACACTGGTTATCATATTTTATCTAAAAAAAGATAAGAAAAAGGTCCCATACCAATCTTTCTCTACTGGCCCCATTCAGTCACAGACTCCTTATTCCAGTTTAAAATATTATTTAGTCCTCACACTTGGCAAGTGAATCTCATTCAGGGGAAATCCACAAAGTTTCTTGTGCATGCAGAAGAACAGAAGCCCTGACCATCATTTCCACCTGTGCTGGCTGAACATGAGGAACCAGATGCTGGAGGGTTGTATCTGCAACCTGGGACTGCAGGTTAACTGACTTAAATAAACCTACCCCTATCCCCAATTCCCTGGGTGAAATATTTTTCCCAGAAAAGTCAACATTAAAGCAACAAATGGAGTTTCTTGTATGAAACTCCCCTTTAGTTCACAGGGAGCTCAAAGCCAGCTCAAGATGGATTTGTAGCCCAACACCAGAGATGATTTTTGTCACCTTCGGTGACTTGTTCTTATTTTGTTTAATACCAAATGCTTTCTATGACATAGCACATGATAAAGAAACCCAAAAATAGGCTCCCAAATCTCCACACAGGTGCCTGTCAGACCTTAGCATGCCTGGCTGTCAGCTCTGCAGGAACAGAAGTGTCCCTCTCCCCAGAAATGTCTTTGTTTGGGAGACCTTCTTCCACATGCGCTGATCCAAACAATGAACACAAAAATCAGAAAACCAGGAGCCCAGAGGACAACAGGAATTCACTCAGATCCACCCCTGTGCTTCTAATCATGGCCTCGGAAGTAAATACCAAAATTTGTTGATCAGCAGCTGTTGCTATATTGATATTATTATTGACATTTTTAGGCTGTGTCAGGTGCTGTCCGATGTTCAGTGCAATGCCTCTTGCAGAGGGTTCCACCCAGCACAAAGAACCATGTTAGTTTCCTTTCACCTTCCAAATGTATTTTTCAGCTCAACTTCTTAAAATTGCCTTGGTTGGCTGGAAATAATTACTCTGGCTGATAACATTTTGCTGTTATTTACCCATATTAATACCCACATTAAAATCATCCGTGTAAAGAGGGCAAAAACTCTCAGGGTCCACACAGGTACTCTAAAAAGCCTTTGCAGGTGAAGGACAACCACAGCCAGCCTCTGCAAATAGCCTGTAAATCCTCCAAATGATTACATTTTCCATCACTCCTCCTGCTTCAGGCTGCCCAAGTACACAGTTTCATGAGCCCCCTTAGCCATGTTCTGTAAATAAGTCTCCAACATAAGTCTCTCTCTGCTCTGTCCAGAGAAGCTCTGCCACAGCTGCTCTATGGCTGCCCCATACCTGAAATGATCAAAAACAGGGTGCTTGAACAACCTGGTCTAGTGAAAGGTGTCCCTGCCTGTTGAAGGGGAGTGGAACTAGATGTGCTCTAAAGTTCCTGCCAACCCAAACCATTCTGTGATTCTGTCATACTGTGATTCTGTTTATCCAGAAGGTTACAGTGACCTGTTGGCTGAAGAGGGAAATAAAGAAACAATGTTTTTGTTATCTCGAGTGTTTAGCTTGTTGCTGAATTGTTCTGTCAGTGATCAAATGCAAGGTTATGTGACATTAACCAGAGCAGAATACAAAGCAGTGAGCCAACCTAAACATTCTCTGAAACAACAGCCAATAGAGGTACTGAGAGATGCTCATGAAAAGATAAACAAAGCTCTACAGATCCATAAGATGGATGACTTCTTGCCATTAACATTAGGAGGCATCACAGATTCAGAGAATGGTTTGGGTTGGAAGGTTAGAATCTATCGGTGTGCACCATAACTTCACCCATCCTGAGGGGAAGGATGACAAGAAAACAGCACTGCAATGGAAACTGAGTTAAATGTGCTGATACATTAGGAAACATTCACTAGTGATTAAGGATCTCTTTATTCCTTCACTGACAAGGCCTTTATTTCATTTAATTACATTCTATCATTTCAACAAGTAATTTGTCAATACAAACACCTTGCAGATGAACAGCAGAAAGCCGGGCTGGGCAGCAAGTAAAGGCTGAAGAGGAAGATCAGTAGCTGCAGTGCAGCTTAGGACAGTGTAAAGAGCTTTGTTTAAGATTCTTTTCATTCTTCTAAAAGCAGCTTGGTACTAATTTTTTTCCCTGATCAATAAATATCCATGTTAAACAAATCTCTTGAAATCCAGCTTAACAACAAATGTTTGCAAGAGCACAGAGCTGCGCTGTGAAGCCACAACTTAGGCAGCAGTAGGCATTTTGAAATTTTTGTTATGAAATATTCCTGTGGAGATGAAGTCTGGGTCTGACAGTGTGGCTAAATTTCACCTAGTACTCATAAAAATAGTCTGTAAATATATAGATGGGATCCTAAAAGCGGTTGAAAACCTGCTGAACTCTCTGGAGGCCAATAATCCCAAATTCCTCGAGGCTGGAGAACCCCAGTGATGTGAAAGCCCAGGCTTTCACCAGGCCTTCCATCCCCCTCAAACACCTTTCTAAGCATTTGCCCAGCCCCTTCTTAAAGCGTTTTCTCCGTGGTAGGCACATTTCCGCCAGACAAGAGAGAAAGTCCAAAAGGAAGTTCTAAAGTCTCAGGTATAAAACTTTCAAAAGTGAACATCTCAGCTGCCACTCTTGTCCCAACACAGACTGACAAGCTTTCTTTCAGGACAGGTCCCTCAAAGCAGAAACCTTGTTGTTTTGTCTCAGCCTTAAAAAACGGCTGTTATTTTGGATGATTCAAGGAAGCAATTTTGCAGAAATTAGAACTTCAGTATTATAAAATGATCAAAAATCAAATACGTAAAATACTCAAAACTGAATTCTGTGTATTTTACACAACTTCTCAGAAAGATTATTGATTGTGTAAGGCAGATACAGGGTAACAAAACACATGCAGAAATCTCTCTGCATGGATAATTATCTCACAGGGTAATCTAAGAGAACACAAAAGGTGCAATGCACTGTTCAGAGCTTCTTCTAAAAGGGCAACAATGCTGCAATAACATAAACATTTATGTGTATTACTAAGAAAGAGACAATGTATTAATATTGTATTAATTCTCCTTCAAACTTAACTGTCCACACAGAGAGCAGTTATTTTTTTCAGCATTTTCTTACACAGCTGGAACACAACTAAATCAAATTCAGCTCAGTTCCTTTTATACAGATACTGTAACAAAATGGGGTGGATTTTGCACTGATTTGAATTCATGAATTTGTCCAAGACATAAATCCCTGAAACCAACACACAGACTTTGCTATTACAGCTATAAAAAAAAGCCCGTGATGGTTCTGTACTCGCACTTTTGGGCCAGGGTAGGGACCCACCTAACTTGGTACAGCTAACTTCTACACAAATTTGAGGTGTTCACATGGCCATTCTCTCACTTAAAGAGCCTGAAAACCCTGGACAAGACAAGCTAGGTTTACCTGCTAGATGGGACTGATTGAAAATATTACCTTTGAGCCTCAATTCTCAGGCAAAAACGCCACTTCTTTTGTTTAATTCTATCTGCCTGTTCCCTGGACCTTTCCAGCCAGGCCTGACAAAAAGGGGATCAGCTAACAAGAGGAATAAAATATTACCACAGACTTTGTGAGAGAATTTGGTGACATGCACAACCAAAATGTGCATTTATATGTTCAAAATAATATATGCTCTAGGACTTTAGACTATTTTGTAAGTACTTAAAAGGACGCAGTTGTGGTTACACACCCAGTGACATGCAGACTCAAGACACACCCAACACTCTGCTGATCACAACCCAGAGCTCGCCAGTAACAGAGAGGGGCTTTTCCAACATTTGTCCCCATGGCAACTGTGTAAGATTCAGCCAAAAATCACTAATCTTGAAAAACAATACATAAACGAAGCCTGTAGCTTTGTGGGTACAGGGCCCTCTCTGGCTCTCAGCTGGTTTTAGGTGCCCTGCTCTGTGTCTGTCACACTGCAGAGAAGGGCAAGTGTCATCTCACTAAACAAAGCACCTTTAAGTCAAATTTCAAGTTTTGCCATGTGAAGTGCTGCTGAACTGCTGCCCACACAAGGTCATTCTGGGAACACCTCCCATCGGGCTCCAACAAACGACTCCCAAACCATGGCTTGAAGTTCCCTGGAAACAGGATTCCTGTCTTCTTCTGTTCTGACCCCAAGCCAGTGTTCCTCTCCATGTGAGAGGGGAATAGACCCACTTAGGTCCATGTGCCTTTAGGGACACGGGTATCCAGAGTGATCTCAGTGCTGTGAGGATCAGCAGCTCCTCTCCTGAGCATCCACAGTTGTTACACTACAAATTTTACCTCCCTTCCTCATCCTCTTCAGCTTGTGTTGTTCCCAATACACGTCCTGCCCAGTTTGAGAACCAACATGATGAAATTCCACAGTTCCAATCTTAAACTGTTTTTTCTTCTGTACTAAATTGTGCTGAAGAAACTGGAGAATTTTGTCCTTCAACTTTTCAAAGTCACATTTGATACCAATAAAATCCAACATTCCTATTTATGGAGTATCCTTCTAAGCACCAGATGTTTCAAGCACCTTACAGTTCCAGGCTGAAAACCCTTCTTAGCTTAAACATAGTAAATAACTTGCCTATAAAGTCAAATACTCCATTTTAAATATTAGCAGCTGGTACGACCAGCATATGTTGACTTTATTATGGATTATTCTCATGTGACACAAATAGCAAGAATTGAAGAGCTTAAAAGTAAAAGCTCCAAATTAATCTTTAAATGCTTTAACCAAATATCAAGGCTTTTTCTGCAGAAGTCTAAATAAAATCTTTATCTGTGCTTAGAAGCTCATGAAAATGTATTCAAAATGTACTCTCTGGATCTCTTACCATGGCAGATTGGAAGCTGCTAAAACAAATACAAGATCATCAGATCGGGCCAAGCCATCCATCTGCACCAGTAATTCTGTTTTCATCCGCCGACTTCCTTCATGTTCACCACTACCAAGATTCAGAGAAATATTATTTGCTCAGTGCATTAATCATCTTTATTTATACAGTGTCATTCACAGCAACTGAGCCCTTGTCACAGTTTTGCCCCAGTTCAAAGCATGATTAAGCTCCATTAGCTAACATCTAAGCATTAAAATCAAGCTTTCTAATGATTACTCAAATGGACTCTTTTCAGTGCATTAAAGTGAGGAGAACTCACTACTACTGAGTCCAAAGAAAATATTTTTTTTTCTTCATGTTAATCTCCATGCAAGACTAACATTTACTGCAAAATAGCTAGGGCTCCAATTGATTGATTGACTGATGGATCTATAGCAGGGAATTGTTATAATGTGATAGTTGCCATTAAATAACTGGTATACATACCTGTTCAGGGTAGCATTTTTCTGTGCGTGAATGTGAAGTGGCCACAAGAAGATAAACCTACTGCTGAATTCAACATTTTGCAAAACGTTCCATCAAAATAAAACAGAAAATACGCCATACTGGTATGAATTTAGAAATGGGGCAGAGACCACACAGAAAGGATCCTTCTTCAAAAAATGAGAACTTAAGCAAAGTGCTAAGAATTCTGGCCCCAATACAGGTAATCTGTTTTGCAGAAAACCAGCTGGAACTCTTGGTTCCAGATGTGAAGCTCTTGGAAACTCCTGGATCAAGCCCAGGGAAAACATCAGGACCTTAGATGGTAAGGGCTGCAGTTCAGGTTTAATGACTTATTTCTGCAAAGGCATTCAAACATCAATGCCAAGTCAGCATTTAATAAGTACATGTAAAAACAAGTACAACAATTAGGATAAAAGTCCTTATTAGAATATATAACCCAGTGATGTTAATGAGAGCTTTTAAATGTACATATGAAGGACAAATTTAGCTCATAATTTGCATCTATTAAGCAAGAATGACTACAAGTAGCATCTTTATACTAGGGCATATTCTATTTACAAATAGTAAGCATACAATATAGATATAAAATACAAATAAATAAAGGGATCATGTAATTCACTGTACATGAAATCCCCTGTAATGGGTTCCTAATGGTTGTAACAACATTTTTACATTTCTCCAGGTTCTTTCTCATCCCTAACCTTTTTAATGTGTTTTTAACTATAAACTGTCTACATCTTGGATTCAAGTAACAAGATACTCCCACTCCTGCAACAGGAGTCCTGGCAATGCCACCAGAATCTGTCACTGATGAAAATGCCATTCCATGGTGCACACTCCCTATTACTCTGCTATGCCTTTGTTCAAAGTGTCACAAAATAAGCTGCTTCTTATTTAGCTCTAACAATTCACCTGTTGTTTCCCTCACCACTGCCCTTTATTTCCACTTCAAATCCCTTTAAAGTACAGCACAAGTGGTTATAAAGCCCTGCACCTCCCTCCCTCTTTCTGTCCCTGTAGCCCCTTGCTAATCCTCACACAACGTGAGCTGCTTCTCTGCTGTGACTAACACAGCCTCTCTCTCTTATATCCCCAAAGTGGTCCCACCAGTTACCCAGGAGCAGTGCCTCTTTGACTCATAACTGACTCCACCTCATCCAAGAAAATTGTGGAAGGAGCGTGGTACCGGGCGAGCTCAAACAACACCTGCCAGAGAGAAGAGTAAATGTGAAAGAGAAACTAACACAAGAAGGCCCTAAAGTGAACTGGCATGGAAGATAAATTAACAGCACTCACATCCCAATGGATATCTGCAGGGAAAAAGCTCTGGGTAGGCTGAGGGTCTCTGAATCCTCTCAAAATCTGAGAGGTTTGTAAAGGAGATATAAAGAACACAGCCTTGTAATCCTGTCTTTATGTGTAAATCTTTCTGTCTAAATCCTATCAGAGTACCCTGAGAATAATGGGATAGAAGAAAATGATCCATCAGAGGATTCTGGGAACTCCTAAATTGTTATTGAGATTAAACATGTGCCTTTTGTTTTTGCTCCAATTTTACTTTTTTTTAGATAAGGATTTGAGGAAAAACAATTGCAGGTCAGCTGAAGCATAATGAAAGAGAATGCACAGATTCTTTTGATAAGAATCGAGCACTCATTTTTTCTCCTGATCAAAACAAACATAAATTGCTTGAACGAGCATGATTTAAAAAATGGACTATTAAGCTGAAACAAAAAATGTGAATCTGCTCTTTGGAAAATGAAGTTTCATCTAATTTTCTGTAAACATGGAGAGGCCTGTGTTAGGAGTAAGAAAACACTGTCAGTACTTCTTGAGCTAAAGTGTTGAGTTTTTAGGTAAGTATCACTAACAATATATATTAGTCCTGCACTTTTAAATCTGAACACTTAAAAAAATCAAAATTTAAGAGTTACATATTATTTTCATCACTTTGAGCATGAAACACAGTTTTTAATTTATTTGCACAGACTAACAAGTAGACCATGACCAGTATACAATTTTACTAGAAATATAGTATAAAAAATACAAAAAAATCACAGAAATATGGTGTAGAACTGAGCAAAACAGGATGAGAGGATATACCTCCAAATAACCACAGACCCCATATATACTTCCCCTTCACCAGCCTCATATGATTTTAGGATATAAATTCACACAATACTTTTAGAGGTCTCCCAATCCACAATCTTACTTCATTTTTTGATTCTGCTGTAAGTTTAATTAAGGGTAAAATGCCACAAATTCAAGATCTATGCATGTGCTGCAGCATGTTCACAAAAGCCTTCTGGATGATGGTGGCAGAAACCAGACTATCCCCACACACTCCTGCCAGAAAAGAAAATTCCAGGAAGCTACTGAGACAGATGTCAAGAGGATCAGTAATAGAGAAAGGGAATGTCAGAAGAAAAATATGCAATTTTAAAGGACAAAAGGCAGGACGAGTAAGTGTGCTGCAGCTACTGGCTACATTTCAAGAGAGAGTAACAGTGCCATTTGCAGAGAACAGTTTGCTGTGGTTATTTGTGTCCAAGAGCTCTGCATTTACCTGAAGTGCAGCCCAAGAGATGAGGGTAAGGGACGTTAAGGGCTTGTGGATTTCCACCGAGCTGGTAGATGTTATGGAGAGATTCAGATGGGTAAGGATGCTACACCTGAAGCCCTGAATTTTTTTGTACCACAGCAGAGACATGCACACTCCTCACTAGTTTATACACAAAAAAGCATTTACCCATTTGCCAGCAAGCTACCTTCCTTGAAACAACATTACATCTGCATTTGACTGGAAGATTTTTGTGACAAGGTAGTTCTTTGCCCATTTTGTGCCATGAAGAACAGTTAGGAATTTGGGAATCTAAATTAGATTTTGCAGGGTGCCTAGCAGCCAACCCTTGCAAAATGGATGTGAAGTGCTCTGAAGAGGTCGTTAAGCACACACTAGTTTGGAACTCTGATTGTCTGACTCCTAATCAGGCAAAGATCTTTGCTGCCTTCAGAACATCTGCTCCATCTTACATTACAGAACTGAAGTCCCACTGCAAAAATCCATTATGAGATCTCTGCAGAAGTGATGTTATTCCTGCTTTCAGAACTAGGTATAATCAAAGTCATGTTTTGTCTAAATCAGGAAAGATTATGAGTATCAGAGGAAGACATGTTTCCAGTTCTGTGCTGAACCTCAGTTCTTCAATGGGGATTGTGGTGTTTCCTAAAGTATAGTGAATGAGAGAGTAATTCTTACCCGGACAAGTTTTTCTGAATCACCTCTCCATTTGCTGACAATGGTGGATGCTGATATGTTGAAAAAGGTTGTATTGCATTCTGTGGCAACAGCCTTAGCAAGCAAAGTTTTTCCAGTACCTACAAACAACAGTGTTTGAGAAATTCACTCTCCAAAGGAATAAAATGCAAATATTTTAATAAATTCCCCTCATTCTACTACCAGTACGGTAAAAACTTTAAAAAACTCATGGAATGGTTTGAGTTGAAAGGGACCTTTAAATGCCATTGAGTTCAAAACCCTGCAATGACCAGAGACATCTTCCACAATCCCAGGTTGCTCCAAGCCCCATCCAACCTGGCCCTGGGCACTGCCAGGGATCCAGGGGCAGCCCCAGCTGCTCTGGGCACCCTGTGCCAGGGCCTGCCCCCCCTCCCAGCAGCAATTCCTTCCCAAGATCCCATCTGTCCCTGCCCTCTGCCACTGGCAAGCCATTCCCTGTGTGCTGGCCCTGCAGGCCTTGTCCCCAGCCCCTCTGCAGCTCTCCTGGAGCCCCTTCAGGCCCTGGCAGGGGCTCGCAGGTGTCCCTGGAGCTTCTCTTGTGCAGCTGAAGAGCCCCAGGTGTCCCAGGCTGGCTCCAGAGCAGAGGGGCTCCAGCCCTCACAATATTTTGTGGCCCTTTCAGGATTGTTTGGAGAAACTCAGGTAGTAAAGAACTGCAAATGCATTCTCCAAATCCTGAAGTAGTGCACACTGAAATGGTGAAATGCCTTCTGTGGCAGGAACATCTAAACATTCAAAGGAACCAATGGAGTTCATTGCAGAGGCAGGCTTTGTAACCTGAATCAGATGGTTCATGTACGCTCTGCCCCCTTTCAGCCACATCCTTGTGTCAAGGTGGGGCAGAGGGAGCAGAGAAGCTGCACCAACAAGGAAAACACCCAGCTAGAAGAAGGCAAAGCTTCCACCTCATTCCCAAAACAACCCCTAAAAACAGAAGAAAGGAAGGACAATTTTCACTACGGAGCTAAGTCCATGGCAGATTTATTGACATATCATAGGATCATGCCAAACTGGATTCAAATGGTCCAAGCTGAGTAAAAACAGAGATCTGAGTTTTCATTACCCTGAATTGTTAGTGTAAGTACTGTCTCTGGAAGATTCAAGTATAAAAATAGCCAAGGCTCACATGAAAGGCCAGGGTTGAGTGTCAAAGTTGGACATAACCATCCAACATTCTCTCCTTTTAATTTATGTACAGAACATGTTCTTTTTTAACAATATGATCTAATTAACATCAATGATTTATCCACAGGACAAAACAAGAAGCATTGACAAACACAAAGATGTGGTAAAAAGCTCTTTATACCTGGTGGTCCATACAGCAATAATCCTTTCCAAGGAGCCAGAATGCCAGTAAACAGCTCTGGATACTGTAGAAGCAGAAAAGTAATTAACAGATTAAAAATATATCATCTAGCGGTCCACCCCCCCCTTCATTGCTCCTAGAATGTTCAAGAAACATAAGATATTTGAAGAAAGGCATAAAACCACACCAAAACAATGTGATATGTATGATCTGAGTACTGAGAAAAACTCTGTATTTATTATTTGAAAACTATTTTAGTGGGTTTTTTTTTTAAGTGCAACTGATGAATTGACATTCTCTTCTGTAAGTCATTTTGGAATGACTTACAGAATTGGAATTAATATAGGCCAAATCCAGCACTTCTTACAACGCCAAAGGTGCCAAAGAATTGGACCTAACTTACAATTTTAATACTGAAAGATAATTTTCCTATAGAAGAATGCATGTGCCATTTCAGACGGAACAGGAATAGTTCTGGCATGAAACAGGAACACCAACAGTTCTACCATGAATGGCCTACAAAAGCACAGCAATATTGAGAACTCTAAAACACCACCGCAATTGCAAAGAAACAAGCTAACAAGCCCAACACTGCTTTTCTCAAAACTATTTAGCACCTTACCTTTATGGGGTAAACAACTGCTTCCTTGATCAGCCTTTTAGCTGCATCCAGTCCTATAATATCATCCCACTTCACGTTCGGCTTATGGAGATAAATGTCCTGCAACACACATCACATCTTGTTAGAAAAACTCCTTCTGCAGTCAGATAACGACCTCTGGCAAAGTAAAAGGATCGACTCAGTGATAAAACAATAGTGCAGTTAAATGCTACAGGCTGTATTATTTATCCCTAGGGACCAGGGACCTCCTAGGAGGGAAGCATACACAGCAATCACTTCCCCTCCGCTTCCCCTCCAGGCCACAGTTTCCCTAATGTATTCCTACCAAATGTAGATGCTGAGCAGATCTTCCCCAGATCTGCTTTCTGTTCAGTTTAGGAACCAACCAACATATCAAGAGCTATTGTGATATGAAGGTTCACCAACCCTAATATTTTGTCTCTATTGCTGCAAGTAGTGGATGTTTAAAAAAAGAAGTAAAAGCAATCACAGTGACACATTGGTTCAAGTTCACATCCAACAGTGGACTTCAGGAATTCAAATTACATCTGCATCTTTGAGCTGAAACACCTTTTGACATTCATTCTTCTCTGATTTTTTCTTCCCTCTTTTTTAACCATGTTTATTTTGCAGTCACAAAGTTCCACAGCTCACTTCTGTGCAATGTGAAAATATTCTGGTTTTTTTAAAATTGATGCTCAGTAACTTTATGGCTGCATCTATTACTTACATTATTACCTATTAGAATGTTAATACCTATTACTTATTGTATTACTTATGTTGTAAGTAACAGTGAAAAATTTCTGTTTACTCCATGCTATGCAAGACTTTATATGCTGCAAGAAAAGCTGTGAGAAACTCTGCAACAGGAAGAAATTTTTCCCCTAAGCATTTACCAAAAGATGGGCAATAATTGGTCTATGCCCTGAAGCACTCACTAAATTAATTTCATTTAATTCATCAAACTTTACAAATCTTCTATGAATCTTTCTATTTGCCTTCATAATATTTTGTGGCTTTGTGTTCCAGGGGCTAATTGTTCTGCAAAAAATATCATATCCTCAGTACAAATACTCAGGATAAACTCTGCTCTCCAACAAAAATAGTCCACACAGACTGAAGAAAAATTATGTGGTTGTATCCAAGGGGAAAAGTTGATTTAATACAATTAGAAGAAATTATTTATATAGAATAGATTACACTTTTGCTTTCTATTAACAGTGAATTAAGATGAATCAGATTTCTGCTATTAAGTGGTGACTTCCATAACTGTTTCCAAATTAAATTAGATTGTGTTATGAAATAGATATAACATGCTATTTATTTTTATTGATTTCTACTGTGTTGATTACCATAGCAACTAGGAACATACAATAATGGAGCACAATTCAAAAAACACACCATAACAAAGGGAAAGCAATTTTTTATAGCTTTTTTGTTAATGTAGCAGCAAGAACAACATTATTTTAAAGGTCTACCATAAAAAATGATCAGACACGAATTGAAACAAACGAGAATTTTCTTACTTTAAGGTTGGAAATTTCCTAAGAGATTTCTTAAGTTCTACTAAATGTCAAATACAAAACTTGTGGACCATGAATTTGGGCCATACACAGATATAAAAATCAGTCAGCAAAAGACTGATTTCCAGGCTTTTTAGAAAGATGGTTATAAACAGGTTTACCCAAGCTGATACCACTCGTGATGTTTATATCCAGAAAGTCAAAACAACACCAAACACTGTGGTGCTATAAATCCTTTTGGATGAGTGACTCATCCAAAAGTGGTGGATGCTAAGCATTTGTGTGTGCTGTAGCCACGGATCCCCAGCAGACCAGGGCCTCTTTGTTAGGCTACATCTCAACCCAGGAGTGAAATGAAATGCTGTTGACAATGCTGAGGCTCCCTCCAGGGGTCAAGCTGCCAATCCTGGAAAAATCCCCAAGTCTGCCCTGGGATATGGTGTATTATTGATGCTGCTCTGGCAGTGCTGGGATGAGAGTGCTGCTTGCAGAGCCTACAGTTACAGCATCTCTCAACTGCACCACGTGAGAACACACAGGGAGTGCAGATCGTGCAGGCTGCACAAAGCAAGACTACAGGACAAGTGTGGCCCCTGGGCTGTCCCAGCCGTGGTGTGACACAGCCCCAGGGCAGGGCCCGTCCCCTGGGCTGGCACTGCTGGGGCACCTCCAGTGCTGGGGACAGCTCTGGGCCCTCAGGACAGGAGAGACACCGAGGGGCTGCAGCGTGTCCAGGGCAGGGAACGGAGCTGGGGAAGGGGCTGGAGCCCCAGGAGGGGCTGAGGGAGCTGGGAAAGGGGCTGAGCCTGGAGAAAAGGAGGCTCAGGGGGGACCTTGTGGCTCTGCACAACTCCCTGCCAGGAGGGGACAGCCGGGGGGGTCGGGCTGTGCTTGCAGGGAACAGGGACAGGAGGAGAGGGAACGGCCTTAGGCTGGGCCAGGGAAGCTTCAGGGTGTACACCAGGAGCAATTCCTTCATGGAAAGGTTTATCAAGCCTTGCCACAGCTGCCTAGGGCATTGGTGGAGTCCTCATCCCTGGAGGGATTTAAAAATCAAAAAAAACGTTGATGTGGCATTTGGGGACAGGGGTTAGTGGTGGCCTTGGCAGTGCTGGAGGAATGGTTTGACCTGACAACCCTAGACAGCTTTTCCAACGTAAATTATTCTCTGATTCTAAACCATGCAGGAATACCAGTGTTTAATAATAATTTTGGTAAATGCTATCTAGTAGGTACATTCAGACTTCAGATACTGCTGTGATACTGGCATACCATCCACTGATTACACCCCTGTGCCTGGAATGGAAACTTCACTTGAAGGGTGGAATCAAGGTTTCTGCCACCATCTGATCACAGCTAGATAAAACACTAGGTAATAGTTGGTTTTAGCTAATATATTTAAATATCTCTTTCCAGTGAAGTATTGTACTTTTTTTTTGCAGCCAAGAGGAAAGCCATGACAGTCTGCACAGCATGATTAAATTACCTGTTCCCCATTAGAAAGAAATAGTCTTAATTACTTCCTCCCATTGTGCATCAGAAAGAAACATCATTACATGTGAAGAAATGACTTGTTAAGGAGCTATGTGGAGAGAAAAATAACTTGCACATCAAGAACAAGCACTACCAGTGACAGTAAAAAGAAACAGCATTCCCAGAAGACAAAGATAACCAACGTCTCTCTACAGCTGACATGAAGATCTGCTCTTACTTTGCTTACAGCCATTGCAAGTTCCCTCATCTCACCAGTCATGCCAATAAAAGCACCAAGAGTTTTCAATAATCGTTCCTAAAAGAGAAAAATATAATTTCTTGTCAAACTGCAAGTATTTTTAGACAAATATTAAGTATTTTTTAAAAAACTGATCCATCGTAGTAGTATCAACTTTTAAAGCTCCAGAAATATGTGTAATAACAAAAATTTTGAAGTAAACCATATTTGCACTGTCATCTTTTCCTCTGACAGAATCTAACCTGAATCAACATTAAAATGAGCAGCTTTCTTATTGCACTTATAGTCCTAAATATGCCCTACATAGATTAAGAAGAGTGAAAAATGTAACTGTAGGTGACTGTTTTGTCACATTCTCTTTTTGGATAGTTTCTCCCAGTGTAGCAAGTTGCCAGGCAGACAAGCACCATGAAAGCTGGATGCACTCTCTGAGAAGTTCTGGCTTATGTCTGGAGTATTTACAGAAAAATTATCTCAACCATCAAAATTCTGTTGTTGTCTCAGCTGAGGCAAATGCTAGAGACATACTGAGCTGATAGAAACCAGGATTTCACATCCAGAAGTTCTGCAGATGTCTTCAATTTTTTTTTTCATCACAAGGTCTCATTTTTATTTGTTGCCTGCTTTCATGTTCAGAATAAACAAGCATCATCAAATTAGACCACTATCAAGTATGGCTGTCCCTTCAAGGAGGAAATACCTCTCAGAAATCCAAGGCCTTTTTTAGAACTTGGGAACAAAAACAACCTTGTTGCGGTATTTCATTTTGTTCCTGGTTGTGCAAAAGTCAAGTTCACATTGATTGGATGGAAATCTGAAGAGAAACACTTACGGATGGGTCTGGATCACAATTAAGGCTGTTCAAGGGAATTCCATCTGGTGATACTCTGATAGCATCCTGAGTCATCTTGTGGAAGTCAAGTATTTGGCCCTAAAGGAGAAAAGAATGTTGCTGTAGTTTTTACCATGGTGGTAGCTCTACTCTCAAAAATACACTGAACCAAATTTTGCTGGCAATTATAGCAGTGTGTTTCCTTACTGCATATACAGTCCTAATTATGGCAAAAATTGACCCCACAAACCGTGGTAGCAAAGGGGAGAGAACACACAACTCAGTTAATTAAATAATTTAACAGCAGAGCCTCTCATTACCTCATTCAGGATTTCAAAATTTATCTTCAATCATAGTTATTTACCACTGGGTTTTAAAAAAAGAAATATTCCTCTCTATGTTTGAAATAGTATTTAATGAAAAGGTGCCTCCTATACAAAGAATTATAAAACTTTTTATACAAAATTTTAAAACTGACTCTTCAGCTGACTATAAAGAAACATTTTATACAAAAATAGACAAAAATGCTTATCATTTGATACTTTTGAAAATGTCTGTGTTTGGTTTTCTTTTCACATATATATTTCTCTGATGAACCACATACCAGGTTTCCACCAACCTTTCTTGGGTGAGAGCTGTCTCCTCCAGTTTTGCTGATTCCTGAGATGCTTAAGCCAAAATCAGATTGATCCAGAGTATCTGCACCATCACTATTCTAAAGAAAAATGCCTTTTAAAACAGATGTGTTGCCAAGGAAATGGATTGAAGATATTACATGATAGGTATCATTCTTTCTCTTCACACAGGCTCAGAAGAAGTTCCAAGTGAAATACTGATCATTTAAACACCACTGTACATTTAATTAGACTTCACCAGACTGGTGACAGCAGGGAAAGCCACAGCTCTGGAGCTCAGCAGTGAAGTTGTTCCATGTACCGAGCAGAAAACTGCATTTTACATAAGAAGCAACTCTTATTAACAGTGGAAATGACAGGCCAAAGGAACAGCATGTAAACTCAGAGATGGGGAGTTATTTTAGGATTATGCATTCACTTTACAGCAGTTATTGCTGTACAATCCAAAATGCAATGTTTTGGGGTATTTTTAGGGGTAGCAATAGGCCAGAGAAGAGTTTCTCTTGATGCAGAAATATAGCCAGGCCCTTAAAAAAAGCTGTAATAGACACAGTGCTTGCCCCCTAACCTGCTGTTCCTGCTCCACCCTCTGTAAAGGGATGATAATAAAGTAGATTTCACAGCAGTCTCACCAAAATGAGACTCTCAAACCCGAACATTACAGAGCCAAATTACTCTCCCAGTCTCAAACAACTTATGCACTGTGAAGATGCTTACAATTAATACCAGACTTTCTTCTTTGTTTGTTTGGTTTTCTGGCACTGAAGGATAAATATATTGGTATTAATGGAAAAACTCTGGCTGCTTTCCGTATATTTTGGATTATATGCCTCCTTTCCCTCTAATTTTCGCTTGTGACTGCCCCCAAACTCACAGCCAGAAATTCTCTCAAAATCTTGGACCTCTAATTCTTAAGTGACATAATCAGTAAAACCCATTAGTTGCACAATTATTAATCGTGTAACTCCCATCCTCTTGCTGCTACAGACTCCCCAAACAAAATCACGTTAATTTCAACTGTACTGCTGCCAAGATAAAACGTTTAAACCTGTCTGGGGCTCTCCTTGGTGGAGGATTTAGGTTCTGATGTACTTCCAGGTGAAGTTTTTAACACTGGTCGTTGTTGCACTGTCTGCTGTTTGACCCTCGGTACATTCTGAGAAGAAGTTGCTGTCCTAGAATGATGAAAAATAATGTAAGACTTCCATGACTTTTTTTTTTTTCCTTCAAAATACCAAAAGATTAAACCCCAAAGCTTTCAAATGAAACAGTTTTAGGCTAACTTTGCTCCCACTGAAGTTATGGCGTTAATTTCTATCACAGCAGAGTTCAATGCTTACTTTTTTCAAACATCCCACTCCATTTTATCCACACTGCAGAAGCTCTGTAATTTGTCTGCTTCTCCATTTGGGAAATAAGTCTCTAGTTTCCTCTAACACATACAGAAAAAATGCACCGCACAGTCAGGAGCATGGCTCTAGGCTTTGGTACTCCTCTGGTATCACAACATTATCTTAACCACTGTGCATATTTGCTTTTACTAGGAAAATTTTCTGCCCAGAAAAACAACCCACACATATCTCTCACCTTCTTTCTCTTCCTCCGCTTCTCAGCTGTTGTTTATTTTCTGCTGTGGCAAAATTAACATTAAAATAACTAAGGATATAAAAGAGGATATATATGCATTATATAATAATGCATAAACAGGAACAGCGTGAGTATAAGCACTGCAAGCTTGCAAAAACTTATTGAAAACAAACTGGTGATGGTGAGAATGGTTTTGCTTCAAGCTTTTTACATTTTAGCTCATTCAGTCTTTGGGTTCTCTTGTTACATTTTAAAACCAGTATCATGTTCACAGTAAAATGGACACTACCAGAAATTAGATTAAGTACAATAACTTAATATATCACACAGAATGCTTATTTAATGCTAATAATTTTTTCATTGCTGACTTGGGAAATATGAATTTGCCTTACCCCTCTGAAGAGGAATCAAGTTCAATGTAACAAGACAGAATAAATGTCACACTGCAATTGTGGTTATCAAACTATGTTCTCTTTTACATTTATATAATTTGAAACAATTTCTGTCAAAGGAGAGCTTTTTTTTCCCACAAAATGTCAAACTTGCAAAGCCCAGATGTGAACTCATAAAGCCAAGGGTTTGTACGCTATCAGCAGGCCCCTGGTTGTTCCAAAACACGTCTCCTTTCAGTGTTCTCTGTACAATGCTCTTCCACTCATGATTATCACTCGCTTGCATAAAATAATCCTTCCCAAACAGCTCCTTCCCTGAAGGACCTTGGGAACACGGTGTATTTAGGGGCAGCAGAGCCTATGGAGCAATCTGTAATCTTGTGGGTATATCTACAACACTTCCAACTGAAATTCAGCATGGAAATGACCAACTTGTTACTGTAGGACCTGCCAAGAGTGCTGCAAAGAATTCAGTAGGAAGGAGCACCACACCAAGGATTTGGTTTAGATATCCAAGTCTGGCCAGAGGCACAATTTAGGGCATGGTGCAAACTATGTGCGGGAGAAGAGGCTGCTTATGCTTTAGGGAAAAAGGATGATATCTGCCTGCCAGCATGGTCACAAATCTCATCTTAGGTAATAGCACACTACTCCATGCCTGAGAAGCTTTACTGACCAAAAAAATCCATAATGAGAGCTTTTATGTGTCCAAAAGTGGCTTTTTGGGAATTCTTTTTTTATTTGGATCATGGATTCAGTCTTGACTATGGTTCAGTTTGACTATGATGTGAAAAAAATGCTTTGTGATACATTTTCATTCTTGACTCATAACAAATCCTTTTTGTTTTGTCCTGCAGGGCTGTTCTTCCTCTTTGTATTAACACCAATCCATAGGTTCTAGATGTACATGCCATTTTCAAGCAAATAATCCCTAAATGCTTTGAACTGGAAAACACCTCTAAGACCATCCAGTCCAATCACTCCCCAACCCTTGCAGTGGTCACCACTGACCCATGTCCCCAACTGCCACATCCACATGTTTTTTCAACACTTTCAGGGACATTGCTCCACCACTTCCTTGAGCAGCCTGTGCCAGGGTTTGACAATCCTTTCCATGAAGAAATTATTCCTAAGGTCTAAACCAAACTTATATCCTTCAAGCTGCTCATCACTTATTCACACAGTTGTTCTTATGGCTTCTCCAAGTTACATGTTGTGCCCAAGAGCAAAACCATTCTGCCTCTCAGGGCCATAACAGAATGCTCATATTCTGATTTGCCTTATTCTGTATCATTTATTTACTATTCTCTACCCATGAGAAGAAAGTGGATAAACTTTGCCATAATGCTTTGTGCTTAGCTGACGTTTTCCAATATCAAAACAGCTTTCAAAAGACAGAAAAATGCCACCTTCTAGTTCCTTTATATAATGAAAGAAGATAAAGCAGAAGGGCTCAAAGCCACATCTCTAAATTCTGGTGCCTTTTGTGCTATAACTACAGATCTGTAACTGTAAGGGTTGGAATATTAAATGCTGACATTCATGACAAGAGCTGTGAGCATAGCAGGGAACTACAGATTTTTGGAAACAAAAGCTTTTTTTTTTTGGAAGAGAGCCACATACCAGTGTCCAGGACCTTTTTGGTAATTTTAGGATACTTTTGAAATTTTACAAAATAGTAGCTTTCATATTCCATCAAAATTGTCTCAAGATCAATGTTGTCACAAACTTCAAAGCCACGTAAACCTAATTTTGTCTCTTGTTCCAAAGCATTTGCAGCATCAACATATCTGGCAATTTAAAAACAAAACAAACAAAGATCAAAAAACTGAGAGTCATTATCTTACTCTGATTTCTGAGAGAAGAAGCAAACAATGGCACTAGTAAACATACAGTATCTTTAACCTGTCCACAACCCTATTTTTATAGAAGTATAAACTCTATTTTAATAAGCTTCGTTGGTTGATCTAAAGTATTTTTAAATTATATAGGGACTTTTTGTTTCAGAAACTGAAACAATTTAGCAAAGCAAACCGTGAGCATACCTTATAGTAGGTTACCACTTCCTCACACCAACCCAAAGGCCCACACTGTCCATTCAGCCAATAGAGGACAGAAAGAAGCAGTACAGCAGGTCAGATACACACAATCCCACAAGGGTAGAGCACTATTATTTAAAAAACATACCCTTCCTCGATTAAATAATGAAAAATTAGAATGAGGAGATTTTTCCGACGAGCTTCTGTTCGCATCTTCTCCTGTGAATTAAGACAGAACTCTAGATCAAATGTAATATTCTCTTTATTGCTGTAAACAGCATCTAAATGTAGCTTCTGGAAACAAACAAATTAACACAACAGCATGTAAGAACTGTAAAACAACTTACTGTTAATAAACACAAGGAAAGTGGTTTTCAATCTAATTTTTCTTACACATTATCAGGGCTACTGGATGGGTAGAAACCTTTTCCTAGAGAACAGAAAATTACTTTAGGATTGAACAAATATCTTACTTCCCTTACTATGGTTATGGCTCCCAACATGTTCAGACTGCTGTGAATTTCAAGGCAGGACTCCTGTGGACCTCAATATTTCAGGGACTGGGCAAGGAAACTTTCTGCTCCACCCTGGCTGTGTCCTTCCCTTGCAGCCAGAAACCTGTTCTCTGAGTGTCTGGAGAAGGGGGGCTGGTGAACAGGTCTGGGATCTGCATGACTCTACTACAAAGACCAGCTGTACCACTTGCTGACACCTCCCATTTCATAGGCCTTGATGTATAAACAGAACAAATGAAACACAGACACCGGGAGAATTAGTGGATTGGGATACCATGAAACTTGCACAATTTTAACACAGGACTGACATAAATCAGGACTCAACATGAAGAAATTTCATTATGGAGTCAGTCCCATGGATGTTGTGGCACAGACTGGAGAACCCCAAATCAAAATGGTTCAGCAATAAAAAGAAGGCAGCATAAAACATCCTTGTCTTCATCCAGTGAAGCTTCATCTGAGAGAGTATCAGATGCAGTATCAAGTAGAGGAAAAGGGATAGTGGAAACAGAATCATGCAAGATGATGGAATAAAGCCTGATGAAACATGCCATTTATGCTCAGTGTTTGCAGAAAACTTTTGAGATTTTCAGGTCATAAAAGAAGTTGCTACAATAAAAGCTTTAGAAATCAGCACATTGCCTTTGGTCTCCCTCACTGGGACTTGAAACTGTGACCACAGGGAAAGCAGGTATGGCCAAACACACATTGAGGCAAATTAATGACTTCCCTTCTTTTTCAGGTTGGGAGGCACTGGGAGTTGGACTCGATAATCCTCATGGGTCCCCTACAACTTGAGGTATTCTGTCTTTCCTATGATTCTGTGATTACTTGTGAGGACCCAGTGTGAACATGAAGGAGTGGCACTAAATAGATGGGCAAAGAGCAGCAATTTCTGCTGCTTGCACAGCACACACACACCCCTAATCACACTGCACAGTACGCTACACAGGCTCCCGCTTCCACCTGCAGTTTCCCTCCCTTCTATCCCAACCAAGCAGTGCCTGCATCCACCTCCAAGAAAAAGCCCAGCCCAAGTGTGCTGCCTGCGGGTGACAAACACAGATTTCTGTCCTCTTCATACTGCAAACAGAGCTCCACCATCTGTATCAAGGACTTGGGCTGCTCTCTGCCTGTGTCTGGCACACAGAGATGCCAAGGAACTACTAGTGACCAAGGCTGATGTTTTTACCCACAAGGTGTGCAAAATAAATATATATACATAGAGACCAGTACTCTATTCTTTCTGGTCTCTTGGAAGAGAGAGCAATCATAGCAAACTGATAATAATAGAGAATTACTTATTACAAAAATCAAAGAACATTTCTTGGGTGGTGCAAAACCAATTTACCTCTTCATGCATGATTCCTTTGCTAGGTTAGACCTCCCTCTGCTCTGTACACAGCGCTGGGTATCACATGGCATTCCACTGCTAATTTCAACAGTTGAGATAGCACCATCAACTACTGTTTTATTTTAAAATATGATCTGCCAGCCTGTAAAAAGTACTGGGTAGAACTGGGAAAAAGTATCCCCGTCCAGCAGGTATTGCCTGGGTTGTTTGCTTCAGTCGTGGGGCCATCTAGTGTCACAACTAAGGAAGAGCTGGGGTTTGCTCTTAACGTTCCCTACAGAGTCAAAGTGTATTGGCATGTCACATATTGCAAAAAAAAATTGTAGAATTTTCATTCTGGTTTTCTAGAATGAAGGCTAAGACTGTCTGGGGTAAAAAATCATAACCCCTTTCTACCTTTAGTATCCTTGATACCCTCTTGAGAAAGTGTTTCCAAAAGGAAGTTACAATACCACTTCAGTGGTGGTACAGAGATAATTTTTCTGAACAGTTTGGGGGAGAAAGGAGTGCTGTGTAAATGTTTTGTAGATTGATAACTCCTGAATGATGCAGACTGGCTCCTGGGAGGTCCTGCAACAAGAAATGAACCAATTCTGCGAATTCCCATGAGCACAGAGAGAACACACACACTCTAAGATGAAAGGGCCTTTTCCTTCTTAATCTTTTGATGCGCTGGTGCTTGGAAAACAGATTTTGAATTGTCACCCTTTTAACATTTCTTCTGGATGACCTGAATCTTCCAAAACACATTTGGAGGTGCAAGAAGGAAGCTGGAGTCATCACTTGCTGAGAATCCCTCCTGTACATGCTTTGGAATGCAACTCTCCTGAAGGTTTATGCTGAGAAAGATTAACTGTTGTGTTTCCTAACATATCAAAGGCCAAGGTTACAGCCACCTCTGAATATTTAAAACACAGTATGCAAACAAAGCGGCTGCCACAGAAGACAAACACATCAAGTGTTTCATGTAGTAAACATGGATATTCTGACAAGAGAGGAATTGCCTCTGACTGATGGACTGACAGGGTTCATGATCCATGCTTGGAACTCTCCTTGAAAAGAATTTGTGTTCTGGCATGTCACCTGCTGCTGCTCATTCACTTTTGTTACTTCTGCTATCCCTAAAGCAGTGAAGTTCTAGTATAAACAGTGATACAGTGATTGGCAGCATCTCAAATAATTTAAGTACAGACTTGCTTTGGGGGTAGGATAACATTGTGTCTACGTGTGAGCCACCTACTTCAACCTTGACATAGCAATGTTCTGGTTGTGATGACCAAGCAGAAGGAAAAATGAACCTTTACATCCCAAAAGAGCCCCATCTAAAAATGAGAAGGGAGTTTAGACTGAGAGGTTAATTCTGTCTTTAACCTTTGTTAAGAAGAATGCAAACACCAATTGCTGATTTTGAGAAGTCAGACATGTGTCCAAAGAAAATTAACTAAGCTGTTAATCAGCTGATCAACTCACAATGACTTGTATTAAGTTGGACCTGAAAAACAAAACCGAAGTATCACTGGTAGCCCAGTTCTGTGAGTGTTCTACAAAACAAAGAAAAATCAAGGATCTTTCAACATACAACTGTTACTGGGCACGAATCTGGTGAACCAGTGTCACACGGATCATTGCCTGACCAGTTCCATCAATCCTCTTCCTGCATTTCACCATTATTTTAGCCATTATTTTAGCCATTATTTTACCACAATATATTGCACCATTATTTTAGCACACACTCTTTCCACGAGACGGACGAGCCTCAGTCTGTGTCAGTGCCACCAGCAGCTTTATCTGTCCCCTTAAAAGAGCTCTCTGCCCACCCTGGTCTGAGCTGTCCTGAGCTCCAGTCTGTCCTCTAGGGGCTGACCCACTGCACTTATGTCCACAAAAAAGCCTCCCTGCCACAGTTCAGCCAGATACTAACACTGCTCATGGCTTCTGCTGTGCTTAGAGAAGAAATGGCAAATCTTACACAGGATGAAAAAAACAGGAGTACTTACTAGTGCAAAGTTACTTAAAATTCAGTTTAGCTTTATAGTGATCTAGCCTTCTTGTTTAATTAGTATTTAGAATTGCATGTTGTTTATAGCCACTGGTATTTCAATAGATGCTTAAATGTTTAAAGTTTAATAAGCTTCCATTCTTAGAAGAACAGAAAAACATATGTAATTACATTTTCAATTACTATAGGGGATTTTGGGGTCCATGAAATTGATAAAACCTTAAGGCACTTAAATGTGATCTTGTTTTAAAAATTAAGCAGTTGAGCACTTAACTAATTAGCTTCAACATTTATAGTGTTATTTTATTTATTTCTAGCTTAACAAAAGAGTGGCACATATTCCTATTTTTGAGTCATTTTAAATTAAACTCTAATAGAGTTGTGCATCCTTAGGTCCAATTGTTTGTTTAGTCATTTCCACACCTTTTACTAAAATACATTTACAATCCAAATCAACCAAGTCTCTTGTGTAATTTCCTGAACTTAATGGACCTATTAAAAGATTAATTTAACTCAGTAACATTTCATTATCATTTGACCCTATATATTCTGCATTAATATGTTTGTTGGGACCAAAAATAAAGAGCTACAAGAGTTAAGTCATCATCTGAGGAGTTTGGGAATAAGAACTATTCTGCTTTAGCATATGCACTCTAAGGACATCCAAGTGGGGCAGTCAGGACGTGTTCAGAAAGACCTCTGATGAGGAATTCAGACAAGAGGCAGCCAGGTGGCTGTGCAATCATACTGCGAAAGCACTAATTGTAATACACCTGCAGAGCCCTTTCCCTCTTTGTCTTTGGGATGCCAGGATGCTGACAAGTATGGAGTTTCTCAAAATCAAGCTGGCACCATGTGCCAGGACAGAGAGGCTTGATGGGCTCACCTAGTTTTCCTCCTCTCTCCACCACCCTGTATTCCCACAGCTTTCCATTCCCCACAGTCCTTTGGATATTTGCACCCTTGACAGGCTTTTCAGAAGGCTGAATGTTCAGTTCTTGTCTGGCTTGCTGACTGTACTTTTTGAGAAACACAAGCAGAGAATGAAATGGTGAGTTTTAAACAATGTATAACTTGGCTGCCAGTGAATAGAATTTCTCAGGACAAATAAAGGGCACTTTGCCCTCTTCTCTCTTCCAAATTACATGAGGCTGCTGCAAACAACAGAGTTGCCAAAGTTTTTCAAGGATTACAATGAGCTTTCATAATTAAAGACACACAGCAAGCTCACCATAGAACTTATGACTGGCGACAAGAAGAAAAAAAATCCTCTTGGCAGCTTCAGGTGGTTCAAGTCACTAATTAAAAAAAGAGGCTCCAAATTTCTGCTCCTTTGTGACACACAAACGACTCCCTCATCTCTATATCCAAAATACAGACTGTTACCTTCAAATCCATCCTGCCAAAAGGCTATGAAGAAACCAGTTTGCCAAAAGCACATCAAACCAAATCCTGTAGCACAGCTGACAGGGAAGAGCTCTTGAGCTCCAGTTCCCAGTCCCACAAACGTTTCTGCATTTAGTATCCAGCAGCATCCTTGGGACAAAGGCCATGCAAATCCCCATTGGTGAGGTTAAAAATCAGGCTCCCTTTTCTCCTCTACTCCTGCATATTGATGCCTTTTCAATACCTCACCTTCAGGCTGCATTCTCAGCGGCTGAGATCTGAATTCACTTGAGGGCTCAGAAAGAGAACATGCTGGAGGATCCCATTCCTAGGAAAATATATCTATCCTATTAACACTTTCTGAGGAGAGGAAACTGAGGGGCAGGCACCAATATTTTCTCTCTGGTGACCAGTGACAGGATCCAAGGAAATTTCATGGAATTATGTCAGGGGAGTACTACACTGGATATCAGGAAAAGGTTCTTCCCCCAGAGGGTGGTCAGGCACTCAACAGGCTCCCCAAGGAGTGGTCGAAGGCTGCCAAAGTGCCAGGAGTGTTTTGACAATGCTCTCAAGAACATGGTGTGAATTTTGGGGCTGTGCTGTGCAGGGCCAAGAGTCAGAATATGATGATCCTTGTGGGTACCTTCCAGCCTGGAACGTTCTTTGATTCTACAAGAGGTTGTCTCAAGACTCCTCCCAAAATGCCTCAAAAGTGAAGAATCTTGTACTTTTCAATCTCAAGTGGGAAGAGGGATTGGTGTATGCATGCACAGCACCCAACAGCCTTACAGGAAAAGCTTTTAGCATCCCTGCAGTCTCTCTCCCTCTGGTGTAATTTAACCAGCAGATGGAAGCAAAAGAACAGGTTATGAAATTCAGCAAAATCTTGCTGTTTCTAGGCTTTCTAGAGCAAGAACCATAGAATCATTGAATCACAGGATGGTTTGGGTTGGAAGTGACCTTAAGACCATCCCGTTCCAAGCCCTGCTAGGGCTAGGGGCACCTTCAACTATCCCAGGATACTCCAAGCCCCGTCCAACCCGACCCGGCACACTTCCTGGGTCGTCACACAGCCGTGACTTTTTGAAAAACGAGCGAGTGGAGGAAGGAATATGGATTGTCGCCTTAGGCCGTGCCTACTGCTCCAAAACCATTTAGAACGGGGCTGTGGGGGACCCACGCCCGCCCCCACCCATCATGCCCAGCCCGGTTCCCGCCGCCATGACACCAACCTCCGCGCATGCGCAGGGCACCCCGCCCCCCGTTGACATGGCAACCCGACGCGCAGCCGCCCGCCCCGCCGGTTCTCACCGTTTCCCTCGCATGGTGGGTGGTTCGCAGCGCCTGGCAGGAGAGCTCCATGGTGGCAAGGGATCCCGCTGGGAATGTTGCCGGGAACGCCGTTGGGAATAACACACCAAGCGCCGGGACCCGCAACCCGCCGACCCCCGAGGGGGACAGGCGCGCCCCGCCTCCCCAGCGCAGCAAATCGGAACGTCGGAAGGTGAAAGATTGACTGAAGATCTGCCCAATCACGAGTAGAACAGCGTGGACGGACGGCGGCGCTGGCCAATGGGCGCTGAGCTCGCGTGGGTGGTGCATGGTGGGGGGCGGTTGAGTGGGGTGCTCGGTCTGAGGGGATGGATCCGTCCGGCCCCGAACCAATCCGAAACGACCCAAACCAACCCCAACCGACCCAAACCTATCTAAGCCAAACCAAACCAACCCAAAATGTGCCAATCCAAGCGAAACTGACCCCATACAAGCCAAACCAACCCAAACCATGCCAACCCAACCAAACCCCACCCCAAGCAAGCCAATCAAGCCAAAACAACCCCAACGAGGGCAGCCCAGTTCACTGTTAAACATGCCCAGCTCACCCACACAGCTGAGGTTTGCCTGAGAAGCAGCAGAGTGCCGTTTGCAGTTTTTTCACACCAAGGATGTGCCAGCGGGCATTAAAATGCAGACCACCACTGTGAGGGAAGAGAGGGCTGTGAGAAGTGCTCACTTCGGAGCACAAGTCGGCTGCCTGGTTGCTGCAGCCTCCTGGGGTTTAGGGTGTGAATTATTGGACAGGTGAATTGTACCTGTTTGACGTAGACCAGCTTCAGTCCAGCTGGAGGGAGAATCTATGATCAGGCAAGACGAAACCTAAAGCTCATTCTCAGGACCTCTACCAAATCTCCCCTTTTGTGAGGAATCCTGTGCTTTTCTCGCACAGTGGGAAGAGGAATTGATGGACACATGCACAGCACCTGACAGCTTTGTGAGAAGGGCTTTTATTATCCCTGTTCCCAAATCCAACAGCTGCTCAGTTCTTGGATGGGGTAATGATCAGGTTCTCCCATCCTGCAACACAACCTGGTCTAATGGAAGGTGTCCCTGACCACGGCACGGGATGGAACTGGATGAGTGTTAACATCCTTTCCAACCCAAAACATTCTGGAATACTATATCACACTTGCTTAGCATTCCCATCCTCAAAAACATGTTTTTTCCAGACATCCAGATCTCCTTCCAAAAATACTCCTCAGTATAACTATCAATACCCCATTATGGCTTTGTCTTTTTGGTGTCACACTATTCCCACTCTGGAATGTTTCCCCAGCCCTTTTCTAAAGCTTTCCCAATCTGGTATGCATGTGTGTTCACAACTCAGGTAGTTGTGCTGCAAATGTGATGTACATTCATCGTGTCAAGGATGCAATTTAATACACATATTTTTTTATTACATTTGTCCCATAAAACATGGAGTGTTTTTAAAGTGGATCAGATTAATGTTTCTCCAACTAACTTAGGTCCCCTCCTACTAGAATGTGTGCTTAATTTTGTGGCCTTAATGTAGTAGTAGAGTAGGTAACGCATTTATATTCCATTATTGTGGGCTTCTTTTTTATGGCATGGAAAGAGAAATTCCTGTAATTGAAGTTAGAATTCAAGCCCTCCCAAGTTCATCACTGTTGGGAGAATAGCCTAGTTCAGTGCTTGACAGGAAAGTTTTCCACCATTACTGTTAAAGGGGTAATGCTACCTTAATATGTGGTTTCCTATAGTTTTGATGGATAAAGAGACTTTTCAAATCCTTTGAACAAAAATTTAAGGTAATTTTCACAAAAGCTGTCCATAGAGGCAAATTCTCACCCACAGTCAGGGAGGCTGTGTTCAAGACTCTGAAATCTAGGCCTATGTCAATAGACACAATTTAATAAAAAAAAGTAATAAGCAAGCAACTTTATGGCAAAATTTAAATATTTTGCTGTTTGTCTTATTACCAAAATATAGGTGTATCAAGCTGGTATGTTAGGATGGGCAGGCAAAATTAATATTTCATTATCAAAACTGATTGGAATATATATATGAATACATTAGGTTTCTAATTTGGATTTTTCTAAACTTTAATATATTGTCAATGTAGTTATATACAACAATACTCATCATGTGCCTTTGTTGCCTTTTTCCCAACCTGGAAATGAAATTTGAGATAATTTTAGTAAGGAGGTAATATAAAAGAGGATGTTTAATGAAGGCCTTCAGAAACAGTTATGGAAAGATGTCCACAAAATTCCCCCCCCCCCAAGGGTGAGTACATTTTTATAGGTTTTAGGAAATTAGCATAACTGATAAACAGCACCAGTTAGGAGGACAAGTGTTGATGCATTTCCCCCCAGGTCAAGCCCCTTCTCTGGAGTCCCTCCTTCAGCACCAGTTGTACTTTCTCCATGAAATGTATCTCAAAGTGTTGTTGCAGCCTTGGTTCCCGGGAAGAACCAATTAGGATCGGGGCCTTGTATTTCCTGAGGCTTGGAGCTCTGGAATTTGTTTTGTCTTTCTGCTTAGGGAGAGGCCATGGAAAAGTACTGGGAAAACGAACTACTAATACAATAGGTGAGAGTTACAAATATATGTGTGAAGAATACAGAGAACATAGAAAAGAAAAAAAGGCAAAACCCAAACGGCATCACCTTGACAGAAGATTATGTCCCATCTAAACTGTTTTGTCCAACAGCTGCATAGAAAATGCAGATACAATGTAGGCACATAAATTATTTCTTTCCAATGAGCAGAATCAGAGAACCACAGGATAGTTTGGGTCGGAAGGGACTTAAAGACCACCCAGTTCCAATGCTCTGCCTCACACAGGGACACCTTCCACTATACCAGGTTACTCCCAGCCCTGTCCAACTTGAGTATCCAAATTAAAGTTTTTTGTCTTATAGCAAGAGCCCACACTTTTTTTTGTCAGCAGCATTATTAAGGGTGTTTTTCAGACTCTGTGCTTTGACAGCTCTGGACCTTACACAAGAGGGTTGTAGGCACTGACCACCACTTAAATATTTTTGCCATTCATTTATAATGCTACCTTAAAAAGTTCATGACTGTGGGATACGAGGGATGATGGAGAAGCTTAAGGCTGGCCTCATAAAATTTCTTCTTTTAACCAGAGCACACACAAAACAACTCTACTTTCCACCCAGTCACCCCAGTCCCATCCCTGCCTGCAGTTCACATGCTGTAGTCTATAAGCAGCTGGTTAACCAGCACAGGAGGGGTTTGATGAGGTATAATGCTGATAAGAGCAATTGTTGCAATCCTGCGAGCAGCTGTAAAGTGTTTTTGTTTGTTGTTTTGGGCTTTTTTTTTTTTTTAACTGCAGCGTTTGTGGAAGGCTGGGAGGGTTTATTTGGATGTTCAGATGTCTTTCTGTAGTTAACACAGCTGTGGGAACAGGCAGTGCTTGTATGGAAATACTGTGCATAGCACTAGAAAGATTACTAGAAAAGGTTGAAACCAGATGGGCTTTTTTTTTCCCCTAACAAGCCTCAATTCAGGGGGCAGATTGCTTAGCACCTATAGGCTCATTCCGTACCCTAATTAGAGCCTGCTGGGGAAGACAAAAACCCCAGCAACTAATTCTGTGATTTTCTGGGAGATAGGAGTATGCACTGGCTGCCTTGGGGAAGGTCTCCTCCAATGGCTGGTGCTGGGCTGAGTTTTAACACCAACACTGAAGATTCGGAAAATGGTCAAGGGAAGAGCGTGGGACGTGGTTCAGGAGATGCAGCAGCAGGTTTAGGGAGAAGAAAGAGGAGAGGAAGAAAGGGGTATCGGAGATGGCGGTGCAAGAAGAAGCGGAAGTTTCAGATCCCAGAAGAACTTCTGACATTTGAGGTAGGTTTCTTAAAAGTTTAGTGGAAATAATGGAAATGTTGAAATTCAGCAAAGATGACTTGGTAGCTGTGGAGTGCAACCCTGGAGTTGATGTGTGTGTGTGTGCGAAGTTGTGATAAAACAGCAGGATTTTGAAGAACTAGAACAAAAGGGGAGATTAATTCTAGTTGTTGGAAAAGCAAAAGTCCTCCTTTTTGTTGTTGTTTTTGAGGATAGGGCCCCAAAGATGTGTAGGAGAAAGGCTGTGAGGGAAAGATGGAGGGAAGCAACATATGATGAAGGAACACTTCAGTAAAATATTAGGGAAAACTGCTATGTAAACTCTTGTTATCTTATGCATATGAGGTGTATAAAAATAGTGTTTGCTCTTATCCCCACAGATACTGGGGTAAGATGAATGGACAGGTTGAAAGATGTGATTATGAAGTGAGAGGTGAGTGTACACTAGAAAAGAACCATCTTGCTCTGATGTGAGCTTGAACACTGATGTCCTTCCCTGTGTGTTTGAAGGAAGGAACACTTGAGGTTTTGTTAAAAGAACAAAAGAAGGCTTTGGTCTGGTCATGCTTTAATGATCTAAGGGAGTCTAACCTGCAGCTTGCCCCTTTAGTCTGGTATTGAATTGGAGGGAAAAATAAGCATTTGGTGGACTTAAGAGTTGAACTCAGCAGTGGTGTGGCAGATGGCATATTTTATTAGCCTGTCTACTCCTGGTTTTGACTAACAGACAAGGTTTGAAATTAATGAAGTCCTTATGTTTAAATCTTGAGGGAAAGGGGTGTCATAAGAGCAAGCACAGAAACTGTTATGCAGAGGACTAGGTATCTGTCTCTGTAGTGGAAAACTTTGGCACATTTAAGGGTTTATCTTGGAGTAAATAGTAAATAAAAGAAAGCCAGTCTCAGAAAGCTGTTGCAAAATTGCAGCTAATCATAATTATTGAGTTCCTTGGTGTCCAGGTCTTGTAGCAGTATTAGGTGCCCATAGCTAGTATGTATGGCAGGGATCAGTATCCTCTAGAAAAGCTCAGCTATTTGTTCCCAAAATTGCCTGCCAGCATCTCTCCTCGCAGAGCCTGCTGCTGACGTGGCCTGTCCCTTGGCCCATGAGTTACTATTGCAGTTGCTGCTCTGGATGTGTTGATTGTGCAAAACTAGCTGCCTTTTGGTTAATATGAGTAAATATGTTTTGCATTTCAGGCCCCTTTTCTTTTTCAGTGTCTCTTCATCTTCTTGCTTGGGTTGTATTGGCTGCTTGCCTGTTTGTTGGCTGAGTCTTTGCAATTTTTTATTGCAATAAATCGGTTGTTTGGTTTTACAGCCAAGTTGCTGATGAAACCGAATATTGTGAGTAGGTAATTATTGTGACTAGGTAATGATTTCTGGCTGCTTTTGAAAACAATATTCTCGACTGCACCTCGATGTTTATTTTTCTGTAAATGTCTCAACATTTCCCCTGCAGCAGGAAACCCATTATCCGTATTTTGAAGCTTAGTGCTGGTGACATTTTCCCTTCATTTTTTATTAATAAAACGTGCTGCCTCATCACTATAGCACAACTTATGAGTGCTCTTGATTGGGTGGATAAACTGGGCTGTGAAATCGCAAGCTTTCTGTTTAATCCACTTCAATTGTAAACTGGAATATGTTTTATTTATTTTATTCTATGATTTGATGGTTTGTTTGTTTGTTATTTTTTGTTGGTTGGTTTTGAACAGTACAATTCAGTTAAAGAGCAGAGTGTTAATCCTGGAGGGGAAGGAAGCGTGGCAGGTGTGTCCAGTTCTGGGCTCCTCAATACAGGAAAGACAAGGAGCTAATGCAGAACGTCCAGTGGAGGATGATGAGGGGTCTGGAGCATCTCTTCTTAGCAGATAAACATCTCAAAGGCAGGTGTCCAGAGGATGGTGCTGGACTCTTTTCAGTGTCCAGCAACCAAATGAGGAACAATGGCCACAACTAAAATACAAGAAGTTTCACTTCAGTACGAGGAAGAACTTCTTTTGATGCCTTAAGTTTTAGCTTTCATTATTTCAGATTCTGTACTGCTTAAGTGTGTAGTTCTAAGTCTCATATTAAGTGCTAGTAAGCTCTCTTCACAGAGTAGGTAGACAAAACAAATCTTTTCCCGGTGGAGACCAAGGACAACTTTCAGGCCCAAAAGCATAAACAACGGTGGACCAAAGGGAGGGACAAGAAGGATGGGACTCCAAAACCTGAAGCTGTAATTGGACAATTGGACCCTAATATGCAAATGAACCAAAACCTATAAAAATGTAAACCCTCGGGACCCCAGCGGCCATTTTGTGGTCATTTTGGGTCTGTCTGGGGTGCAGCCCTGGTCAGATTCTCGTCCTTTTAATAAATATCTACTTTATTCTCTAGCTCTGTCTAGTCTCTGTTTCAGGTCAGCCTTTCTAAAGCAACACTTTGTGTTGAAGGTGGCACAGCTCTTCCAGACGGGATCCAGGGAGGTTGAAGAGTCTCCCTCTGTGAGACATTTCAAACCCATCTGGACTTCCTGTGTGACCTGCTCTGTGTGACCCTGCTTTGTCAGGGGTTTGGTCTGGGTGATCTCCACAGACCATCTTTATTTTGTGATTCTGTGATCCCCCGGGATCCTTTCTAGGGCCACTTGACTTCTTCACACCCCAGAGCTGCTGCAGGAGCACCGTGTAATTGGGGCCGGTACCTACGGGCGTTGTGGGTACGCAGCTGTACTTCTTTTCCCTCGCAGTTACCAGTCCGTACCACCGCGCGCCGGTTTCTTCTCACAGTTCCCGCTGTCTGTGTGCCACGGCTGGCCGGTTTCCCCTCGGGGTTCCCGGTGTCTGTGTGCCACGGCTGGCCGGTTTCCCCTCGGGGTTCCCGGTGTCTGTGTGCCACCCCGGCCGGTTTCCCCTCCGAGTTCCCGGTGTCTGTGTGCCACCCCGGCCGGTTTCCCCTCAGGTCCCCCGCCCCTCCCTGCCGTCCTTCCCGCCGGACCGCCCTCCCCGTCACGTGCCGGGAGCGCGCTCCGGGTGCACGATGATGGTGGCGGCGGCGCCCGGCGGCGGCGGGTAGAAAATGGCGGATTTCGAGGAGCTGCGGGTGAGGAGGAAGGAGGGAGAGAGGTGGCGGCGGGGGCAAGATGTCGGTGCTGGGGGGCCCGCGCGGTCCCCAGGGTGAGAGGGAGGGAGGGAAGGAGCGGGCCCGCCCCGACTTCCCAGGGGTCGGCGGGGTCTGCTTGGGGAGACCCTCCCTGTCAGTGCCCTGTTCCCCGTCCCTGCCGCGCGGATTGTGCTGCTGCTGCCACCGGGGAGGTTCTTCCCTCTCCTCCCGACATTTTAAAAGCCATCTCGGCGCTGCCGAGCGGCCCCAGAGCTCGAACGGCTCCTGCTGGGCCCCGCGCTCTGTGCAGCTGAAGGGAGGGCGGTGAATAACCACCGGGCTGTTAAAAATGCTGATAGTTGTGGAATCTGTGGAAATCCATGGACCGCTTTCCAGCCGGGAAAGCTGTGCCTGCCCAGCGTGAAACCCAGTGCTGCTTTTCAGACCTGTTTGTCTTCGGTTCATTATCTTTCGTATTGTGGTGGTGGACTCTGTAGCAGACTTGTCCGAGTGGGTGTGTGCGTGCGTGTCTTTTCATTTTGTTAAGGTGCGTACACAAAGAGCTGACTGCATAGTTAGTGTTTTTCCTCCTATTTCCTGAACAATCCGCTAGTATCTTTGTGTGGAAGGAGGAGGTTGTCCTTCAGCAGCATCCATACCTGCAGAAGTGGAATTCTTCGCGGGAATTCCGCGTATAGGCCGCTCTCCCCCACCTGGACCTTGTTAGGGGAGGGATAAAAGCCGGTGAACTAGGAACCGGCTATGAGTTGGGCTTTAGTGGAGAGAAAGAGCTGGTGTTGGTGTGACCCGCAGTGGGAAATGTGCTGCAGTCGTCGGAGAATTTCCCATGCTGAGGCTTCTTCCGGCACTAACACTGGTAGTGCAGCTGAGCAGCTCACTTAAAAAATATAGTGGAAAGAACTGAGTTTCTTTGTCTGAGGACAACAGTGCTCTGTCTCAGTTTTAGGTTTAGGAATTCTTGGCTTTTTTTTTTTTTTTTTTTTTTTTTTTTTNTTTTTTTTTTTTTTTTTTTGGTGTGTAAGTGAACCTTGTGTTGTTGGGTTTTTTTTTCCCCGTTTAAATGTGTTTGTGTTTACATGTTTTCCTGCTGGTGTCCTCACCCATTCTCAGCCTTCATTCCAAGGTGTCTCAAAAGGTTTGGTTGAAGCTCCAGTGTAAACTTTGTGCCAGTGATGACTCGTCTTTGATCTCTTTCTCTCCAGTCTCGAGGTGGAGTTATGATCTGTTTCTCCCAAAGCACTATAATCACTTATCTAGATATCCATAAATATTGATAGTGTCCTTCAGGGCATTAGGTTCTTGAATACCTTTAAAACTGACAAGAAACTGAGGTGCATAGATAGATGTAATGCAGGAAGTATGGAGGGAAAAGGGAGCTGTGTTTCAGGCCGACTGCAGGGCTGCCCTTTCATCATTCAAGAGGTGCCCCTAGTTAAAAAAAAAAAAAGTCTGAAGACATATCTTTTGATATTCCTATTCATCTTATTTGTGAACTGGAGCACCTGTGAGATTAATCTGTTAGCCTGGAGAGTCTCTAAATATTCAGTATCTGTCTGATAATAATTCACCGCCTTTTGTGGGAAAGCTCTAGGTAATTTTTGCAGAAGAATGTAATTGTCTGCCTCATGTCTGCAAGACCATGGCTGAAGTTCTCCTTTTTTTCTTTTGGCATTAGAGGATGCATTTGAATGTACCTGCTTGAGTATTAGGCACATGGTTTTGAGGTTTATGGTTTTTTTCAGGCAACCAAGTCTTCCTGCTTTTGACCAAAGACAAGAGAGATTCCCCCACCCCCAGCAGATTTTGTGAATTGACCTTTAGGTGTGATCTGAAATGGCTGCTTTATAGATTAACCTACTGAATGTTTTTATGGCAGTCTTGTTTGTTGCTCTCTTGTTGATTGCAGTTTCCTGTAGTATGTCATCTCTACCTGCTTTATAAAAGGCTGCTTGGGCCATTTTGAGAATGGAATTTATTTTAGTAGTTTGTTCAGGACTGACTAAAGGCAGGAGGTCAGAGTTCTCTCTTAAATCCTGTTTCTTGAGGGAAGCAAGCAGAAGCAGCATTTTTTTTTTCTTGACAGGGCAAAGGAGCATTTTAATATTTGTTAGGACTATCTATGGCATCCTCTGGATCTTCACTGTAAAAGTTCTGTTGACCTGGGACCCAAGGGTTATAACTGAGAGGCTGTAGTGAAAGACACTAGACTTTAAGAAACCTGTTGTTACATCAGGCCTTTCAGAAATCTTTTGTTAAAGGATTTGGATGTAGCTGTAACCACATTTGTTACTTTTCAAGATATTGGTGACAATATCTGGTCTAAGGCTTACCCTTCCAGACCATGTGATTAAGCTTTTAATTAGCATTGATTTCTGTAGATTACAAGTTTCTGGAATGTTAGGGAGTGGCTGAGAAGATGTGAGAGAGCACAACTCTGCTGTGGCTAGTTGTGAGTTATAGTTAGTTTGAGATACCTTTTCCAGAGCTGCTGTTCACAGATGTGTTTTTAAACCTGGCTGGTACTTTTGTCCATAATCCCTTCTCCAGAGCAGCCCAGTAAATGTTGAAGGAATTACTCAGGCACAGGCGGATGTGGAAGAGAATCATCAGTCTGGTGTGGAGGCCAGAGATGACGAGTAAACACATTTTTGAACAGAATTGGCCCAGAAGTGGGGAACTACAGCTCCTTCTGAGAGCCATCTGTGAGAAAACAATTCCAGCTCCCAACAGATTATGAACTCACCAAGATTTGGCTTGAAGCTTGTTGCGTCGCAACAAAATACTGCAGATAAGAGGATCAATTGCATATTGTTATTTAGTATTCTTGGGTCCCCTGTGTTTCTGCTGGCGTCCTGACTCTAAAGTGGAAACAAATGATGTGGAGTGCGTGCAGTCTTTGAAACAGATCTCTAGTTCAGGTAACAGCATCAGTCTCATAGTTCGCGTCTAATCACGTTTTGAAGTAGTGTCATCTTTATGGGGCAGAAAAGAAGGCTCTTTATAGGCAAATGGCTCAGCCTGTGCCAAAACTAATCTGTGACACTTGTTATCAGTTTCATAGCCATTGTGGAAAAGAGCTCATTTGGTTGAGAAGAGATGGAAGTGTGCTAATATATTCTTTCTGGCAGGAGAGACTGCACAAAAATTACTCGGAAGTTATGTTTATAAATGCTGGAAGTAGGTCCTACTTTTACTTTTTTACTCTTGCACACCCACTACTAAAGTCACACCATTCACATGGGAAGAGAAATGTTGTTTGGATACTATATTAAAATACAGAAGTTGAGGTCCATTCTTTTATATATTGAATCTGTTGTTCATACCAGACGTGGTGTCTTTCCACTTCTTTTGCTTTATTTTTCCAGTCTGGAAGGACAGTGTAAGTGACCACCTCACATTTACCAGGTGAAGCAGTGCTTAGTGCTAAATTGCTAACAAGAAAATGCTGAGAGCTGTTTTCATGTGTCCTCCTCAAGCTCATTGCCAAGCACTGTTTTATCTGTGTTAATATCATTTTGTTATATATGCCGGCCAGTTTATGTTTTTGATGTAGAAATCAAATTCCACATGAGGATCTGGATTAAACTTAAGATGGTGGACAGAACAGATGTTGAGAAGTTGATGTTGGTGCTGTAATGATCCTTAGGCTGCAGTTAAACTGAGTCTATTAAGTAACATAAATGCTGATAAAATACTCTTAATAACCAATGATAATGTGCTGTTACCTTATGTCTGCATGAAATTCCTGTGTTCTCCATAGGTTCACAGTCACTATTCTAGATCATTGAAGTTTATCAAGACACCTCAAAAGTTTGTTGTATGTAAGATCGTTAACAATTAACTGATTGTGTTGAGATACAGTGATTGGGAGAGGAAGGAGATAATGTGGTTTAGGGTGCTCTAGAAAAGAGCTTGCAATGAAATGGCCAAGCTTTATTTTGAATGTCTTAAATATTTGTATTTGTTTAACTTAGGGTTTTTGCTGTTGTTAACTGCATGCAACTTAGGAGCTAATTCCTAATTTAGGAGCCGGGCTAGAGTCTGTGCAGAGGAGAATCTCCATAATACTGATCTGGTGGTTATGATTTGCATTGACTGTGGTTTTCTTTAGAGCTGCTTTTGCCGTCCTGTACTACTGACACAGATTTCAATAATGGCATCTTCATTTTTCTCTGTGACTTGCATTTCTTTGTCTATGGTTATATCATGTTTGAGGAAACATTTTCACTCAGCAGAGAGGTCTTCAATCATGCCAGGACACAGGTTGTTTTTCCTAACCATTATTACCCATTTCTAGGCTGCTGTAAGTCAGCACAGACGCAAATCTACTGCAAAAGATGTCACAAATGTCGTGCTTTGCTGAATGTCCATGAAAGGGCTTAAAGTCAGGAGCGAGGATTTGTGGAACCTGTCCTTGGTGTGTCTCTGCTGTACAGAGCATTCAGACACTTGAGAGATTGTTTTGAAGCCAGTGGGGCTGAAGCAGAGCTCTTAAGGGCAAGCTGACCAGTACTTCTGAGCAGGCTGGATTGCTTCTGCAGTGCCACTCAAGCAGTACTTGCCCTGAAAGCCACAGTTGTTGCTGCTTATTGTGGACATATATGAAGAATTAAACGAGCATTTTCAGTTACCTTGCATTGATATACATATATATAAAGAGAAAGAGAGATGTAGAGGGACTGTTAATATTACAGGGGAGTGTGGAGAATCACACAGCTCTTGTTTGGAGAGATGTTTGTTCCCTTACTTTGCTTTGAAACATGCCTGCCCCTTAATTTCAGTGGTATGTCAGCATTTCCTGGGCTCCTTAACATCATCCTCCCTGGGAAATTAATGCCATTCCAGATACACCTATAGCTTAATGCTTTAGAACAGTGTTTCTGCTGATGAATCATGGTTGGTAAAGTTTAACTGTAAGAAACCTATGAAACTTCTTTATCCTTCAAGTATTAATTTCAGGCAGAAAAATATTTATGGAATATAAAAGTGATTGAATTATTCAGTCAGATTTCCTTCCTTAGAGTTCTGTCAAACTACTTTGTGTTCATGGAGTAATGTTAAAACTAAAATGCCTTTGGTTTTGTGTTAAAAAAGCTTTTTTAATTGGGCTGTGCAGCTGTAAAGAACTTCTCTTAAGAGAAAATGGCATCTACGTGACACAACTTGAATGTCTAATCTTAATTGAGTGATGTGAAAAGCATATTAATAACAAGGCTGCAGTCTTCTGCAATATGCTGGAAAACCAAAAGAAAATAACTTGATAAGGGTTTGTTGGAAGCAGTGTCTGCCTTGCACCATGACTATAAATGTTCTCAGACATACATCTCCATAAAAATTTGTTGATGACAATGAATGTGCACTCTATATTTGTAAATGGAGTAGGAAGATAAGTACAGAATCATAGGTTTGGTTTAGATGGGACCACCGTGGGATGAGCTTCACCCCCATGGGCAGGGACACCTTCCACTCTCCCAGGTTGCTCCAAGCCCTGTCCAGCCTGGCCTTGGACGCTGCCAGGGATCCAGGGACAGCCCCAGCTGCTCTGGGCACCCTGTGCCAGGGCCTTGCCACCCTCAAAGGGAGCAATGCCTTCCCAGCATCGCATCTTACCCTGCCCTCTGGCAGTGGAAACCAGTGCCCCTTGTCCTGTCACTCTGTCCTTTATCCCAGCTCTGCTGGAGCCCCTTTAGGCACTGGCAGATGTGTTTTCATAGACATGTTTGTTGTTGCCTTAAAGGAAAAGTAGAATCAGCTTTTGAGGTTGTCTATTGTTTAGATACTCCTCTAAACCTCACTTTTTGCAAGTCTTCTTTCTAAAGCACATGTAAGATTTTTACAAAAATGGACAAAATTATGTATATTTTTCATACTTGCAAGCATTTTTAATGTGGGTGTTAATTGAAAAATTTGATGACTATAATATTGAAGCCATACTGTGTCTTCTAGTAAAATTAAATCCATTTTGCAACAAAGTGCTAGTTTGTGAAATTTTTTTGTATGAAATGTTAGCTGTGTTGAGGCGTGACTGACTGCACATTTCACCTTGATTAACTTGCAGGAATGCACAGAAGGCAGCCGGCAGGGTAATACAGTATTTTGCAATACATGCTGTTTTCATAATCCCGCTGTAAAGGATTATTTTACTCATTTTCATTGTGATTATGGAATCTAGCATCATGCTTACTGCCTGCATCTGAAATGAAGGAGCTGGCATTGCTATCAAGCTTATGCAGCTATCTACAGAAGCGTGCAACGTGAAGTTTTCTGTAAATTCATGAATACTAGTATTATCTTTTAATACAGTTTCTCTTTTATGTCATAACTATAAAGCTGTTACAGTACTTCAAGCCTTTTTTTTTTTGAATGTTGGAACACTTTATTTTCATCACTCTGTTTGACCAAGAGCAAGGAGAAGGGGAATGCCAGGTGGAAACTTAACATTCTCCATCTTGTTGTTGTTGAGAGAAGTTGCTGGGATAGAATTAAGGTGACACCTGCAGTCAACCTCTTCAGAAGTTTGGGTGAGCCACTCAGTGCCTCATATGACTTTTTGTTGGCTGCTGTGTCCATGGTGCATTTATAGTCAGTATGTTGGGGGAATACCTGTGTGAAGGCTGCTGTGTTAGCTCTGATCAGAACAGATTCTTGATGGAAAAGTCACTAGATCCAAATGGGCTTTCTGGAAATGCTGAAAATCAAGGGCTGAAATACAATAACCTTGTCTCATCAATGATGAGGAAAGGGTGTGCCCAGTGAGGTTTCTGCCATAGTGTTTTAGATTATCATTTTGATGTGCATAAATAATGTGGCCCTTGAGAAGGTAGGTCCTGGCTACTTACTCCTGCTGTGTTTTAATGGCACAAGAAATAGCCATTGACGTGGACTTAGGACAGCACAGGCCTAGGTGAACAAGGTGCCTGTGGTGTCCCAGCCGTGGTGTGACACAGCCCCAGGGCAGGGCCCGTCCCCTGGGCTGGCACTGCTGGGGCACCTCCAGTGCTGGGGACAGCTCTGGGCCCTCAGGACAGGAGAGACACCGAGGGGCTGGAGCGTGTCCAGGGCAGGGACCGGAGCTGGGGAAGGGGCTGGAGCCCCAGGAGAGGCTGAGGGAGCTGGAGTGGGGGTTGGGCTCTGCTCTCAGGTGACAAGGGATGGAACAAGATGAAATGGCCTCAAGTTGTTCGAGGGGAGGTCTAGATTTGATATTGGGAAAAATTTCTTGACCAAGGGTGTTGTCCAGCCCTGCACAAGTTGCTCGGAGCTGTGGTGGAGTCCCCATCTTTGGAAGAATTTAAAAGCCATGTAGATGTGGCATTTGGGGACATGGGTTAATGGTGACCTTGGCAGGGCTGGAACAATGGTTGGACTTCATTATCTTGGAGGTCTTTTCCAACCTAAGTGATTCTGTGATTTTAAGTTCAGTTTTCACCTGACACAATTTGCTGGTCTTACTGCCAAAACAATTATCACAATATTAAAGAGAGAATAGGAAAAAGCCAAGGGCACAGGGAGGGTTTTTTGGTGACTGACTCGATGTTTGAGCAAAAGTTGTGTTAAAACTTCAGCTGAGATCAGATGTGTGTCAGAACACAAGTGTTAACTCTGTGTAGTAAGGACTTGGAAGGTAAAGTGAAAACATTGCATTTTGTGTTGTGTCCCTTCTGAAATCAATGCTCAAAGCTTTAATAAAAGTCCAGATGCACTTCTGAACTGTTTTTAAAAATACTTATGATCCTAGATGTCTGCTATTTCATACCTTCTGTTAGCACCTTAATCTCCAGTCCTTGAGTCTGAGTTGTCATGGTGCACCAGCACAGATGGAAGGCAGATGTTCTTTCACCTTTAAAAACTTTGTCCTTGCTATGGTGAGAGTCCCCCAGAAATAGGAGGAAAGTTGGTTAAAAGTATTCTGGACAACTTTATACCTCTGAAATGGAGGTATAAATTGATCACAAAAAAGTGAGGTGATGCATCTGTGCAAAGTTAGTTGTTAGTAGTAGCAGGGCACAAGACTGTTTCCTTTTACATAGTGGACTTTTTTATTTTTTTAATTTACATTTCCACGAACAGAAGGATTCTAAGTTTTTTAACTTTGCAGTTCAATCCTCAGTCCTCCAAAACTAACCCTGATAACCAAGTAAAATAGTATTATTTGTTTTGAAGATGTCTTTGTGATGCTTGATAATAGAATGTGATTTGAAAAGGAGAGATAGTTCTTTGTGACATTTGAAGAATCAATTATATTGTTTGTATATCATACTGCATACCACAGATATAGATAATGTAGCCTTTTAAGAACTGTCTGCCTTGCTGTACATATCTGTCAGCAGTTAAACCTGATGTGCCTATCTCTGGTTATGCATGCCTTTAATAGTGTCCAAAATAAAGTGAGTTTCACAATAAACTATTCAGAAATTAAGAAATAAGGAAGTGCTTAAAATGTGTTGGAAGACAGGTAATAATACTGATTCACTTGATTTTTTTTGGTTTAGTGTTTTGTTCCACAAGGTGAGGCAGATTCTTTGTGGTACAGCTTGTGCTTGTGCTGTGAATTTAAGATTTTGTTGCTACTATTGTTTGAGTGTGGAAACAAATCTTTCGTTAACATGGGCAAACTCAAACTGCATCCTGGACGCTTTGTTTCTTCATTTTAAACTAACTGTACTCTTGTGTTCTGTGAAGGTGTGGGCAGTACCCATAACCAAGTAACAAGCTGTCAGATTAGATGATGAAAGATGCCGCACCATGCTCCTTGAAAAGGCCTCCTTGGGGTGCAGCTGGCTCACCTGTGCATTTCTCTCTTTCCTTTCTAGAATATGGTATCAAGTTTTCGTGTTTCTGAACTGCAAGTGCTGCTGGGATTTGCTGGACGTAATAAAAGTGGGCGCAAACATGACCTCCTGATGAGGGCACTGCACTTACTGAAGAGTGGCTGCAGCCCAGCGGTTCAGATAAAAATCCGAGAACTCTATAGGCGTCGGTACCCAAGGACGATTGAGGGACTGTCGGATTTATCGACTATAAAACCTGCGGCGTTCAACTTGGACAGCAGTTCCTCTCCAGTCGAGCCTGACTTGGCTGTCGCAGGCATTCACCCGCTCCCTTCGACTTCAGTCACGCCTCAGTCTCCATCCTCGCCTGTCAGTTCCGTGCTCCTCCAGGACACTAAGCCCCACTTTGAGATGCAGCAGCCGTCCCCTCCGATTCCGCCTGTTCATCCTGATGTTCAGCTGAAAAGCTTACCTTTTTACGATGTGCTCGACGTGCTCATTAAACCCACGAGTCTAGGTAAGTGTTTAATACGGCTGCAGCTTGCTTAATTCGTTAAATAAGCTTTGCTTTTGGCAGTACTGAGCCCAGATTCAGTGGCTTTTGGCAGCTAGGACAAGTGGAAACTCCTTTCCGCTTGCATCTTTATCTTTTCCTTTTCTTTATTGTTTTCCTCAAAAGTGCAAAACCACACTTCAGAAAATAGGCTTTTCTGTTATGAAAGTAATATGATTAAAGACTTCTGTCTTTTGAATATTAAAAAGAAGAGCAGGGTAATTCATTTGGAAGGTACCTACAATGATCATCCAACTGCCTTACCAAAAGGTAGAGAAGAATAGTTAAAGCCATTGTCCAAATTCCTCTTAAACAGTGACAGCTTAGATCATTGGCTACTTTTGCTAGAGCCCTGTTCTGGTGTTTGACCACCGTCGTGGTAACAAAATGTTTTCTAATACCTGGTCTGAACCTCCACTTGTTGGCTGAAAAATTTGGACCTGAAGTTTCTGTCTAGTGCAAATGACGAACAGTTTTGTCACGAGTAACAGATAGAGGATTTCAGCGTCAGTAATTTACAAGTTGCAACAGGGTAAAGAGAATGAGTTCATTGGTTTGCTACTTAAGCCTTATGTCACTCTCAACAATTCTGCAGGGTCTGGGATCCAGCGGTGAAATAGATACTTTGTGCTCCAATGTTCAGGGTTGTGCGCTGAGTAGTGGAGTTTCTCAGCCTGCAAGTTGTTGCAATACTGTATACTATAATATGGAGTGGACATTGTCTTCCAAATAACCTGAAATCAGGTTTACCTTCCCCAAGGGCCTCAGTCTTGAACATTTTTAATTATTTGGAGCTACATCTTCTTTGTTGAAATTCAGTCTGGCTTACATTACAAGGGAAAAAATGTTCCCTACCTATTTAGTGATATGTTTATAAAATAGTTTGCATTCTCTTAAACAATTTAGTTTCTTAAGTGATCATAAAGTCTTTTAGGCTGTGACTCGTACCTCAGTGAGGGATGTACTGATCATCTGCTATCCTCCAGTACCTAAAGCAGAAAACTGTACCAACAAACAGTAATTACAGTGCCTGTTGTCACTTCTCTTTGTGCATAGTAACACTCACATTATTTGTGCATTTGAGAGCTAAGTATTTAAACAACACTAAGTCAGAGAGTTAGTAGTATGGTCCACCTCACTGCTTCATGCTTGAGAAGGGGTGAGTGTGGTATTGCTTTGCACTAATATGAGAGCACAAGTGTAAGTGTGGGGTTTAGTTCTAATCCACACTGAATTAAATAACAAAATACTTCCACTATCTTTTTTAAATGTGCTCAAGTATTATTCTTAAATATCAAATGTGCTCTGTGGTGTGTGTGTGCATACATGCACGCTGTAGCTATTTGGATTGCTGGAGGAACTTGGTGTGTGTTTGCTCTGTCTAGGTTCCATTTCATGTTTGCCTCCTTTTCATGTGTTTTTCTTCCGGCTATAGAAGCAATCTCCCCTGAAGGTTACAGTGCACAAGCCAGTCCAACTCTTCCGAATTTGCCTGGTTTAGCTGGGCTATTTTTGCATTTGCCCTCCCTGCTGCTTATTTTAAATTGGACATCAAATCCTCCTTTACTTCAGGTCAAAATTTTTAACTTCTCTTCAATTTTAAAGAAAGTAGGAAAGTGACATGTGCCTACTGTGGACTTTAAATACTAAAACATTGCCAATTCCCATCACTGACAGACAAGTTGGACTCTGATGTGAACATTGTATTTTTCTATTTTTTTGTCAGATGCCACTAAAGGTTAACTCCAGACATGAAGTCTAGCTGGCTTCTCTAGTTTGAGAGGTTGTGCTCCCTCCCTTCCTCCCCAAAAATATAGTTGCCTGTAGCTGTTCGTGAATTTTCCAGCTGTCCATTAATAACTTCTGGTGCACACGTTCTTCCTGTAGTACCTTACAGTAGTTGTTGGCATCTCTGTGGTATTCCTTTTGTCAGGTGTCCAATGAAATATTTTGTTGTGTATTTGTTTGAACCTTCCTCCTTTGAGAGAAAGGATTATAACACAGTTTGCCAAGCTGCTTTAGTACTGAAGTGTAACGTGATATTAAACTGTCTGAATGCAGTTTAATGAAAGATTTGTTCCATTGCTTTTTTTTGTGAAGTTACATACAGTTCAACCACCATTCGAGTATATTCAGTGACTTATGCCTTATTCCAGGAAAAGCTCAACTGCAGAACCTGTTTTAATCAATGGCTTTAATCACCATGGTTCAACCTCTTTTGTGTCTTTTTTTCTTCTTCTAGTACAGAGCAGTATTCAGAGGTTCCAGGAGAAGTTTTTTATCTTTGCTTTAACACCTCAGCAGGTCAGAGAAATCTGTATTTCCAGGTAAGAACTAAGAGTGTGGTATAGTGTAGGTAAATGACAGAATTTCAGGAGGTGGTGTGAGATTTTGATTCACCATATGCATAACTTACTCTGCAGATGCAGAGTGGTAATCCTCACTGAAGTCACTCCTGAGTTTATATCTGTTCTGCTTCCTTCAGGAACAACTGTGCACAGAATTTGTGTGCATTTAGTGAAAATTGTACCCTGTTAAAGAATTAACAATTACTCAGTTCCAAATAATTTTCACTGTTTAGAGAGGTGGGAAGCTTCCCTACATTTCTCCTGGCTGCAGAAATGGAAATCTGCTTTTCTGTTTTTTCCCAGGGTTGATGTTGTAAACTATGAGAATTCATAGGTGCTTTTTCATCCCTGGTAGCATCCTACTTTATTGTTGCTCCAAACTTTTGGTGGAGGATGCTGATCCTGAAGTCCTGTGTAACTTGGCACTAGTTAAACAGAAATGTCAGTTGTAAGGTGTTCATAGCTCAGTGAAACAAAGAGAAGAGCAAAGTTTCATGATGCTGGGGCAGATGTGTCAGTTGTTTCTCTGTATGGCTGCAATATGAGTCCTGCTAAGTGGGTACTTCTCTTTTTCTTCCTCTTTGTCACAGGGACTTCTTGCCTGGAGGCAGGAGAGATTACACAGTCCAAGTTCAGCTCAGGTATGTTTTGCATAGTTTTCTCTGAAAAGTTAACTGGCTGATGGATGTTTGTGGGGACATTTGAAAATCATGCTTTCTCTTTCTGTGGGTACAGGCTATGCCTAGCAGAGACAAGCTGCCCTCAAGAGGATAATTATCCTAATAGTTTGTGCATTAAAGTAAATGGGAAGCTGTTCCCATTGCCGGTAAGTATGTATGTATTTGTGGCTTCCTGGTGACTTGTGGAGTGTGTAGGTGTTTTTCTGTAGTGTTACCTTGCAAAAACAGTCAAGCTGTTTGTTATCACTCAGATTTCTCTAATATTAGGCATGTAGTTTGTACATTTGCTGTGTGAGATAGCTGTTACTGCTGTTAATCATATTACAGCCATTGCACGGACTAAATGTGATTAAGCCCCCTATAGCAAACGTCGTCTTCTGCTGTTAACATAACTAAATAATTCAAAAATAATCTGGTGTCTGCATGGAGAACTCTCCTCACAGGTGCTCAGACTGAGTTTGAGGGTGGTAGCCCTTGCTGCATGGGCTGCCTGTATTTGTGACAGGCTAGAGTTCCTTCTTGTTCTGAGGGTATGGCATCAGCCTCTTGTGTGCCACGTGTGCACTGCTCTGCATCTGTCTGGTTAGGGCACAGTTGTGGGGATGAAGAACAGACACGTTTTAGGGTTGCTAGCATGTGCTGGCAGTGTAACAAAACACTGTTGGCAGTCACACTTCAGGGGCGTCTGATGTTGCAAAAATTAGTACATAGCTGCAGGGTCATCTGGAGGCTTGGGTATAGACAGGAAGGGAAAAGCTCTCTCATTCTCAAAATATCTCTGGAATGGGTTTCTCTCTTTTTTCTTTCAATGGAACAGAGAGAAACTCTTGCATAACCCATTCAGAAATACTTCTTGAGGCTATAAAGGGTGGAAAAAGTCATAGAACAGAGGGATTTTTCAGTACTGGGTTTGGAAAGATGCTGTGTGGAGAGAGAAGGTGTGAAACCTCTTTTTCAGAATGTTTTTAACCACCTTGGTGTGTCAGATATATTGTCCTGTACCCTCCCTCCTCCCATAAGCTGCTGTGACTGTGTGTGGTTGTTTTTTTTTTTGTGTCAGCTTAAATGAGGCTCCTAGATTCTCTTCCTCCTACTTCAGGATATAAAAGGGTTTCTTTCTCGTGTTTTCTGGTCAGTGTTACTGCAAATGCTTGGTTACAGTCCTTGTGATAACTTGGAGGGTTTTTTCTTCTTCAGATTGTCTTTCAGCAACCAACAAAAAAGAATTCGGTCTGATGTTACCTTATGGACATCAGTGTCAGCTGATTCTTAATCTTGTTAATATAGGTTACACCTTGCTGCGCTCTCCATTTTGTGCATAATGTGTCACAGTTGTAGCAGAAACTACTACTAATCTTGGATTATTGCTTTGCTTTAGACCTAAATCCTCTAGCTTCTTCCTGTACATGGTTTTTAATCTGTTCAGCTGAACTTTAGGTGAGAAAGTGAATAAATCACTATTGTCTTGGTAACTTCCCTTCTCGTCCTCATTCACTATGAGCTGAATGACAAATAGTCTCAGTCTAAGTGCTTCTGCAGACTTTTTTTGTTGATTAGGTCTCTCTGCATCGCCTGGTACTTCCTTTCTGTTGCAGGAAGAAGGTAACTGCTTTGCCTCAAAGACCACTATTGTCCATTACAGCAGTGTTAGGTAATTAACCAGTGATGCCAACTTCTATTGCCCACTTGCACAGTTCATAAGTGAACTTATATCTTTGCCTAGTAGGGCAGTTCATGCCTCAGCAGAGGTAAATTATTCTTGGTCATCATCTTCCGTGCAATCCTTACAAGAAGCTTCGGAGAAATGCTCCCTGTGTGCCAGTACTGCACTGGGTTTTGCTCATGTTAACACCATGTTTCCTTATATCCTACATCTGTGTCCCTGGGAAAAGCCATATAAATGAGCAGTTGTGCTTTTTCTTGATGAATTTTCTTGCTGTAGCAGATGATAACCTGCCTTGAGTAGTGAGGTTCTTTGAAGAACCATGGAAGACTTCAAGCCCCAAATAATATTGGCAGTTTCTTGCCACTAGAGTTGGCAGCCTGCCTAAACAGTGCCAGGCCATGCTGGTTGGGAGGCTAGCACAATGCTCCTAGAAGGACAGGAAGGGAAGGTTCCAAATTGGTGTAGGAGTATGAGAGTGAATCTGTTCTCAAGAATAAGCTCCGTGGAAGAAAACACTAAAAGCTTCACTGAGATGAAGCATGTGCACTGTAGAGTCTGTCTGTAAAAGAAAATATTGGGAAATAAGGGAACTTGCATTCACTCTCTTCTGAAATCATTCTGTCTTTTAAATGTGAAATTGTCACCAGTTCCCATATATCTGCTGCTTCTGTTCTGGAATAAAACCCTCATAGTATACTGGGCTAGTGAGTGGAAGAGTCTGGATTTTGTTTTGTTTCATTGTTGGGTTTTTGTTGTTGGTTTTGTATTTGGTTTTGGGTTTTTTTGTTAATTGTTATTGTTTTTATTTCCAGACTTAGCATCTTTCAAAGTAACTGCTTTCCCAAGCACTGGGTTGTGAATGTGTGTGTATTTCTCTGGTTAAAGAAGTATTTTTTTTCCCAGCATATCCTTTCTGGGTGAGTTTTTTTGTTTAAAACAACGCTGTCTGGAAATACGTCAGTAGGTCTGTGCAAGAGGCTGAGCTGCGTCTGCTGGCGTCCTTCAGGTGCGGGATGAGTTTGAGAGGAGTGACTGCAGGCTGGCTGTGAGCTCAGAGCAGGGATTCTCAGGGTAGCTGTGGCAAACTGGCTTGTTTTCATCGTGACAGATGCAGGGCGAGAGGAATAAGCTGCAGGCTTATTGCGTGACAAGGGCATTGGAACTGGATGATCTTTAAGGTCACTTCCAACCCAAACCACTCTGATTTTGTGATCTCTTAAGTATGGCTGGTACTCCATGTGCAGTCCTTCTTCAGGGGCCTTGGCAGAGTCAGGTGACACCTGTTTCTGATGGGGGCAAGTGTAGTTGATAGGAGGCAGAGTAGTCACTGAGGAGATGTGGAGTTCTTGGAACAAGATGTAATTGTTTCTTAATCAGTGAAATCTTTTCAGTGTGTGAAACACTCAGTTAAGTCTTCATTACTTGCTCTGTTTGTCGCTAAGGCTATGACCTTGTGATGTTTCACTCTGTTCCAGTAGGACATGAGGGGGAGAGGACAAAACATCCACATGACCTTTTACTCTTCCAGTGAAATTATCTGGACCCAACTGTATTCTCTTTCACCTTTTCAGCACTTCTGTAAAACCCTTTTAAAAACAACAAATGCCTTATAACCGTGTTTGACTTAGAGTAATCTACTGTGAGAGTCTGGTATTTTTCAGAATAAATGCTGGCTTTGCTCTCCAGCCTAGAGAGCCTCTAAGTTTGCCTGCTTCTCACAGATCTGTTTAAAACCAACAAATATGTGTCAGCAGTTTCAGAGTACAGTGGGGAGATGGGGTAACACATCCATGGTCCTTTTTTCCACAGGGATATGCTCCACCACCAAAAAATGGAATTGAACAGAAGCGACCTGGGCGTCCCTTGAATATCACATCTCTAGTTAGGCTGTCATCAGCAGTGCCAAACCAGATTTCCATTTCTTGGGCTTCTGAAATTGGAAAGGTAACCTGCATGTTCTGTAGGGTGTGGGAAGTCATCTAAATAACCTGTTTGAGCATTTCTGCTCCCCTGCTGCCTGATGTGGCTGGCAAGTGTTTTGTGTTACATGTCTGAATTTAGTATCAGTGCCAGGAAACAAAGTTTGCTCTAGAACTGTGGTAGTTTTCAGTAACACTTGTGAGATTCACATACAGATGGAAAGATTTTCTTACAGGATTCACATTAGAAAGTCTGCTTTTACAGTTTTCCTGAAATGCTTGTCAAAAAAACCCAAATTCTTTAAAACTCTAGTAAATTCCCCTGCGGATTTATTAAGGAAAGAAAAGGAGAGTGCAAGGACTTTTTGACTTCATCCTAGGTTTAAATAACTGTTGCAGCACCTTTTCAGCTGTTGCCAAGTGAAGCTGTATTTATTCCTTATCTGTGACTGGTTGTGTAAATTCTGGATGCAGTTATCAAAGTAGTTTTCTCTACAAGGTTTTATTCAAAATCAAATTCTCTGGACTGAAAATACCACATTTCAAAGAGACTCCACTATAAGCCTTTATATTAAAATTTTAAAAAGAAATTGGATTGAAAGCTAATGTTCAAAAAATAAATGAAGGGCAGTGCTGACATCAAAGGATGATTTTCTAAAACAGGGATGGAGACAAAGATTAAGCCATTGCTTCCCAGTCAAAGCACAGAATCTTAAAATGGCTCCAGTCCTGTGTGTGGTCTTGGCCTCTCATGCTGATGCCTGCTAGCTTTCCTCCCTGTATTGCCAAAATATACTGTGATGGAAGCAGATGACTCGGAATGCTTGGACATCCTCCCTTAGTCCTGAGAGGTGGAGTTCTGTGGTGTAGTGCTTGTGCCAGAATTGCCTGCTTTTCCTCCTCAAAGTGAGACCCTGGGGAACAGCATGGGGTGTCACACAAGGCCTTGTTGACATGGACTGGGCTAATACTGGGGTGCTGCTGAGCCAAGGGGGCATAAACCCCTCAGTGCTGGAGAGACTTGAGTCTGTAGAATCCTCCCTGTAAGGCAACAGGTGGCCATTCTTTAAAGAAAAAAACCAAAAATCTGGGTTTCTTAGTGGTTTCATATGCAATTAGAATGCTTTATCTGCTGCTCTAGGTAAAAGCTGGTTTTCCTATAGGTAGTAGAGGAGGAGCAGGGCTGTAGTAGTTGTTGAATTTCCTTTACATTACCCAGGCAGTGCAGGAGCCATAGGAAGGTGTCTGGCAGGCAGTGGAAATAAGAGGGTCACAGGTTGTTCTTGTTACACAGATGAAACCATTATTATCCTGCAGCACTAGGACTTGCACACTTTTCATTAGCGACCTAGAAGAGGGAGTGAACACTGAACAAAAGAAGCTGACAAGTGGTGTGAGGTAGGAGTAGAAAATGCTGGGGAACAGGGCCAGGCTCAGTGGAATGGACATGGTGTAACAAGGCTGGACTAGAAGTACAGAACAAGCTAAAGAAAAGGTACAAAGAAACTAGGGCAGCTCTGTACCATCTGAAGCTGTTGTTTGTACCAAAAAGACCATTTATCTTTTGTCAGGTGATTCTTTGAGCTTCCCAGTGACACTGGAAAAAAGGGGAAGATTAAGGAGACAAAATGTGAGAAATTCTTAAAAGACTACATGTATGAAATGTGTCACATATGATCTTTCCAGGATCTTTCTTGGGTGTGGAATTACCTTTTAGTTCAGTTGTAACTGGAGTAGGAAAGTTACACCTGATTGGCCAGAGAATTCCGGCAGAATGTTGGACCTCCACAGAACTGAAGCTGTCTGTCAATGCTCTTAATAATGATCAAGCAAAAAGCCACATTTTTTTACTGTATGCTACAACTAGTGTAAATAGTCAACTGTTGTCATATTGGGAGTCCTGTATGAAATCAACATTTAATCTTTAATCCTTCTTTTTGTAGAATTACTCCATGTCTGTGTATCTGGTTCGCCAGCTCACCTCAGCTATGCTTTTGCAGAGGTTAAAAATGAAAGGTATCAGAAACCCTGATCATTCCAGAGCACTAAGTAAGTAATTAACTTGCATGTCTGTACTTTTGGGGGGTGGTTAACGGTGCTTTAAAACTGGAATTGGTAATACAGCAGAGATTTGCTGTCTTTTGAGAATAAAGTCGATACCCAGGGTTTCACAGGTTTCCTTGGCTGTTGGTGAGGCATCACACTCTTTTTCAATGAGAGTTTTTAGGGAGTATAACCAGAAATCCATCTGAAATGTGGTTATGGGAATGCCGCAAGCCCCCCTTACTGTGCTGGGGTGTGAGTTGCAGCTAGATGTCCTGAGTTCTCTTCACTTGTATCTCACTCACTCATAATGGTTTATTTATCTCTTGATGTGTTGGGTCGAGTTTGCTCTGTGTGGCTGTTACTGCATCTCCACTCAAACAACATCAGGTAATGTGATGCAGTTTGCCAGTTGCTTATAAATAGTGAAACTGTTGTTGTTTATGAACTTGTTTCCTAGATTAATTTTTTTGGGTAGCTGAAAGAAAAGTGCATGTACTGCTGAATCAAGGTTAGCATTTGAAATAATGACCTCTATGTATAACTTCTTTATTTATTTTAATAGTTAAAGAAAAACTAACTGCAGATCCTGATAGTGAGATTGCCACAACCAGTCTGCGGGTCTCTCTGATGTGTCCTGTAAGTATGGATGGAAATTTTCAGATAACAGATTCATATTTTCAGCTGAAGTGCAGAATTGGGCTGCTTTTCAAAGGCCTTTCTTTAGAAACCTCACTGGTTTTATATTTTATTAACAAGCCAAGATAAAATAGTGGGAAGAAGGGTGCATGTACGGACACCTGATTGCAGGAGCAGTAACCCAGCTGTGGTTTAGGACTGTGAATGCCTCAGCTGTGATGCACAGAGTCAAGCTGCTTCTTGTGTACAGTGAGGCCTGTAGAAGGATTAATCTCCTATATTGAGGTGCTGAGGCTAATCAGGCAGGCTGACAGAATAATTAAAGGATGGAGTGATAATTAAAACCTCTTATCTCCTCATCTTGGTGGTTTGCCTCTACTGCAGATACAGTAGCAAACAAAAAAAAAAAAAAAAAAAAAAAAA
>WAAE01010729.1:169454-207278 GCA_013400495.1 Nicator chloris
AAAAAAAAAAAAAAAAAAGGTGATCACTTTATAATGAGGTAAGGCTGCCTTGAGGGTTCTCTTCCCAGGTAGAAACTGGTCATTCTGAGTGTACCAAGTACCTGGAGCTCAGGAAAACACCTGAAATATTGGGTTAAAAGAAAATTACAGAAGTGGGTACTTCAGTAGATTATTTAATAAAAATGAAATCCTGTAAATAACATTGCTGTGGGTCCATTAGAAGTGTTTCTGACTGTTCTCAGTGTGGCAAAGCCTTGGAGCAGGGCATAAGTTTTGCTTTAGGAGCACTGTGTGGATGCTGTGATGGGGTGGATTTGCTTGTAGCACCCTCAGCCCCAGGCACTTCTGTACTGAGCAGGAAGAGTTATTTCACCAAATGCCTCTGAATTCATTGTTAAGCATTCAGACCTGTTCTCTCTCTTCTGTTCTGACACCCTTTAAATGCACCTTCTGCAGCTGGGAAAAATGAGACTGACAATCCCGTGCCGGGCTGTGACTTGCACACACCTGCAGTGTTTTGATGCTGCTCTTTATCTTCAAATGAATGAAAAGAAGCCTACCTGGATCTGTCCTGTCTGTGACAAAAAGGCAGCTTACGAGAGCCTAATACTAGATGGGTAAGACACTGGCTTTGCAGATTACACTTAAAATTTTTCATTATGTGCTCAGTAGCTACTTTTGTGACTTGAGGTTTAGCCATTTCATACTATTTTTTGTCAAAATACTTAAGACTGGAGGAACCATTAGACTCCATTAGGTTTCTCTTCCCATAATAAAGAAAAAACAAGAGTTTGATGCTGCTTGTTATCTCCTAAATGCACCATCAAACTCTTCCATCTCAGTGTGTTTCCTCTGGAGAAATACACATGCAATATCTAACCGTAGGTCTTCCTTTTACATGTGTCTATCCCTGAAAGGTGTTAACTTCAGAATGTAACTTCTAACTCGTAACAATTGTCTAATTTGGTTCAAGAGATCATAGTTTCTGCTTCAGTATGGAAATCTGTGCATTGCAGTAGTGTTGGAGTGACTATGGCTGGGTTGGGATAATCTTACTTTCTGATATCTGCAAAGGCTGTAATTGCAGGCTTTCAGGTAAAGAGGAACTGGGGGACAGGAGACACAGTGGGTAGAAAGTGATCATAATTATCTTTTTCTCTGTGTCTCCTTTTCACTTAGAATAAAAATGTCACTTAGAATCAAAAGTGAAACTTTATTTTTTCAGCCTCTTTATGGAAATCCTGAATGAATGTTCTGATGTGGATGAAATCAAATTCCAGGAAGATGGCTCCTGGTGCCCCATGAGGCCAAAGAAGGAAGCTGTGAAAGTATCAAGTCCACAGTGCACCAAAATAGAAAGTATGTATGTCTGGGTCCTGGTTGCAAACCAGCACAAAGTCTTGGAGACTTAGTTGTAGCTTGGATAATGCATGTAGATATTGGTGTTTGTTTTGTGGAGGGCTTACTACTTTGAACCTTCTTGTAATTTAAACTAGAAAAGAAATGGTTGTGTCTCTAAGAGTGCATTTTTGTTCTTTGTCTTTGTTCTTTGCAATAGCAGTAAGAAAATGGAAGGTTGCTTTTGTTTTACATCCTTAAAATGATAAGTGAAAACAAAAGTTAGTTCTTTAATAGCCTGAACGTGACAGAGAAGAGTCATAAAGCAGGTACTGGGGCATAACATTCTTTGTAATGCCCAAGGAAGATGATCTATTATAGAGGATCTGAGTTCCTGGTTCTCTTGCAAATAGAAGCTGCTGACATCACCACCTTTTGGAGAACAATGATGTTTTATTTTCTTCTTCAGGTTCCAGTGTTGTTAGCAAACCATGTTCCGTGACAGTGGCCAGTGAGGTAAACAAGAAGAAGGTTGATGTTATCGACTTGACAGCAGAAAGCTCTTCTGATGAAGAAGAAGATCCTCCAGCCAAAAGGAAGTGCATATTTATGTCTGAAATACACGGAAGCCCAACCAAAGGGTTTGTCAATTTTAAAGTCAGTTGTTATTCTGTAATGTCTTAGCTAAACTGATCTGTAGAGAAATGCACTTGGAATCCAGCTCTACACTTGCAGAGCAGAGTGTCTAGGCCTCTCCTGTAGAAGGCTGTATTGATACAGTAAATTTGTATAGGCAAAACTATTAAATAGACTTACACCTCACAAAAGACTTGTGCTGACTGTTGCTGTGTTTGCAGGGACATTTCTCTGTAGAAAAGGAAGCTGACTAAGCTAGTGGGCAGTGTTCTCCTGAGAAAGTAGATTATGCCAAGTGGAGGAACTTCATGCATTCTTGCTGAGTTAGTGTCATCCTAAAGGCTTTTCTCTTGCTGTCTGCTATATCTTCTATCTAATCTGTTCTGGTGCCCAGGGAACGAGGCTGTGTTGTGTGTTTCATCCATCCTGTCAGTTTTGGAAGGGAGCCACTTTGCTGTTTTGAATCACGATGAGCTTTTTCTCCATCTCTCTGTTAAATTCTGGAATGTCTTGGGTGCTGTTGTTGGCTGTGGTCATCAGTCAGTCCTGCACCTTGATTAGCACAACCAACGACTTCCCAAGTCCTCTGGGAACTCCTCAATCTTTGTAGTCAGGCCTGACTTCAGCACCAGGCTTGACCAGCTTCTCTGCTGCTGTGCCACCTTCTGTCTGTCCTGATCTGTGCACCTCAGCTTGGGTGCTGCTTGTGGCTCCCATAATGTTCCTGCTCTTGGCCCATGGGGCACCCCAGACCTGCTGGGACTGAGGGCCACTCTTCAGGCTCACCAGCAGCTCACTGAGGGCTCACTGCTCCAGGCCCAGCTTTTAGTAATGGCTCATCAGTTAGTGTTGCTGCCTGCATGAAGTGTGTGTCTGTGTCTCTCTGTGTAGTGGCTTATGACTTGTACTAAAATAATAATAATAATAAACCAAATCCCCTTCTGTTTTGAAGGTTCCCCTTCTGTTTCAGAAGTAATGAGCAGGTGTGGTGAGTCTCTAGTCCACAGGAATGTCTGTGTGGTCTTTGATGAGCAAGTAGTTGGTCATCTTCAACACTTTCAGCAGTGATACTGCAATGCCGTTGCTTTTTTGTGAGGAATGTGGAGGAGTCCTTCTGCAAGAGACTCTTCCTCACTTTTACAAGAAAGTATAGCTACAAATACATCTCTTAATGAAGTTTCAGAGGGCACCAAGACTTCCTTCTGTGCTCCTGTGTTTGAGATGGCTACCTGCAACTGTAATTGTAGGAGGACTGACTTCTTTTCTCTCAATGACCCATGTATTTTCCTTGGTTTTTGGGTATGGATATGGCATATTTTCATTCTTCAAATCCAGATCAAAGCCAGGCTTTTGGGATAAAGCTTATCTCCTTTAAACAGTCTTGTCTCAATGCTAATTTTGGGAAGACTGAGGTGTCTTCTTAGAGGCTCCAACAATGTAGGCTGAAGTATGAGAGGTGCCTGAGAAGGGAGAGTCTGAAATCCAAGCTTCTGACATCAGAAGTAGGTTAACAGGTAGGAATTTGGGAAGGACGATGTGTGGATAACACTGATGGCTGGAGGGAGCGATGTGGAGCATCTGGGAGCAGAATCCTGTGTGTTTCCACCTGACTTTGAGTTCATGAACTGTTTTATGCATGTGGATGGTGCCTAGGCACCTGTGGTGGTGTTTATAACAATGCTGCCAAGAGGTCGGGCAGCACGAGGGGAAGCAGAAGGGTTGTAGCATGCTCCTTGAGAGCTGAACTGGAGGCTGTGAGCAAAGACAGGCTTACATTTAATTCCCACTTGTGTAGTCTGTTTCATGCTGTGGGGCAGGATAATGGTCAGTTGTGCCCTTGGTGTAACAGGTGGGCACTGAGCGGCAGTTCTGTGGAGAAATCAAATGGAGCCCCCTCTTCCTGGCTCTGGTCACCTGCACGTCCTTCTGTGAGTGCTCACAGACACCAGTTGCTGTCTTTGACTGTTGCCAATGTCTCCAGCACTGTACTTTGTTTTAATGCCAACTTGCTCTTATGTCACAGCTGCTGTTGAGAGCCAAGATACGGTCATGTTATTATGAAGACTGTTATGAAAAAGGAAATTAGAGTGGAGTACTGTGTAGTGAGTAGCCACACTATAGTTGTGTTGTCGCACAGTGACTTGTGAATGAGAGTGCACAGCAGTGCATGGTTTCCCTTGTGCAATTAACAGCCAGGTTGTTTGTAATTTCCCATGCTGTTTGAAACAGGGTTCTCATGTATCAGCCATCTACTGCCAGAGTGCCCAGCGTGACGACGGTCGATGCTGCTGCTATTCCTCCTTCATTAACAGACTACCCAGTACCATTCCATCACCCACCAATATCCAGTATTTCATCAGACTTGCCAGGTAGGTGCTGGCTGTTTTTTGTGTGTGTTCTGACAGCAGTATTAATTGACGGGGTGGGTAGAAATCGGAAGAATTGGTTAACTCTTTGTTGTTTTTTTTTTTTAATGGAACAAGTCTATATGCAGTATGGCATTGATGTGATGTCTAGACAAGCCTAGTGCAGGCTGTCTGCCCATTTTCAGATTGCATTTCACAACAGTGATGTGACAAACACTGCTTTTGGGGTACAGACTGGCACTTGAGCACGGCAGCGAGAAGCTGCTCTTGCCATGCTCGGCCAGACTTTGTGTAAACACTCAGTAGTTTTGTGTTGTAGATGTGAGGGAGAGTAGTTGCTTGTTTTAGTTAGTAGAAGTGTGAGGGTGCTGACTCATCCCAGCCCTCAGTGTAGTTACTCTGCTAGCTGATTGTAGTGGTGCTCTGTCTAGACTGTATGAAAAAGGTTAAGGTGAGCTACAATCTGTGAGCTGACCTCTATTGACTTTCTTTACCTAGACATACCCTAAATGCCTATGATGTATTCTTCAACACTGCTGCTAAATATCAGACAAAAGGTGGGGATACTGATTGTTTTCTATCCTGGCTCCTTGAAAAGAACACTGTGTATAGGGACTCTGGGGGTTCTCTTGGCCGGCTGTAACAAACCCAGAGCCCAGGAAGTGGTGACTTGTGGTGACAGGTGTCACTTTGGCCTCCTGTACTTCCCCTTTCCCTGCTCCATTGCCTGTCTCCATTCCTCCCCTGCAACATCTCTGGGTTTTTTCCTCTTCTTTCAGCACCAGTTTGGCAATGAGATGGATATCATTCCCCTTGTTTCTCTGTCCATTTTGGCTCCCTTACTGCTCCCTCCCTCCACTTCTCCCTTGCTAAGAAATCAGTTGTCTTCCCAAATTGGATAGGAGAATGAGCTTAAAGAACAGAAGTCTAGAACTGTTGTCCAGCTCTTACCAACTGAAGTTCTAGAACTTGCACAGACAAAAGAAGCTGTAAATGCAGCTGACCTTTAAAATCTCCTTCAAAATTGTTCTCTACTGGAGAAGAGAAGGAGAGATGTCACAGGCCAGAAGAGATTTGGAGGTGAGAGGAGAGGAGGGAGGGAGAATATCATTTTTTTCTGTTGACATAGCAAACACAAGGCCAATATTTAGAAAAAAAAAATCAAAAAATGTGGTAATTTCTCATTGGTTTCATAATTCTAAACATCTTGCCCTAAATGCTTACACACTAACGGTGTTTAAGATGGACACTAGTTGTCACTGCTCTTGGAGGATATACATTGAACTACTTGTAGTTTCCTCTTCTTCGTTCCTTTTATTTGTCTAGACACAAAACGGGGATGATATTAGAAATGTTTCCTTATTGGCTGCCCGTGGGTGGAGGAAGAGACCTGCTGCTTGTTTTTGGACTTGTGCATGTTGTGACTTTACTTCATTCCAGCATCTTTAATGTGATGACTCTTCATGTCCCAGTTTGGCCAAGTCAGGTACAATATGCAGTGAAACTTGCATTAATGAACCAACAGCTCCAAATGGCAACTTCCATCTAAGCAACCACATTGAACCACCCAGCAATATCCAGTGAATAATACATCATTATGTCATCCTCATTCTTAAAAAGAGCCACTTGTACTAGATAACTCGTTTTGCTGCTGCCTGAAGTAGTCGTTGAGAGTGGTGTCACAGTGGTATATTCCATTTAGAAATTCTGTATGAATCGCAAAATCTGTTCTACAACCACAAAAAAAAAAATTTCCTTAAATTTGTTGTGTGTGAATAAAAGAGAGACTTGTCTATTTATCATCCTTCTCTTCTTCCTAGGTCTGGATTTTCTTTCGCTAATCCCAGTTGACTCACAGGTATGTTTCTGGTCCATTGTGGGGTTAATTTCCAAGTCTGATTTTTGTGATGATGTGCTCCAGTAATTATCAGGATGCTATCATCCAAACTATGTTTGCAGTTCACTTGCTTAGACCTAACTAGGAAAACCTAACAAGAGCTGGTAGTGAAGATGTATTAAAGAGGATTCAGTTTAGCCTTTCTGTGATGAATCCAGGCCTGGAAACTCATTCTTTACTGATAATTTGCCTTTTTAAAAAAAATACGTGCTCAGCACTAACTTGAATATACCCAGAGTGTATTTGAGGCCCTGGCACAGCCTGCACAGAGCAGCTGTGGCTGCCCCATCCCTGTAATTGTCCAGGTTGGATGGCACTTGGAGCAGCCTGGGATAGTGGAAGGTGTCCCTGACCATGGCAGCGGGTGGAATAAGATGAACTTTAAGGTCCCTTCAAACCCAAACCATTCTTGGAGGAAAAAAAAGGGGAGGGTGAGGGAGGAGGCTCGTGGCTGCCATCCCCACTTGGTCACTGATTTGCAGAACTCTGGTTATTGGTGTGCACGCCTCACCGAGGTCCCGCTAGGAATGCGTCTGGTGCTTGTTGTGTGGGGAAGATGTATCTTCGGAGCATACATTTCCCTCGTGCAGTTAGTCTCTTCACTCTTCGTTGTTTGTTTCAAGCAGTACTGTCCTCCTATGTTTTTGGATAGTCTCACCTCAACCTTAACAAGCAGCACACCTGGCAGCATCATCACCTCCACCAGCCACCACGAGAGCAGCACGCACGTTAGCTCCTCGGGCCGGGCCGAGGCCGGCGTCATCACCAGCAGCGGCAGCGCGCCCGACATCATCTCCCTGGACTGACCCTGGGGGCACCACGGGACCCCACAGGCATTGCACACAGCTGCTGCTGCTCCTCCTGCCCGCCCGGAATTACAGCACCTCGGAGCTCACGCTGATATTTATTGAAAGGATTTGCCTCCTGGGAGAGCGGGGTGAATTCGTTGATGCTAGGAAGAGAAGTGGTGGAATGAATTTTGGTTGGGGTGGGTTTTTTTTCTTTCCCCTGCTCGTTGAATAGCTGGTGTAGAAAAGGCCCTTTTGAGAATACATGTTCAAGCTTTTGCTTTTTTCTGGGGATATAGAATTTCTGTTGCGTGGATTCCATAAGTGGTTTCTAATTTTGTTGTAAAACACAGCAATAATGTAAAAACAAATGATTTTTTTTTAATAAAGGAGAGCACTTACTCTAGGACAGCAATTAGGACAAAGCTGCAGAAGTGTAAGAATTAGTGAACTTTTAATGTTTTCACTGGGGCCTGTAATAAACTTCATTAAGAGAATGAAGCTTTGAAATAGCCATGACATGTGTTTGATGTCTTGTTCCCCGCCTCCCCCTTACCTGGGGACGTGCAGGAAGCCTCTACAAATGGAGTTGTTGGGGGTTTTTTTTCCTAGTTTCATGTTTTTTGCAAATGCAACAAGAGCCTAAGCTGTGACCTCTTCCTCTTTATGTTCTTTGAGCTAGGAAGGGGACAGACTATCTATGCAAACCCTGCATCACACAGTCTCTGTGCTGCCATGTTATAATTGGGACATCTTGCCACGACCAAAAACTCCCAGTATACAGTTGAGTGTACAGCTGCTTTCTGTGGCAGCTGTAAGGAGATAAAATAAGAACAGCTTATTAATGCAGGAGTATTTTTTAGGATTTCCTGATTATGATTTCTGTCTCTTCGGCAGCTGCTGTATTCCATGTGGACTGTGAGGGAGGCTTGGCTTTTTAGGAGATAAAAGCCATAGCTGCACAGTATCCCTACCTAACTTTGAATTGTGTGTTCAGGGCTTAATGATGCTTTGCCCCGCATTTCCTGGCCTCCTGATTGTTGTTTTTTTTACTTCAAAGGGAACAACTTCCCCATTTTACTCCTCTGATGACTGTGCTGCTTTGTTTGTGTGTACGCGGTGTCTGCCCACACACACCTGGGGATAACCTCAGCAGTACTGTATGTGGAAGAGGTTACAGACTAGGAAAACCAAGTCATTTCCATGGAGCTGGAATAATGGTATTGTCTATGTATGCTGAAATAACAGCTTTTATAAGTGTTGCATTTCTGTTAAGTAACTGTATTTGAGATTATTCCTTCCCTGATGACCAGATACTACTTTTTTTGCTAATTCTATGTTCCTTTTTTCTTACCTCTTTAGTTGGATGTCTGGTGCTTTTTGCCTTCCAGTACTGTTACAGTATTTGAACCAAGTATATGGATGAGAAATATTGGAACAGGATGTTTTGTAACATTTGTCTGCCCTGTACCCCTACCTTTAATGCTGCATTACTGTTCCTTATTGCCTTTTTTGTATGATTTTCCACAGCAGTCTTGAGTTCACATGTTGGTCTTAATAGTGCACCCAATCTTCCTTTTCTTTTTTCTTACCTGTTTAATATTTTGTACCTGTTAAGGATCAGTTGTTAGCATGATTTATTTCCAATAAAACCATGCTTTTCATGAAATTTTTCCTGATGGCCTGCAGCAGATCAGTGCTTTCTACGTCACCATTGCACGTTGACTTGACCTATAAGTAGAGTGTGGAAAGAGGTTCCAAGAGTAATTCTGAATAAACGATTTAAAACTGGTCTCTGCTGAAGATGCTGTTTGTGCTCCTAATGTCAAACCTCGAGTGTGGCTGGACTGGCTGAGGGGATGAGAACATCTCACATGTACATCAGAAGAGTGAAGTAAGGACAAGTGTCCCTAGGATGTGCTGTAAACCACTCAGGGTGTAATAAAATACAGCTGTAATTTTGTAAATTACTGTGCCCTATGTAGAAGGCAGTAATTGGGGCTGAGGTAGGACTGTGTTCTTGAGCTGTTGTGGGCAGGGCCTACATTTAGGTTCAAACCTTCCAGAGCCATGACAGCAACAGTGCAAGCTGAAGGCATTTGAGCCTGGATTGTCACAGGCCCTGGTGCGAGTGCTTTTCCTGCAGTGCCGGTAAATACAAGGTGTGTGTAACCCCTGAATCCTTCAGCTGCTGAGGGTGAGGGTGTACCAAGCAGTCAGAGCAGTGCAGTGCCCCCTTCCATCCTCCTGCTTCCACAGGAGAACAAGGAATTTGTTGGGATGGGTGGGGAGGGAAATGGGGGCTACAGCTGAGGTGGGGCCTGCTCCACTCCCGTCCTGCTCCACTCCCGTCCTGCTCAGCCACACTGGCCAGTGTAGCTAGATGTTGCTTTGGTTTATTTTCCTTTCAACAAATCCAAAAACACATCAGAATGTCCATCCAAGAACTAACAAGAAAAAGCTGAGAGAAAAGGTTAGATAACTTCTTGCCTCTTTCTTTCCTCTGTGGGAGTCTGTGGTTGCTGCTTTGAGTGGACTGTATCAAATACACCTTTGAGCCAGCTGCAGAAGGGCAGTAAAGCTGATGAGGGTAACACGCAAAGTTCCCCCCACTGCACAGATAACAGCATGCTGTGAAAGCCTTGCTGAACAAACTGGCCTTTTTCCCCTTACCCATTCATTTGCTATGATTTTTTCTGCAGTTTCTGGAAGTGAGCTAGCTGCTGAAATGCTAGTGACAGAAGGACTGTACCTTTTTCAAGGCTCTCAGCCTGAGCTGGCTTCTGATTTTCATACCATCATACAAAGCTGTTGGAGAGCCATGGAGGCAGGACTTCCCTGCCAGCAGCACCACACCTGCTCCAGGAGATTGTGCACCTGCCCAGCAGCAGGAACAGGCATTTCCTGAATCAGAAAATAGTGTGGCCACAGCCCCAGTGCTGGGGACACCTCTGGGTGGACAAGAGAGACACCGAGGGGCTGGAGCGTGTCCAGGGCAGGGACCGGAGCTGGGGCAGGGGCTGGGGCCCCAGGAGGGGCTGAGGGAGCTGGGAAAGGGGCTGAGCCTGGAGAAAAGGAGGCTCAGGGGGGACCTTGTGGCTCTGCACAAGTCCCTGCCAGGAGGGGACAGCCGGGGGGGTCGGGCTCTGCTCCAGGGCACAGGGACAGGAGGAGAGGGAACGGCCTCAGGCTGGGCCAGGGGAGGGGCAGGTTGGACATCAGGAAGAAATTCTTCACAGAAAGCATGACTGGGCATTGGAATGGGCTGCCCAGGGAGGTGGTGGTGTCACCATCCCTGGAGGTGTTTAAGAAAAGACTGGATGTGACCCTCAGTGTCACGGTTTGCATGACAAGGTGGTGTTGGGGTCACAGGTTGGACTCGATGACCTCAGAGGTCTCTTCCAATCTAATTGTTTCTGTGGTTCTGAACTGACAGCCTTTTGCCATCCATCTCCCAGAGCACAGAGGAATCCTGTTAGGAAATCAAAGAACATATCTTCTGTGTGACAGGGCGAAACTTCACCATTCAGCAAGAATTCCTGCCAGAGCAACAGTGAAGGGAGGCACTTTGTAGGTTATAAACAATTGTGGGCTAGGCAAACTGTAAAGAACACCATAAGTCCTAGGTGGATTTTTTTGAAGTGGGTTTTTGACACAGGCAGGAGTGGTCACAGACAACATACAGGCAACAACAACCACATAAATTGTCATCAGATTAGGATGTAATTTAATTTTTTTTTAATTAGGTGATCATGTTATCACCACACTTCGTTAACACTCTGTGTGTATTCAATTTGACATTCTAAAAAATTTCCATTTCCTTCCTTGTTTAGGAAGAAACTGTCAGGACAAAACTGGGCAGTGCATCACACACCATGAAGCAGAAGTGATTAGAACTTACCTAGGAAGTTTTCCAGAGGTGGAACAAACTCCTTGAAGCCTTTACTTTTACTGTTTCAGGCACAATTTACCAAGTATCTCCAGGCAGAATCTGCCAATGATCAAAGATGCACTGGAAAAACCTGGCTGCCAGTGTTGGATCTCAATTTGTCAGTAAAATCTAGTGGGAATGGAAAAAAAAATTAAAAAGGGATGAGCCAGCTACAGGAAAAAATAGAGCTGGCTTATTGTGACTTTCTGCATAGACAAAACCCTAGAACACCCTTAATGGTAGCTAGGAAACTGCTGCTTTCCAATTAATTCTTTAAGGCAGGTAAAAGTGAGACCAACTCCCACTTACAGAAAGATCTCATGTGACCAAGTTAATTGGCAATAAAAAGGCAAAATTCAATTCAGACAGAAGGGGATAGGGAGAAAAAGGTGCTTCACATGTCACAGGAACTGACCTGGTCAGCTTGAGCTCCTTGGGCTATTATATAAGCACTCAAAAGTGTTAATTCAGTGATCAGAAGCAGCCAAGGTGAGAAATGGAGTGCTTGCACCTGTGAGGAAAGGAACAGGACACAAAACAATATGTTCAGTGACAGCCTGTCCTTCATCATGAACCTGTGCAGTGTGGCTCTATTATTATCAAAGCAATTACAGCAGAGAAGGTTCCAGAAGGGGAACATGAACAAAGCCCTGAACACACTCAGCCAGCTCGGGCCCCCCAGCAAGGGAAGGGCAGCAGTGCAGTAGGACAGATACAGAGGGCTAAAAATTAAACATGGAAAAAGACCTTCCGAAATACTCAAACCCAGCCACACAAGTATGCAAGTTATTCTTTTAAGAAGTTAGATTGCCAGTTTAGACTTCACAAGCTGACCACCTCTTACTTCATCACTGATTACTTAAGCAGGTACCACACGGATGCTTTGAAGGGAGCCACCTCCAAAATAAAACATGGCATTTCTTGCAGTTTTTCCATGTGAGGAGTTCCAAATGTGCCCCGTGAAACCTCCCTATGTCAGAGTATAGTCCTGAAGTGCATTTTTAAAAAGGGAGGAGTAAAATGGGACACACAAACAAACCACAGTACCAGAAGAAGGTCTCTGTTCCAGGCTGTGAAGTTTCAGGGGCAACATAAGAAAGTTCACAGTATTTTAAAGGTAGCCTTAGGATTGGCAAGGGGGTGTCCTGTCATGGAAGCTCCTTGGGCTGGCACAGTGTCCTCCTTTTAAAGCTTCAGATTTGTACTAAATTTCCTACCCTGCTGCTGCTGGTGACCAATTCTTCCTCCCAGGCTTGCTGCAAAGGAAAATCTTTACTTAAAATGATGGAAACTCAACTTGGAAAGGAAAAGGCAGAGTGCGCGGGAGCTGCCACCTCTTTCTGGCACCCTCTGTTGGCACCAAAGCCTGGAGGAGCTGGCTGCCAGGAAAAAAGGAGTAAATTATCTGAACTGAAGATGTGCAGGACAACAGGCTGATAAGCAGTCTGATGAACCCTGTACCTGAAAAACCCCCATCAATTTGGCTTAGAAACATCACTACAGCTGCAAAACTCCCCTGCTTTGCCAGGATAGGTCTCACAAGTCATAGGGGTGGAAAAAATTCTCCACTTTGCTCTTTTGTGCTTGCACTCACATCCTTCAGCCCTGATGGCCAAGACATTTTTTAAGCAGCTGGGCTGGTATATTTCCTGCCTACCACCCAGAACTGTGGTCTGGAATTAATTTTTAAAGCAGGTTTTAAATCTTCTGATTGCTTTTAAGATAGTTAAGACAAATTGCTATATGAAAAGCTGGGCTTAGTGATAAACAAATACTTTTAGGATGGAATGTATTTTCCAGACTTTTCGTGGAAAAAGTTAATTTACTAAGAAAATCCAGTTATTCAAAGACCAGAAGTTAATGTTTAAACAGTTCAAAAATAGTTTATTAAAAAAACCCAAACAATTCTTTCTGCTCCTTCTACTTAATTAGGATACCCATTGCTTGTTACCCCAAAGGTTTACTGACAGAAAGAAAGGAGAGAATTTACCTGCAAATAGTAACTTCGCCAGAGGAAAGTTCATTTAAAAAGAACAATTTACCTACTCACCTGCATTTTGCTATTTCTATTTAAGCTTTGCATAATTTTAGAATAAAAAGACTCCTAGAATCACAGAATGAGGATGGTTTGGGCTGGAAAGGAACTTCAAGTCCACTCAGTGCCACCCCCTGCCATGAGCAGGGACACCTTCCACTATCCCAGGCTGCTCCAAGCCCCATCCAGCCTGGCCTCGGACACTGCCAGGGATCCAGGGGCAGCCCCAGCTGCTCTGGGCACCCTGTGCCAGGGCCTGCCCACCCTCCCAGCAGCAATTCCTTCCCAAGATCCCATCTGGCCCTGCCCTCTGGCACTGGCAAGCCATTCCCTGTGTGTTGGCCCTCCAGGCCTTGTCCCAAAAACTAAATTAAAAAAAGTCTACCCTTACCCTCTTACAATCAAATCAAGACAAAATAGTATTTTACAAAGACAAGATCCAGAACTAGCTGGCAGAATGTCCTCAGCAACTACTTTCCATCTGGGCTAGTGGCTGATTTGCTGAGTTTTCCAATTGCTGGATCAAAATAACGAAAGAAGATATTTATTTTTAGTCATCCAGTTTGAACTCGTGGAGTATCCCCTTCCCCTGCAATTTTCCACTTAGTTACTTTTAAAATAAAGTTTTGCAAAGTTTCACATTTAAGCAGAGATTCAAATAACAGAAGGTGGTTAATTTCAGTATAGAGTAACTGCCAGAAGTCTGTGGAGGCAAAGGATGGGTTTTTGTTTGTTTAGACCTTTGGTGTTTGTCTTTCTGTTGTTTTTGTTTGGGGGTTTGTTTGGGGGTTTGTTTGTTTACCATAAACACTGACTTTAACATGCATTTTTCCAGGTTAGACAGGGTTTGGAGCAACCTGCTCTAGTGGGAGGGGTCCCTGCCTTTGGCAAGGGGTTGGAACAGATGACCTATAGGGTCCATTCCAACCCAAACCATTCTGGGATTCTATTATTTTTAGGCTTTTACAGGGAAATAGGCACTTTAAGCAACTTTTCTATCAAGAATTCTCCTACTCCACCCTGCTATCTCTAACTGCATTTTGAAGCCTTGCTAAAATAATTTAAATAAGATAAATCCTGGAGGAACCTATGAGCTACATGAGTCAAGGTAGGTCAATTTATTATAAGGCACCAGAAGACAAGCAAATACATTGAACTTTCACACCTCTATAAATCATTCAGTTAACAGCAAGCTGTGTACACAGCTGATAGCAAATCAAGCCTGTCGTTTTTAACAATTTCAGCTTCATTAAATTCACAGAAGTACTCAGTGGAATCATAAGACTGGATTGGTCTATCATCTCGTGTTTGTGCATTACTTTTATCTGTGCAGGCCAATGAAATAATTTAGGTTCTGAAGCTGTGAGAGTGAATCTTTTCTCTCTGCTTTTACAGAGAAGGCACACACAGGATATCTGCACGACAAGAAATTTCCTTTCTTGTGTTCAGTTTGTTTAACTCAACACAAGAAAGTGTTGAGGTTTTACACTCAGACACTTAAAAATTTTTGTTGCAGTAGTTCCAAATTCCCGCCTGGGGCTGCCTGTGGGAGCCCAGTTCGGCAGAAGCACTTGTATGCACCACTGACATCCTCAGAGTGTCACTGTGGTATCTCAGCATGGATCTGCAGCGTTCCCTCTGCTTCCTTTCCACCCCAGAGGCTTCTCACCATCTCTCCCACTTCATTTCAAGCTCAACAGCAGCTTTGAAGCAAGAGTTTCATTCCATACGGCGGGAATATTTACAACAAAGGTTAAATTGAAACTTGGAAAACATATTTGTAAAGCTCTGAGTAGGATCTGGAGGATGATCACTTTGTGATGAGTGTTAACTGCTAATGTGGATTGTTAGTGAACTTTCTCTGGCATTTAAAATAGAGGTGGCTCATTCCTGCCACACAGATGGAACTGGCCTGACTTAAGGGTGGCTGAGATTCATGGAATGTAAGAATCAGAGTAAAATCCTATCGAGAGACCTTTGTTTCAGTAACTAGGTAAGCTGCAGTCAATTTTAGCTGTAAAACAAGCCAGCACCAGAAGATTCCATCTGAACAAAGAAACAGGACTAAAAACTGGTGAGAAAGTTGGTCTTGTTTTTTCTTTTTTCTTTGCTGAAAAAGAATAGTATCTGAACCAACCCCCAGTTCTGACAATTCCTCACCTTAGCAGCTGGGCCACCAGAGAAAACTTCCAGTTGACTTTGCCTTTTTATTTTACAGTTCTCAGCTGCAACACAGGAAATACAATTTATCTTTCTATCCAACTATGCTTCCAGAGATATCCAGCACATTATTATATAATTACTGACAGAAAACTAGAGACTTACATCTTCAGATCAGAACAGAGCAAATTAAGTATCTTCTCAGTCAGCAATAGCAGAAAGGCCACGTTTCTTGTTGTGTAAGTGCCAGAAGCAGCAAAGCGAGGCACAGAAAGCCAATCTTATGGCCTTAAAGACTCACAGCTCCCCTTCAGCAGTTTGCCTCAGACAGATGTCTGACATTTAGGGTTTGAGTGACACTGAGAAACTGCCTTGAGGTTACACATTTTGTCACTAGAGGATGATCTGCTTTGTGAATTCTCCCCTCCCTCCCAGCTGCTTTCACTCCCCAGTTGTTTGGTCTGAAATAACATCCACCCCAAAAGAACATGGGACAATGAGGGGGGAAGGGGACTGAAGAATTACTCTGAACTGCCATAAATGTATGCAATTATTTTGCTTCAAGGCTTGTACTCTCCAGAACTGGATTTCAACCGCAGCAAAATTTTTATAAGTTCTTTACCATAATATCACTCATCGGTCCAGTTTCACCTTCTCCATACGTGGGAATGATGACAGTGACATTTTCCACAGCACTCTGGTTAAGTGCCTCCAGCTCCTGCTGCAATCTCAGCAAAGAATGGTCCATTTTGTTCATCATCAGTATGGGTTTGATGTGTTCTGTAATAGCCTGTCACAGAACTGTCTCTGTACACAAACGTCTTAATAAAATGTAAGCACAATTAAAACTTTTACTATTTATGGGCAAGACCTCTAATCTACTTGATAGAGTGCTGAGTGGGAAAGTCAGACTGCTACCAAAACCATCATTCTCAGTTGCCTGTACTTTTCCAATGGAAGGAGAAGAGGGACAGGCAGCTCCACTCTCCAGGGCATTACTGAAAGATCAGTTTTATTTCCTGCATTCCTACACTATTTCCTTCATTCCTACGCACAAGTGTTTACTCTACATTCAACACACAGGTTGGATATGCGTTGCAGCAGCCCTCTTGTTAAAAGGTAGAAATGAGCTGAGACACAGACTTCCTGTTTATCACAGCATGAAAAGGGTCCTGGCTTATTCCTCTTTACAGCTCAGCCATCCTGACTCCAACTGCTTACTGACTCTGGCTTTGGTTTGCAGATCCTGACTGCAGGCTTTTACCTGGCTAGACTGTGACTGCAGGGATTGGTTTGCAGGCTCTGACTGCAGGGATTGGTTTGCAGGCTCTGACTGCAGGCTTTTACCTGGCTAAACTGTGACTGCAGGGATTGGTTTGCAGGCTCTGACTGCAGGCTTCTACCTGGCTAGACTGTGACTGCAGGGATTGGTTTGCAGGCTCTGACTGCAGGCTTTTACCTGGCTAGACTGTGACTGCAGGTTCCAACAACAGGCTCTAACTGCAGACCCAGACTGACCTCACAGCAGGGATTCTCTCTTACAAGGATCCTCCTTTTCATAATTCTCCCTCACCAGCTCACCCACTCCCTTTTATCACATTACCTTTATTGGATACAGCTGTGACTCATCAGGGGTGAGGCTGTGATTCAACAGTGGGGAGCCAGGTGTTACAAGCCCACTGCAAGAGAGTCACCTCCGGGTTTTGGCCAGCAGCCCCAGAAAGGCTTAAAAATCTTAGCGAGATGGCATCAGAGGAAGTGTCTTGAAAAGCAAAAATGTTTAATTAAGATGAAAATAACGAACCATACAGAACAAAAAGAGATAAGCCGTGCTAGGTGCAAGGGAAGTCCTTGCACCTGTTCAACACCCCCAAAAATGCTCCAATGCTCTTTGTGCTCTCCTTTAAGTAAGTAACAACTGAGGTGGGATCCTTGGCATCCTGCCCAATAGAAACAACAGATTTTGAGGTACAGCTTCAAGGATCCAACAGGTGCCTCTGTGCTGGCACAGGGCCAAATAAGGTATTGAGGTTTCTGGGTTTTATCTTATAAACCAAACAAAGAGTGAAACCCAAGTCCTTTCCTAAAATGGAAACCCCTGCTCCTGTGGGGGTGCATCCCTACAAGGCTGTATGGGTAATTAACACAGCTGTTGCTTACCAGGGGGAAGGTCACCTGTATTCCCTTCTCCTACACATATGAAGTGCTACAACCTCCTAAGACACAATAAAGGCCATGGGCTAAAAATGCATGTCAGAATTCATATTCGTAAAGGTTAAACTGTTAGAGAAACAAGCTACTCCCATTACTTACGATTTTTTTTTTCCCTTAAGAAGAAGAAAGTAAAATACACTGAGTTCTTTCCAGCTGAAGAGCATGTTTACCTGAAACAGTCAGTCACAACAGGAGCACCATCAGTAACAGGAAGGTTGCTGGGACTTCAGAGAAGAAATCAACATTTTCAGGGAAGTCAATTAAGTTAATAAGAAAACCCAAACCATCTCTGAACTGTCTGATGAAGGCCAAGGTGCTGTCTGAGAGTTTACAATTCAGAGAAATTGCCCTGTAAGAGAAGAAAATAACAATAATAAATTAATAATGTTTCATTTTTCTGCTGAATTTATAAGTTGCATTGGTTGGACAATTACTGAGCCAGCACTGTTATGGTGCCAATACTTCTTAATATACTTTAATATTTCAATTTCCAAAGTTATTAAGATCTAAAATTCTGCTTTTGTTGTAATTATTTTTTATTCTTATTCAAAACCAACATCCTAACATATTAGTCACAGCATGACATCACTGTGAGACACTTGCAGAGCAATGCTCCAATTCATTTTAAATTTTATTAACTTTAAATCTTTGCAGTTGCAGACAGCAAAGATAACAAGGCACAGCCCTCCACAGTAAGAAATCCACTAAAAATGAAGGATACTACTAAGAAACTCTCCAAAAGCATCTTCCTCCATATTGAGGAGCAAGTGAGAATGGTCAGTGGGTCATTGGTCAACCTAAAAGCTCTCCCCCAAAATTGCCCAGATTGCACTCTGAGGACTGCGAGCTTCTGTTCTGTAGTGCACAGCTTGAGGCACATGTCAACTTAAAAAAGATCTGACGAGAGGCAAGGCTTTCAGCAAAGCCCTCTTCTGTCTTCAGATTTTAAAGAAAAAGACAGGAAGAAAAGATACAAACAGAATTTACATAGATTCAACTATGATACATCTTTCTTGCTCTTTTTCTGTGTGTGAATCCAGTTCCTCAAGCTCTGGCTGAAGAAATCATGCTCTACACATTGAGGAGTCTGACAAGGTTGATTGGTTCTTTGCTGTGAAATTCACCCTGAGGAGGGGGGAAAAATAGTGAAAAATCAGCTACTGCTTTCTTTCAAAGTATACAAATGTTGAAATGAAGTTTTAAAGTTTTATTGTTATTAAATTCACAACCTGAAGAGGAAATGAGGTTGTTCATGCTTTTAAGCTTAGTATTACAAATATCCATTCACATTTTTGGCGTGTTTGTGTGAGTACAAAGAGTGGAGGCATAACTTGAAATCCAGCCCTGGTTTTGTACCACAAAACGTCAACCACCACAAGAAAATTAAGAACCCACTCTCACAGACAGAGCAGCTGATCCCTTTGAAATGTTCCAGGAGGGTTTGGTGCGCAGAGCCGAGAGCTGCAGCTCTCACCAGAACTCCATCCTTCTCCTCTCCTCCCACCCCTGCTCCTCACCGTGCCAAGCCCTGCTCCCACTCCAGCTCCCCATCTCCCAGGATCTGAGCCTTCCCAGGTGAGCCCCTCTTCCCGGCCTCCAGCACACCCTGGGCCTCCTTTTGGAAGCTCTAGAAACTGGTGGTCCAGCTCAGCCAAAAACCTCTTAAAAAACATTAATGAGCCAAGTGCAGAATTTTTAGAGCCCCTTTCACAAATTATATCACTGAAAGAAATAGTTCTTATTTCCATAAATCTTCTGTTTCTTGCTAAGAGTATCTCCCCTCTTTCAGCTTGTAAAAAAAAAAAAGGAGAAAAGAAATCTTGACCCCCAGAAGTGCTGGTATTTACCTGTTAAGTACATGAGACACCTTAGCCAAGCCAGGTGAGATGTTACTATTCTTGGCCTGTCTCAGTCTGTCACAAGCACCTTTAATGTGGTTATTCCCACAAATCCCCTTAATGCAGGAAGTGCTTCACTGGGACAGGGAAAAGGACAGAAGTGGGAGGAAAAAATGATAGGGAATAGCAACAAGTAAACACAGAAATCCCATGTTACAGCAGTGGTTTGTACTTGTTGATGAAGTGAAGAAAAATACCCCACAAAAAACACCTAAATAAACCTTGTCTGTGCTGGAGTCACAAATGACTGAAAAATCAAATTAAATCAAAGCACTTCTGTTGCTACACGAACAAAAGTTTCCAACACAGCTGGCGTGCTAATGAGCACATATTCCTGCAAGGATAAGATACTAATTTAAAATATCAACCAGCCCAGCTCAAAATATAATTAAATGTAAGAGACAAAACAGGATTTTTTTGTACATGAACAGATACACTGTGGATATAAATTACTGCATGTTCTCTTACTAACTTTGGATCTTTAGTTCAATTTTTTTAATTGTATGTTTTCTCAGAAATTGATTCTCATTAAAACAGCCAGGTTCTGTTTGGAAATGAGAAATATCTAAGCAGCAGCCTGGCCTCTTCACCCCAAAATGTGTTATTTCCCCACAGTCCTTTTAATTTATAGTTTCTTAACTACTGAAGTCTGCAGAAACCAACCAACCAACCCCTCCTTCTCTTGCCACCAAGGGAAACTTAGTACAAACAAGACAATTTTTAGTGTATATTTACACTTTCGTCAGTGACCCACCTCATATGAAGATACCTCATTTCTGAATTTGACCTGATAGGTTATTCTTCAGCTTAATAAAGAAACAATTATATTCCTTTTCTAGAAAGTTCTGCAGTGCCCTGGCCCCCAAAGTCTCATAGCAACATTTCCATACTTCTTCTGAATTTTGAACTATTTCTTTCTTCTCTTTCTTTTCAATTTACAGATGGCACCACCACTCTTCTTTTCTGCTTTTATAGTTTTCCCGGTTCTTTAAGTTGTGCTGTGCTAAAAAAATATAAAATCAAGACTCTTGCCAAGAACTAAGTATAGTGCCAGAAGTGTGTTATGTGCACTTGTTTCATAATGCAAATAAATACTTAAGTGTTGAGAAATTCACCTACCTGCCCTTTGTTCTTTTTAATTTTATACTTTCTTACTGAACTTTGCACTCGATAAATATTTTGCTAGCAAAGATATTTCCATTTTGAAGTGAAACTTTTTCAATTGTCCTCAAGTTTCCACCAGATTTATACACACAGGCCACACTGTGGTTTTCTTTTGGGACAAGGAGCAGAGATGGCCCCAGCTGTTTGTTTTTATTTCTTCTTTTAAGCCTCCTACCTGTGTCCATTTACACTAATTGTAAATAAAAACATCATGGACATATAATTTCAGCAGGACTGGTTGTTATCCTGTGGCAGGAACTTCAGGATTATGTATCAATAAATGCTATCCACTTGCAAACATTTTACTTACCACTTCATTTACACAAATTCCAGAACAGGCCAGGATATGTGCGCTGCTCTGTAAGAGAGAAAGGCACTGGTGTCACAGTGTTTTTGGTCTTAAATACAATTGAAAACACATATACAGATTAAAAATTAACTGTGACTTTAAGTGATTTTAATTGAAGAACTCTTACAGAAGTTCTGTTTTACTGTGTCAGTCAGCAACCAGATCAAAGGTATCTTGCCATGAAATGCTTGCTGCGGACGGGTTAAGATCCTCTGTGTGCTCCAACAAGCAAGAAATTAATGAGGTGAAAGAAGTAGGGAGAAACATCACCATTTTATTAAAAACAGAACTTCACTTTTCTCCCAAAACTCCCAAGTTTCATGGCCAGTACAGGCAGAAAATTACCTTCCTTCCTTTTAACTTCTAGCTGACATTATTTGGGTAGCCCACATTCCAGTGCTGCCAGTAATGCCTCCAGACTAGACTCCTCCTTCTTCTGCAGGGCATCTCCTCCTCTTAAAGATGTTGACGTTCTTATTGCAATGAACAATAACATACCTCACCTCAGAAATAAATATCCTGAAAGCCAAAGAAAAATGAGAACACTTGCATAAGCTGACATGGGTAACTAGAATGCCCATTTCAGTAAAAAGTAACATTGATGCAAGGAAAGACTACAAGAATTTGAGAAAAAAAATTTAAAAGGCGAAGAATTTTAATAGCATTAATTCTTAAGACATGCAAAGCTGTGCAAGCATCTGTTTATTACTGGTTGACTAGAATAAAAACAGACAAAAGGGGTGAAGAATGTTACAAGAACTGCAGTGATTTAAAAGAATCATAGAATAACAGAATCGTGGCATCTCAGAGTAGTCTGCGTGGGAGCAAACCTTAAAGCTCATCCAGTCTCACCCCCTGTCATGGATAGAGCTTGGAGCACCTTCCACTGTCCCAGGTTGCTCCCAGCCCCATCCAGCCTGGCCTTGGACACTTCCAGGGATCCAGGGGCAGACACAGCTGCTCTGTTCAAAAATGACAGGGCAGGCTTGCTAAGGGGAAAAATAAATTAGAAGAAAACCAAAAGATCCACCAAGTGAGTGTAAGTTACTGATTTTCCCTATGAAAATTCTGATCTAATCAAGGCCAGACCATTGGTCTCAGAAGTCTTTTCCAACCTAGTTCTGTGATTCTGTGATTCTTTCTCGAGATGAGTCCATTGCAGCACTGTATCACACATATACACATTGCCTTTTCCCAGCCTCACCCAAAGCAGTGCTCTTATTACAAACACTGATGATCAGGGTTGAGCCCTAAATCTTACAGTTGAATTCATGGTAGAAATTTGTGGGCAAAACATTCAGGAATGTTCTAATCAGTGACCTGCCCCAACCAGGCGCGCTGCCACACCTGGCAAAGAGAGAACAACCAACACCCTCCCTACCTGTCCACCTCCTGAGAGTCACAGCAGACTGTAAATACTCATTCCTGGTGAAGGAGAGGGTGAGGATGAAGCTGTTGTGTCCTGCAGTGTGCTGGCAGCTCCCATGTCTTCTCTCTCCCAGCTGCAGGGAGGGAGGAATATGAGATTTACCACAAGACACTGGGCCAAGGCCTATTTTTTGCCAAATGTAAAGTTATAAAATATCCTGAGCTGTAGGGACCCACCAGGCTGCTCCAGCCCAGCTCCTGTCCCTGGGCATCCCTGGCAGCGCTGGCCAAAGGCTCCTGGAGCTCTGGCAGCCTCAGGGCCGTGCCCATTCCCTGGGGAGCCTGGGCAGTGCCAGCACCCTCTGGGGAAGAACCTTTCCCTGATTTCCCACCTAAACCTCCCTGGCACAGCTCCATGCTGTGGTGTCCACTGCTCTGCTCCAAGGGCACCCCTTGCAGTGGGTTTTCCTCTGAGGATGTTTAGTTTTGATTCCAGGCTTGGAGCAGGTAGTCAGTGCTGTAACCCCTCATTAATCACCTCTCAAAGCGAGTTAAATGACTGATCAGTTCCCTGTTGGAACGCAGGGATGACACCAGGTCCCTTTAAAAATAACTCACTGTCATGGAAGGCACTAAAGTAATAACAGCACTTCACGTTTGTAATACAGACTTTCATCCAAAAACGTCTTTCAGAAATATTAGGTAATTAAATTGTCAAGCACAGAGTGAGTGTGTGAATGACTTCACTGAAAAGCACCAGCTTCAGGGACCAAGCTAAGGGAACATTTGTACAGTAATACTGCCTAAGAACTGAAGGTCAGAAAAGATGAATATCAAATCAAGCATATTATTATATACAAAGTGCTATGGATGGGATAAATGATTGTATCAGGCCTACAGAATGACAAGTCCTTTTTAAAACCCCTGTGAGCCTTGGGTGTGGAAAAATGCTGCTGTAACTTTCCTCAGAGCTGCCAAAGGTGAACTTGCAGGGCTTGGCTCAACGATGAATCTGAATACGATCTTAGTAGAATTAAATAAGTTTAAGATAACAAAACAGCACGAGCATGCACTCAGAGAGCATCAGAATGTGGGAATGAGGAAATTCTGACCTGCATGGTTTTTTTTTATTAAACAGCAATTTCAGTGGTCATAAATGCTCAGCCAGGAGTTCAAAATTACATGTTGCTGCAAGGGCATTGTTCATTTCATTCAAAAGCAGGTATTAGTTGCACCATGCTCCTCAAAACAGTACCATAACAGAGGAAAAGGTGGATCTGAGAGCTCCAAACTTACTTTGGCCAGACAATCAACATCTTCATGTTGAGCAGGCTGTAAGCCCTGTGTGTTTGATGCCTTGTCAGCACCTGTATTCGAGACAAAATAATCTATATGACCAAAGTCCTTTACTTGGCCAAGAAAGAGAAGGGCCCTTTTGTTCATCTCCTCCCCCTGAACAATAAGAAATGTTCACAAGACACTTCTCTGCCCAGCTTTTCCTGCCCAAAGGTGCATTTTTCTTTCAGCATATATTCAAGGGGTTTGTGAAGCAGATATGAAGCAGCTTCCTCTAAACAACCTGATTGTGTCACAGCAGGGAGAAAGTGCTGTTCTTTTGTTTTGAAGAGCTGAGCAGCACTTGTAAGGGCCTTGCTTGTGCAATCTGAACTTCAGTTCTGTGCACAGTTCTTTGTCAGCATGAAGAGTCCTTTCTGAAGACTTGATGTCTGGTAACAAAATCAGTTTTCCCTGTTTCTGTGTGCATTTAAGCACACAATTTTTGGACCATTTTGCAGAGCTGGTGCTCAGGCACAGTCCTGTACATTTAACTGAAATTTATTTTCCTCTATCTTTTATTCCTTTCCAATTTATGCCAATCTGTGCAGGAAAACAAAGCTTACCCAAGTGTTGAAAAGTTTCCAAGTTAACAGGTTCCTGGAAAAAACCACCCGATGTACACCGGGTGTATACATGCCAATGGTATAAAATGCCATTTTCATAGGCATTTTATTCTTTGTATGACCTCCTTTCCATTTAAAAACTACACCCCTTCCACAAAGTGTCTTTCAGCTTGTTCCCTACCTGCAAAAACCTTCTTACAGATGCTAACTATTCCTCTTCCCATATTAGTTTTTTTTTTTTTTCTCTCCTCCACGGCATTGCCTTCAGCCCTGGATATGGAGAGTGCTGTACTGAACCCCCTCCTGGCTGTATCTTCAATCAATATAATCATCTAAATTGTTCCTGAAGAATGAAAGAGCTGTGTGCAATTCAGCACACATTTTAAAGGCAGAAGGGAAATGGAAGAGACATTATTTTTGTACTTGCCTTCTGCCAGACTTGATTTCTTTAATATGCTGGGGTTTGCTTAGGGGAAGAATCTAAAATGATTCCGTGTAAGTGATCAATTTTTCTGTGTTTAGAGCACTGTAAATAAGAGCAGACCAGCAATTCTGGAGGATTGGAAAATCCTCCAGAATTGGATGTTGAAAAGAGAGGTTTGTCAAAAGGTAGCTGGGGCTTCATGTGGAGAAGTTGGTTCAAGCTGTACCCAGTGTTTTATCACCATTGTACAGAGGGTACGAAGACCCAGAGCCCTTATTCAGTAACATATTGGAACAGTTTAAAAATTGCTTGCTGGTTAACACTTGGGTGGCAGGAGATGCCATGATGGAACAGGGAGAGCCACTTCCCGTGTCCAGTGCTTCTCGGACTTTTAATCCATTTTCACTTACCATGTTTTGCACTGGACCCACCCTTTCTCATGCATATATTCAGATTTTTTCTGTGTGTTTTGGTCTAGGTTCTACCTTCGATTAAATTCAGATAGATAGGGTTGCCTTGCTTCGTAATGCACGGAGTACTTGGTTTTCCATTCCTTGTCTATTCAAATTAACTTTGATAACATTTAGTAGTTTAGAGGCTGGGTGTTTCTAAAGTTTATTGGTACATGGGCTTGCGTGGACAGGCAGGACTCTCTCTGGCTATCATCCAGGGTAGCCAAGCAGAATACAACTCAATTATCATTACTCTGCAGTTTCCACATCAGTGCTGCCTCAGATCTCGAGAATTCCAAGCACACCAGAAGAGCTCAAGTCTGCCTTCATCTACTTGTACATAGGTGGCTTTGCCCTGAACAATTCAAATTTGAACCCTCTCTAGATACAAAGGGCACAGCCGTAGCTTAAAACATATTTTATTCTGTAAATCAAATGCATTGACTAAAATATTTTCTCATTTGTAGTATTTTCTCATTTGCATGATTAAAGCACTGCAGTTAACCAAAATCAATCTGCAGCCTATTTATTTTATTTACCAATTGCATTTCTCTATACCTACCACTAACAACTCCGAGGGATCCTCTGAAGACAGAAGGTATATCCACATTTAAGTAGATTACCTGTTTGGATTTCTAGTAATGATGCATGAGAACTAAAAAAACTCTAACTTTATTGCTAAGTCAATCTACAACAAAATCTTGTACTGTTGTCAGATACCTGATAGGGGCAACAGCTTCTCTGCAGCTGGTAATTCACATACTGACAGGGAGCAGTCCTGCAGGTTTCTCATCAAGGAAGTGCTGGATCTCAAAATAGTAAAATTATTTGCCTCAAAAATACTCAAAATAGTATTGTAAATCTTCTGCTTTACAACATCTCTGTGCAAATAAAAGCTGTGATGATTAAGTTCATGGGAGCAAAAAGGTGTTGGAAAGCTCTTTCTAACACTGACCAACACAGTGTTAGAAAATCTGCACAACTGATGCCAGTGAACCTCGGCATCCTCAGCACCTTTTTCTGCAGAGCAGAAAAAGTCTAAAATTTTTAGATTAAAAATTTAAAAATAATCTAAAATTAATTTTCAGGAGTGGGAAAAGAATATCCTGTTAGTTGTAAATCGAAGTTGTTTGGCATAATAATTTTTGAAAAGCAGTGGATAATTTTAACACCCAGTGTTTGGGACATTCAAAGGTAGCACTGAAAGTTTCCTTAATCTGTTGCCATATTTTTTTTTTTAATTTGGAAATCTCTTACCTCAAGCAGCATGTGTGTTTTAACCTTTGATTATGGAACTTAATTTAATCTTGATAATCAGGGGTATATAGTTATAGATTAAGTGTGACTTTAACTTTTCTTTCCCTTGCAGGCTTTTTCTTCTGACAGCATGCCAGTCCTTTAAGGGTATTAATCAGAAAGATGATGAATTATTTTGCTGCTTTTTTATTATGAACTCTTTTTTTTTTTAATTATGCATTGGCTACAGTCAAGCAATCTCCTTGGATTTTGCCTGCACTTCAGAATCACCTCTGTCCACCTCAAAAAATATGAGGCATTTGACAGAGAGATCTTCCTTGGAGGCCTTACTTAGGGATGGAGAGAGACAGGCACTTCAGGAAGGCATTTCAGCTTCTTGTTTGCCTGTGATGTGTTGTGACTGAATGACAAGAAGGATGTGCCATATGATATTATTTCTGCTCCTTCACTGGATGCCGTGCGAGAACATCTGATATTAACTCTAACACATAACAGCAGCACATATGATCTTCAAAAGTGCTGCCTTAGTGCTGCATTTATTCAGTTCTCCTTAAATCAGTGGGATTGCTCTTGTCATTTTAAGCAGTTTGTCCCCAAAAGACTGTTTCTGAAAAGCTGTAAGAAAACGAGTGCTAAGCAAAGATAATTATGTGTAAATTTGAAATGGATTTTGTGATCATTTGTGCTACTGAAACACGCTTGTCTGCCTGGACCAAATGAATCTGTAGGTAACTCATCCAAGCTCATTCAGAGTTTAAGGCTGGCCTCATTAAAAGGCATCTGACTACATTGGGGAAATGAATGAAAGGCATTACTGAAAATTTACATAATTTCTTTGCCAAAAGGTCCCTGCTTGTGAATGAAATTAACAATGCTTCCTTATCTTAAATAATTTATTATTATAATATATTTTACAATTATGTATGATTATTTTAAATTAGAACATTCAATATGGTGAAATGGATGTAGAAGTAGTTCTATGTTATCAAAGACTCAAAAGGGATTAGTTGTAGTGTTCATTCAATCTGGTTGCAAAAGACAGAATGAAAAAGAAGGGAAAGCAAAAGGAATTAAGTGTTTTTCTGCTTCAGGAAGGACACAGGCAGATTTTCTACAGTGTATTAAATCAGGGCTGCCACTCAGCCTGGTGGTAAGTTTGGTATATTGAGAACATCTGCCCAGTTGCACTGGGAAGGTCACATCTGTTTATCTGGGAGCAGGATGTGTTCTGTGATGCATCGAAAGGAGCGGTGCGGGCCCAAGTGGCCCGGCACAGAGCCTGTCCTCAGCCAGGCCCGTGCAGGGCTCCACAGGAATCCGGGACGCTCCACCACAAATGAGCAGTCACGGGTGAACCCTCGTTCACTTGGATATCCAAGGAATCCGTGAGTCTTTATTTTTCAGGAAATGAACAGACTAAGACTGAAAGCTCCCAGCCTGAGCGAGGCCCAGCAGCCATGTTCCCTCAGTTCATGAAAGGCATTGAGGGGCTGCAGCGTGTCCAGGGCAGGGAACGGAGCTGGGGAAGGGGCTGGAGCCCCAGGAGAGGCTGAGGGAGGTGGGAAAGGGGCTGAGCCTGGAGAAAAGGAGGCTCAGGGGGGACCTTGTGGCTCTGCACAACTCCCTGCCAGGAGGGGACAGCCGGGGGGGTCGGGCTGTGCTCCCAGGAAACAGGGACAGGAGGAGAGGGAACGGCCTCCGGCTGGGCCAGGGGAGGGGCAGGCTGGATATCAGGAGGAATTTCCCCATGGAAAGGATGGTCAGGCATTGGAAGGGGCTGCCCAGGGAGGTTTGGAGTCCCCATCCCTGGAGGAGTCCAAGGAAGGCCTGGACGTGGCACTCAGTGCTCTGGGCTGGTGACACAGTGGGCATCAGGCACAGCTCGGACTCTGTGGTCCTGGAGGTCTTTTCCAACCTGAATGATTCTGTGACTCAGTGGTAAAACCACTGTGAGCACTTTAAAACCTGTGATGGAGGAATAGTCACTTCGAAGCCCAGCTGGATCAGCTGCCTGGGGCAGTCTCTGGTCACAGCCTGTAAAGGCAGATGTGGCCCTTTGAGGCAGTGGATGCCACAGGGCTAAGCTGCAGTTTGGGGTGGCCAGAGGAAGGACAATCTCACTAAAGGGAGGTGGAACAACCCTTCACAATTATATTAATTGAGGTTGGTGAAATAAATACAGAGTGTCATCATATTCCTCTCATACCCAGTGGTGGTATGGGGTGATGAGACTTGTAATAACTTTATGCAGGTTTTCTTCTTAAATATAGCCCTCTTCTAGCAGAAGTGATCAACATACCTCTTTCAGACCTACTGTGAAAGGAGGCGAAATGCATTACTGCTACAATAACATCACTGTTAAAATATTTCTACTTACCTGAGTGATGATAGGGTAGGTATAAGGGCTTTTTGGGTAGTTTCTTATTCTTACATCTTTTAACATAACTACCACTTCCCTCACCCAGCAACAGTCACGAGCAGGTTACTGTAATGTTGAATGTGCTCTCAGTAAAAAATGGCATTTTAAGACTGATGGTAATTAGGGGTAAAAGTTGTGCTGAATGTTTGCTCCTGGTCAGTTCTTTACAAAAGAGTGTTTTTAATTTCATAAGCAGAAGGATGGTTTTTGTAAGGTCACACTTCCAGGACACTTTTTATTGTCCCTGCCATAACTGTGAGGTACCAGGTTTCTGCAGAGCAGGCAATTTTGTCAGTGATGCATGAGATGAAGCAGCATCCAAGCCATGCCTTCAAATTTTCATTTGGTTATAACACCAACAGGTCAACGGACCTGTTTTCGTCATTAGTGGAAACAGATAGGAAGATTTTTTTCATCCTTTGGCTAAGCATGTTTCATAATCAAATGTTCCTTTAAAGCTGGGAAATAACATTAACATTAGGGGAAAAAAAAAAAAAAAAGAAAAAGGAACATTTTCTCTCCTAGGCACTGCCATATGTCTTTCCAGGTGGAAATACAACAGGGTGCAGTAAGGAAAGGATTGTACAGGGCCCCTGTTGTGCTTGGCTGTTGGAAAGCATATGGTGCAATAATGTTCCAGTTCTGACTGTGAATTTTCATTGTCTTGTCTTCTCTGGCAAATATGATCGCTCTGATGTGTATTCAGCTTTTCTGTTTGTGGCTAGGAATAGTGTGTTTCTCCATCTTCAAATCTACCTGTAAGATCAGGTCCCACTTAAGAGAAAATCCCAGAAGAAAAAGACAAAAGATATGAAACCTTTTCTCATTAGTTTGAACCACTTTTACAATGTTGAAGAGTTTGCAGAGGCTTGGATTTCACCAGCCTTAATGGAGACTTTAGGATGCTGAAATTCCAGCAGAAGGAACCTTTCCCCATCTTGAAAGAAAACAACACTGGTCCTCAGGCAGTTTTTGTGCCCTTGCAATAACACAGACCTGCAGTTGGTTTGGTCCCAGTGCTTCCTTCTTACCCTTGGACTTGATTGCTTGGGAAGTATTGCATTTCAGAATTTATTGTTTGTTGTTCAAGTTTCTCAGTATACCCTACAGGCTGCGATGCTGCTGAAGTTTTAGCACCATCTGAGTGCCTGTCATCCTGCTCACCTCTGCTTGGCCAGGCATGCCAAGAACTGCACAGCCAGCTTCTTTATCCCCAAGGCCTTAATTTCTGTGGGATGTGGTGAAATGCTATGGACAAGTGTGTAATCAGAGATTATGGCACAAAGCAGAAGTAGTTGTATTTGTTTCAGTCTCATACGTCAATATCAGGTCAGTGCACAGTACAGTTTCTGAGGAAGGCTGCTGCTTGTGGCTTCTGAGGAAAAAGGCATAAATCTTGGGCATGTGGCAGTTTTGAAATAAGAAACTCATGAAGGGGAGTTTATCTGTAATCATAAGCAGTTTAATGACTGGCTTCTGTTCTGAAGATGGAGGGGCCTATATCTCTCCAAAAATGTCCCATTGTTATCTCTAGAGCTTCTACCTCTACCGTAACTGTGGGTATTTCCATTGTCCAGTCCTTTTAAAAAACAATCTTAGGCTATTGCCCTCTGCGATTTCTGTCTGCAGAAAATCCCTTGGAGCAAAACGAACTTCTCCTTAAGTTCTCTGCATGAAGGATAACTCTACACTAGTTTTCTGCACTGTGGTACCCAAACATTTAGCAGCCTTAAGATATGTTTGGCAGCAGAGCTGAAAGGAAATTGTGGATGCCTGTTTGGGCAAGGCTATAACCTGCCAGCTTTGCAGTGTGGTTGTAGAATGGCTGTGACAGGCCTAAAATACTGAGTTGTTCACTATGCTCCTAAAAACTATGTGTGCCTCCATCTCTGTTCTTCCCTTGCTTCTCTTACCTTACCTTTTTCATGCCTACTGTCTCCAGGGGATGAAAATGTAGAGTAATGCAAACTAACTCAAAAAAGTAGAGATGCAAAACAAACACTGCAGGTTCTCTTATTGATTGCAATCAGAGTTGTACTTCCAGGCAGTGACTCCTAAGTGTCACCCCTTGTCAGTGGAGCACATGGAGCATCCCTCAGATTGTTTACCTGCCCTGCTGCAGTTGTGCCTCTATATGCTGGTTGAAGGATCTGGGTTTCATCATCATCATCATCATCATCATCATCATCATCATCATCATCATCATCATCATCGCTGTATTCTTGACAGAAAGCTTTCTTTTATTTCTCAAATGTTGACCAGAGCAAAGCTGGCAGCATCTGTGAGAATGTAATTTGTGACATTGGTAGCAAAGTGACAGCATCATCTCGCTTTCTCAGCAAGTATGTGCTCTATTAGCACTCTTCATATGCTGAATATTTATTGTATTTTGTATTTTAGTGTTTTGGTCTGAGGTCAGGGTGCTGCTCCACAGCCAGAGCAAAAGAAGGCAGCAAGGTTTTCTGAAGGTGACAGTGGGCACTGCTGCATTGATAACAATATGCCTTGGAAGCAGTAGGAACTCATCTTCTCCCTGCTTAGAAGCACTAGATCCCTTCAGTAGCCCATGCATGCACATTTACAGCATTTCTGAAACCAATGCCTTTTCATCTGATTTGTTTCCTTAATAAAACTCTCTGTGAGTTCTCACTCCTGAGATACTCAGTCTGAACTTGGCACTTCTCCTTGATCCTTGGGACTGGGTGAAAACATTGTTCTCCCTTTATTTTTACTGCCTTTTCTGTGTGACGAAATGAAATTTCATCCCTCCTATTCCTGTATAACCCATTGAATCCTGCAAATATATCTGGTTTGGGAGTTCTGAAAGCTGGAATACGGTACAGCCATTAATTCCACTGATTTAGAGTCCAGATTGAGTGGTGGTTCAATTTAACCAGAGGGAGTTGTTCAGAGCTTGGAGAAAGCATTCTCCAATTGCTTTAAGTTCAGAGCTTGGAGAAAGCATTCTCCAAGTAAACTGCTAAATTATTACAGAATTGCAAAGGTTTGGTACAGAATTTCAGAGAGCTGGCACAGAATTGTACAAGAAAGGGTGTAGTCCTGCAATGTAACTTCTCTTCCACAATCTCATCTACGTGAGTGTCTGTAATCAAGCTCACACATTTATCCTGCTTTAAAACTTCAAACGTGATTTGCAGTAGAAAATGTGATGGCGAGTTGATAAGGCAGGAACATTTCTCCAGAAGTCATAAGCAATCTGCTGTGAGTGCTCAGTCTCACTGGAGATCTGCACCCGGGGCTTTTTGCAGGAGCAGAAAGCTGCTTTGTGCAGTGTGTTAAACGCACAGCAGCAGTCAGTTCTGGCCTCAATCAGATATTAAGCTAATGCCTCAGATTCTGAAAAATTTAACCTGTTTTGTACTGCCACTATACACACCGGAGTAGCCTCAAACAAGTCAGTGTTTTAATCAAGTTGCTCATGAGCTGGTTTGCAGGATTATCCTGTAGATTCAGCATTTAACTAAAAATTATGCAGGTAATTTCCTTCACCAGCGCCTCCTTGTTTTCTTCCTTTATTTTTTGCTTTTATCACTCATACACATAAAAAGTTGCATGGATTTAAAAGTTAAGATTTAGAATCGTGTTATTTTGAGAGAAATAGTCCCCTTTAAAAATGGTCTAAATGTTTCTTATGGATATAAAAATAAAGTTTGACAGAAGAAATGCTCCTTTGAGAAGTTTTACTGACCCCAGGGGATTTCAGTGCCACTGAAGTAACTGGAAGATCTGTTTCAAGGAAAGGCAAGGGATTTAGCTCAAGAAAGAGGCTTCCCTCAGCACAAACATCTGTTTCTTGTCACACAAGAGAGAAAAGCTGCAAAAGAAATGGGGCCTCAAATACAGAGTGAATAAAACTGTTGCTTCAAAGTCTGCAAAGTCTGGAGCATAGGAGGGTTTTCTAGCTCATGATGCAAGAGCCGTGGGCTGGACTGGAACTTGACATCAGGAGGAAATTGAAATCCAGCATTGATGGAGGCTGGATCCGGCTTGACGATCCGGTGAGAAAGAGGGGAACAGCCCATGATTCAAACAGTGAGAGAAGCAGGAGTCCCTGCATGGCAGTGGAGGAGAAACACAGAGAAAGTGGCAGCCTGGCAAAATAGGAGGACAGCCACAGCATGTGTGGAAGGTAAACGAGCGATCACAGTGAAATAAGGGGCAATTTGATAGCAAAACGCCAGGTTGCTGCTGCTCTCCTAGTCTGGCTGGATTTCTTGCAGAGGGTATGTGCTGTTCTCTGCTCAGCACGTTTCCGATCCATCGCCACGACCTTCACAGCAAACCTGGCTCCACAGTGATTTGCACTAATCTGAAAACTTGGTTAAAAACTGTGAGTCAACTCCAAACACAAAGGAATTAGGTTTTTTTCAAATGGTAATTTTTATCTTTAAAGTAAAATACCTTTGTTATGTCAGGAAGTGGGAGCTCAGCGGCGGAGGCGGCACGTCTGTAAAGTGCATGCGTGCTACGGGAGGGGAATTGAAAGCTAAAGACCTCTTGGAATTATGCGCAGAACTTCACGTGGACTTTAGATTGCTTCCTTTAGATATGCTAGCAATCTGCTAACACCTGCAGGTAACGGAGTAGCCAAAAAACCCTTGGCGTACGTGAATAATTCTAATAATATTTTCATATGTTAAGAAAATGGTGTGAAATTGTAGAAGTAGGAAATAAAGAGGGATGACAATGGAGACTGGCTGTGTGATGAAGTGTAAACAAATCAGAAGTCAAATTAAGTCCTGTTTAATCTGACTCAGAGCTGATTTGCCTCAACGTGACTTCTCTGGGGTTGCAGGGTGTTTTCTCTTGTGCTGCCTAAATAGAGTTTGAGCACTGTGCAGATGCTGCCAAGTTAATCAAAAGAATGTTCATTTGAGCACGAGCATGAGTTTTCAGGGATGAGCGCTCCGGATGTTTGCTGAGGCTGCAGGTCTTGCAGAACCCCATCAAACCAAATAGCATGGCAGGTGATCCCATGTGGGGTGGGAATGGGAGGAAAGGGAACCCGTGTCTTGGCATCTGACTCCACGAAAGTGACACTAGCTCTGTCCTTGGAGAATGAGATTTAAGATACTGTTCTCTGGTTTCAAGTGAATCTCTTATCTAGGATCTATTTTCCACTTTCCTCCAGTTTGCTGGGAGATTGCAGTAATGAATCTTACCATCAAGTGCAGGGGAGGCTGATAGCAGCACTGCAGCTCTCTGGCATTACATGCTCCAATTGCATGCCAGGTTTTCAAGGGTGCAGAGGCATCATGGAAGAGAGAGAAAGATAAAAGCAAAGATTAAAAAAAAAAAAAAGCCCCAAAACTGAAAAAATAAAATGACCATTAGCAGACCAGATAAAACACAACAGAGAAAATGCCTCTTGTTTCAGGGCAAAAAGAAAATACTCAGCTATTCCTGCAGGAGTCAGAAGCCACAAACCCAGGCTGCAGTAATTGCAATTAGTTGCACTCCAGAAGGATGATGTAGCACCGACGGCCTATTACAGCTTTGTTTTGAGGAACAAAATGACTCCCCAGCCACCCACTGGCCCCGTGCTCAGCACTGGTTGGCCAAGAGGGTTATGCACAGAGCTCCCTTCTCAACACTTTTCCACAGGTACATCAGATTGAAGGTTTTGATGGACTAATTACTTGTACTATTTTAAATCAACAGTAACCAAACAAGTCGATCTTTTGCTCAAAAATGATCCAAATTTCAGACAGAGTCCAAATAAGCTTGGTTTAGGATCAATGCACAGAAGCACCTAAACCTGTTTCTAGAGTAATTCTGATATTTCTAGAGCATATCAATATGTGTGAATCATGGTTTTGAAAGATCTGCAACTATTTTGGATTAAGCTGTTTAACAAACACAGGGATTTTTGACCACCAGTCTTAATTTCCTCCAAATCTAAATCTCTGCTTTTGCAGAGTGGTTTTATTCTTGGCTGTTATTATGTTTTCTTTAATATTAAGCTATTTTTAGGAATCCACTTCGTATTTCAGGCATAAGTGTTTTTTAAAGTATTGAAAACCAGCGGTGTTTTCTTGTCAGGAAAAGTGATAAAATGGGAATAGTCAGTATTTGCTTTTATATATCTTGCCTCATAGGATATGGAAGTGCTTTGAAAATACCAAGTTGCCCAATATGAAAAGGTTGTGTGATAGCTACAGATCTATCACTGACTACAGTGAATCTGATGAAGTAAGTGCACCCAGGAGCCTCAGAACTCCAGGATTTACATGGGAAAAAAACTCGTAAAAATGGAAAGCAGCCTGTCTCATTGAATAAGTAAACTGTTCATTCTCTGACCCTTGCTAGGACACTCTGGATGGCACCTGGGGAGCCACGGATGAAGAGAGGGACAAGCTCAAGTTGTTGCAAAGTTCTCAGATAGCTCAAGTCTAACTGTGTAGAGCTTCTAAAAAACATTTTGTCATAGGATTGAATTAGAATAACCCCTTTTTTTGTTGAGCTTGATGAATTTACGTCTGTCTCATTTTCAGAACAGCTTTTACTTGGAAACTATTTTTTAAATTGGTGTGTGGGAGGCTTGCTAGGTCACTGAAAGTGGCAGACTAGAGGTGTAATCAATAGTTCGTTTCTGGGAAAGAGTGAGTCAAAGGAGGTGATGCAGGGCAGGTGAATTGTTCTAATGGGATTCAGAGTCACAGAACAAGAAAATTACTTTTTATTGCCTTTGCCCATCATCGTCAGTTCTAACTGTTAGTGTTCATTTATTAACTTTCCAATTATTTCCCGAAGAAATAGAATGCAATTGCATTACAAAACTCTAAAAAGAATGTGATTCTTGCTATTTAGGTATTAGGACATGCTGTAAAATATTTAAATTTATTGATTATAACTGTCAATACAGTCTCTGTTAGGAAAATTACCTTTAATTAGTACAAAACCCCTACCTCAGTAATGTTCTCACTAAATCTCTGTGGGTCTTTCCAGCAAGGATGTGGTGCCATTGAGGAGCTTCCGGCTCCCTTTTCCAAGAACAGGAAGAGAAGTACAACTTCTGAGGTGAAATCTCACTCTAATGTCTTTGACCTTTAAAGTCTGAAATTCTGGTGTGACAAGTTTAAATGCTGATAAAATTTTTGGTGTTCTTAGCTGCTTGTGTGGTTTCAGCAAAATGCCACTTTTTGAACCTCTAAGACTGGGCAGATGAGCATTTCTGGTTTGTGAACTCAGTTATATATATCCCAGCTTGAGATCTGAGAAGGAAATAGCTGTTGGCCTGTTTTTCCTGGCAATGTGAGAACTGTGTGCTCAGTTATCAGTTCTGTTTTGCTGCTGCTCCTGTCAATATCTTGCAAGTGATTTTGCAAGTAGAAATTATGTGTAACCATCTTTGTTGGAGGGACTGTATGTTCCATGTGATCCTGGCAAGCTGTCAATATTTTGGACAGCTCCCAAACTGTCAAATGCTATCTTTTAAAGAGCTTTCTTATTTTTCAGTAATACTCATTTTACAGTTAATTCTAAAATTCTATTACTTTTGATATATTTTTCAGTGTCCTAGTGAGGGGCTTTTGTTGATCAATAGTCCGTCCTTGCTTAAGTCATGTAATTTATGACATTTCAAATGTGCAACATTCTTTTCTGAAAAGAAAAGTATCACACAGTTTTAGTGAATGTATGTGCTTATACTTTTTGATGTAAAGGTAACCATATATGGACTAAGAACCTCAAGTGCAATGGATAATTAAATTTTTGAAATAAGGCAATAGCTGGTGAAATTTTCTTAACATGGGCAGCTTCCTAGACCTGCGGCTGAAATTGATACCCTTCCCAGTTAGGCAGCTAATGAAAAAAATATCAGTTTCAAAGAGCAGATTCAAAGCAGGGCACATGCCTGTCCACACCTCAGTAGATCTGTTTGCCAAGAGGATTTTATTCTTAGTGATGAAACCAAAAAATACTGCTGTGTTATATGTTGGAGTAATTCACAGCTTCTGGTGGCCTATGCTCCTAAATTAAAACGCCCCCCAAAACCAGGATTGTTGTTATTTGCAAAAAAGATTGAACTTAGCACAAGTGACATGACTCCTATTGCTTTTCACCTAAGCTTTTGTTCTCTCTCAAGGCCTGGAACAGAGTGAGAGCTATTATAAGTTAGGTAAGTGAATCCCATCTGCAGCACTTTTCATTATCTGACCAGAAAAAAAAAAGAAAAAAAAAGGGTTTTACTTAGGGCTGGAAGCAAATTGCTTGTGGTCCTAGACTACAACACTCCCCAGGTTTTCTGGGCCACAAATCAAACTATTTTTTATATGATTTTTTTCACTGTTTATTAGTTTTTGGCAGCACTACATAGAAAGGAAAGAAAATCTATCCTGAAACAAATTACTGAGGTTCTGTGGAATTTCAAGGCAAATTTATTAAGTGGGAGCATTCATTCAACAGTACAAGGGACTGCTGGGAGGAATTGTGGAATTTCTTTGGAGGTACTCAGACCTTCACTGGAGAAGGCTCTGAGCAAATTGCCACAGTTTCAAGGTGGGCCTACTCCAGATGGCACTGAGTAGGAACAGAGGATCACCAGAAGTTCCTACATTCAATAAGTGGTCCCTGCCTTTGGCAGGGGTGGATTCAGATTGGATATTGGGAAGGAATTGCTGGCTGTGAGGATGGGGAGGCCCTGGCACAGGGTGCCCAGAGCAGCTGTGGCTGCCCCTGGATCCCTGAGAGTGTCCAAGGCCGGGTTGGATGGGGCTTGGAGCAACCTGGGATAGTGGAAGGTGGCCCTGCCCATGGCAGGGGGTGGGACTGAATGAGCTTCAAGGGCTCTTCCCACCCAAACCACTCTGGGATTCTGTGATGAGCTGAGGGCTCTAGCTTCTTTACAACAACTGAGATTAAAGCTAAGATAGAATATCCTCCTAACATCTCATCTACATCATTCATCTTTTAGGTTAAAACCATTCCCCTTGTCCTGTTACGACCTGTCCTTGTAAGAAATTGCTCTCCATCTTTTTTATCAGCCCCCTTCAGGCCCTGGCAGGGGCTCGGAGGTGTCCCTGGAGCCTTCTCTTGTGCAGCTGAACAGCCCCAGGTGTTCCAGGCTGGTGTTGGGGGTTAGATTTGTTTTTTTTTTTATGTAGAATTTTTTTCCCTGGGTTGCCTGGAAACTAATGACTGGATATTTATGGGTGCTTCTCAAAACAAAAGAAATGGCCAGGTATGAAGGGAGTGCGGGGCGGGGG
>WAAE01010729.1:207558-233428 GCA_013400495.1 Nicator chloris
TCAGTAAAGGACTGCTATTCCTACCCTCAATATCTTTGCCTGAGAGCTCCCTTAATTGTCAAAATTGCGATAATTCGGAGGGAAGGGGGTTGGATTCATACATTCCAAGGGGACTTTGCTCTTCCCCCATCAGACACCTGTCTTTCAAACCAAGACAGCTGGCTCCAGAGCAGAGGGGCTCCAGCCCTGGGAGCATCTCCACGGCCTCCCCTGCTCTGGCTGCAGCAGCTGCACGTCCTTGTGCTGTTGGAGCCAGGGCTGGGGCAGCTCTGCAGGTGGGGTCTCAGCTGGCACAGGGGCAGAGGGGCAGAATCCCCTCCCTCAACCTGTTGTTGGTATCGAAACTGGTCATTTAAGCACTTTCTGTAGCAACTGGGGAAAGAGTAGCACACCCAAGGGCTGATTTGCCTGACTAGCTGTGTAAAAAGCAATGAAACTTTTCCAGAGACTCCTGTTCTCCTCTGCTGTTTATAGCATGTGTCTTCTGAACAGCTTTTCTACAGATCTATCACTGAGAGATCTAACATTCCATCAGAAGAAATCTGGCTTTTATGTACCACAGTCATGTTCTGAACAGGTGCAGGGCACATTTCAAGCTGGACTTAATTTTTTATAAATTACATTTCAGAAAAAGCACGGAACATATCCTCAATTAGATGTGTATGTAATAATGATGTGAAGATAGAGCGTGAATCAGATTTTTTATTTGCCACTTTTAATATAATATGACTTCTTTTTTTAAGTCTTTCTGTATAATGTGACATCCAGAATTTTTTTTCCTATTATTTACAGTAAACAGAGTAGTGACAGGTAAAAAAATCTGGTGCCTGAACTCTGGAAGGTGAACATTTGAAGAGAGGACATTGGGATCGTGAACTTTTGGATCTGAGTGGGGTTTTTTTGTGGTTTTTTTTTGTTTGTTTGTTTGTTTGTTTTGGTTTTTTTTTTTTTTAAATTTTTTTTAGTGCAATATTTTTTTGGTCAGGAGGTAGTCTGATAGTCTAATGTATTATTTGGAGCTTAGATATTTGAGTGAATCAACATTGCATCACTATTTTCTGTTAAGAACTATCAGAGTAAAACAAAAATAGTACCTCTCCTTAATGTACATATGGGACATTCCGTTGGTTCACGGGTAAACCATTAAGGTAGGATTTCAAGAATACAAATGAAAAAATATGATGAAGCATATTTTTGGAGGCAAAATCTCTTATAGAAGCCTCTGAGAGTGAGTGAGTAACCCTAAATATTAACTGGATTTGAGGTGGAGGTTCTCATTAGTGAATGAGGACCTAAAAATTGAACCCAGGAGAATGCAGAGTATTAAATGATACAAAGAGAAGTAATTTTAGAGATGTGACGTAGTGTTTTCAGCCTACATAATACTTTAATCCTCAGACCTACTATTCTAAAAGTATCAGCTGGTGTTAATCAGGAATGCTCACAGCAGGGATTGAAATGGCCAGTTCACTCCTTTTTTTCCCAATCAAATTCTGCTCTCGGCCACACTGCTGTCCTGTGTACTTGTGAAGGTAGGATTTGGTACATCATTTGATCTTCTTTTGACTGCAAGCCAGATGAAAAACTGCATTTGACTTACTTGCTGTACAAGCTGGTTAGATTTCACTCTAGGTATTCACTATCCTGTGTAAACCCAACCATTTTATAGGTGTTTTAGAATGTGTTTTCAGTGTGTTTTTAAGGGATCTGGACAAAGCTGAGTCATTATTCCTAGCTTAGTCCTAGGAATAAGTGTTGGAGCGATTCTAGAGGATGGGGGATTTTTCAGTCTGGCTGGTTTGTGGTTGTGCCTCTGGCTCCATGGTACCCTCCTACCCTCTTTCCCCAGAGTTTTCCTTATACAAGGCAGGAGGGACATGCTGGGCTTCTGGTTTAGTCCCTCCTGGGGACAGGCAGCATGGCAGGCAGTGGGACACTTGCTGAGTGACACAATTTTGACATCACTGTCTTTAGGTACAGGGAAGCTACATCTGTGTGGTAACTAAAATGATGCCCACCATCCTTCCCGAGTCAAGTGAACTATTTCCTTGAGGCTGGAAGGAGCTGCCTAAGTGTGAAGATAAGCAGAGTCCTTGCCTCTCCCAGCGGCTTGGCTTTGCTTTTGCTCATAACTGATGACCCTCTAGATGCTGGGAAAGATCTATTGCCTCTTAATGTGAGGCCAACACTTGGCCAATTCTCACAGTCAGTGGCTGTGGGTTGTTGTGTGAGCCCTTTCCCAGTCAATGAATTATCTGTCTTATTATCTGTCTAAGGGAACAAGTCATAATAATTTGCCATAACCAGGATTGGCCATTGCATAACCACACTAAAGGTCCTTCACCCCAAAGATGGACTGAAAGCCTCATAAGATGATACCAGTTCTGAAAGTGAAAGTTTGCCCAGCTGGACCTGGTGTGTCTGGTTCTCTCTTTCACAGTATCCCAGAATCCCAGACTGGATAAGTTTAGAAGGGACCAGAGGGAGTCACATCTGGTCCCACCTCCCTGCTTCAATAGGATCATCCCACAGCACAGGGCACAGGATTGTGTCCAGAAGGGTCTGGAATATCCCCTGAGAGGGAGGCTTCACACCCTCTCTGTTCCAGGGCTTGGGCACTGCACAGGACAGAAGTTGAGCCTCCAGTGCAGGGGGAATTGCTGGGCTCAGTCCCTGCCCATTCCTCTGGTACCGGGAGCAGAGCCTGGGCCCTGCTCTGACCCTCCCTGCACACAGGGACAGACAGGGACACCCAGGGCTGCGGGCCCCTCTCAGCTGGGGCTCCTCTCAAGCCTCAAGCTCCTCTCAAGCTCCTTGAGCTCCTTCAACCTTTCCTGGGCAGGGGGATGCTCCAATCCCTCCATCACCTGTGTCACGCACCCCTGGACCTACTCCAGGAGCTCTCTTTGCCTGGATGAAGTGAAGGACACCTCTGGCTGCCCGTTTTCCTGTGCTGGCATATCTCTTTCTGACCCATGATAAAAACCTCTGCTGCACACCGCCATGCGCTGGACTTCCTGGGGAGAGCTGTGCAGTTTTCCATGTGCAGGGATGCTGAGTGGACATGCAGGAGCTGCAGTGCAATAGACCTTTGCAGTGGGAAAGGTTCATCACCACAGTGTTGTTCTAAAGGTTTTTAGTAATGGAGTGTCATGGGTAGATTTTTCATCCCCTCTGTCTAGATGATGTTTCATTTATGATCACAGGTCCTTGCTCATTAGCTTATTGTCATTTTGAGGAGTCATCCTTCTGAAACCCAGGGTTATGATTTTGCCTGAATCTCACATTGTATAATAAGGAAAAGTTTGTGCCCTTCAGAGTAGCCTTAAATAGCAGTAGCACAAAGAAAGCGATCAGATGCCATTAGCTGCCTTCTGCTGGATTAATGGCCAGCAAAGTCTGGTGAAGATGCCTGGAGCTTTCTAGCATCGCTGTTGTGACTTTGTACATAATTGCCCACGAGCAGCTACACAACATCCAGCTCTGTTACACAACATCCAGCGCAGCACGGCCCCCCGCACGTCCCTCCCCACCGCCTTCCCAAGGGAATAGAAGCCATGCACCTCTCCCGAGGGGACATGGCGAGGCAGCAGCTCTCCTGTGCTTAAAACCCTCTATCTCTATGTGGCTCTTGGGCTTTGTGTCGTGCAGACTTGTGTGACACTTCTTTATCCTCCTGTCTACTTGAACTGGACTGGCTTTGTTGGACAAGCAGCCTGTGATGTGCAAAAATAAAGAGATGCAATGCGATGCTGTCTGAAGATTTCAGTGGGGCTTGTGTGAGAATGCCACAAGTCACTTTTTCAGGCCATCACTTTGCAAGGACTTTCAGCTGAGAGAAAGCAGCACCACTGCCAAAAGCGTCCAGCCCTCTCACCCTTTCATCTCCAAATTCCAACGTAGCATCCCTTCTCCTAGTTTTGGGTCTGTCTGTTTGTTGGGAAGCTGATCCATTTGAAAACTAACCTTTGAAATCCTTTTTCCTGCTGGGTTTATTCTAAACTGGATTACCTCTCAGTTAATCATGGAAAACCCATGCAAACATTAATGCTGTACAAGATGAGGAGCAGTACAACAACAAACACAGGTGGCTGAGAGCAGGACAGCTTTGATTTTTCCATTGGTATTCCAGTTTAAGCCAGGTTGTAGCACTTGTAGTTATGCAGCTTCATGTTTCCTTCATTAAAAAGCCATTGTGCCCTGGCACACCATGAATGTTTCCATAAAATAATGTGGTCTGGGACAGCTAGTTGGAACTGTTTGAGAAAGTGGTATTTTTATTTTATTTTATTTTATTTTATTTTTAATTTAGAGCCCGTTAGACCAGATGTTGTGCTTTAATTAAGCAACTGTGCAGATGTAGGAGAATCAAAGAAAACCCTATCTGCACCTAAAATATAATATAATGATGTAATTTAGTCTCTTCCAGAGTCAGGAGATGCTGTTTCACCCTGGGGTAACTTGCAAGCAAGTGCACAGACCAGGCTACAGATGCAGAGATTGTGAGGGGAGGAGGAGAGGCCTTTGACAACCTCCCCAAGCTGGAAGGCAAAGGTCAGAGAGGGGAAGGGAGCTGCTCTACTTTGGATGTTCGACTTGTCAGAATTTGTTTAGTGAAAAAAACAGGAATATTTCCCAAAGCTCCTCTTCTGGTCTCTGGGCACATCTGTTATTTTTTCAGAAAATGAACTGAAATAACAAAGGAGGAGGAAAGTTAACTCGCTAACATCACACATGGAGGAGGAGTGATGACCATTTCTGGTTATCACATTCTGATTGTGTTGGGGGGAAATGTCACCCCCTAGTCCACCCTGAACAAAGAGGTTCCCAGTAGCAAGTTTAGAAGAGGATGACACCATGGAACCTTTGCCAAACAGGATCTATCTAGCTCCTGGGAATGTCCTACACCCGCCTCAGTGTCTCTGATACTGATGTAACACATCTTTAACCTGAGCAGGATTTTCAGCAGGAAATTCAGATTTTTAGCAGTGATAGCCTGGTTGGAAATCCCAATTCTCTCCTTCTCTTACCTCTCCCCAAGCACCTCTAAAAGGACGGAGCCCAAGTAAAAATGAGTGTGGGGTTTGAGGCACCAACAGTTCCTCCAGGCCTGAAACAGGAATGGGAGTAGAGAAAACAGGACAATGTCACTTGGAGGGGAGCAGAAACTCATCTGCACTAAAAAATGTCTCCTAAAGAGCACAATCTCACTTCTGTGCTCACTGCCAATTGTACTTGATTAATCAGGTTTTTGTGGGGGTGTTTTCCTTCACTTCATTCCTAACAGCATATTTTTCCATAAGTGATCTGAATCTTGTTGCAGATAACTCATTGCCTGTGAGACATGACTCTTCTAAACAGTTGCAACATTTTGCCCTGAGAAACTAAGAAAATTCTGGTTGAAAAAAATCTCATCAATATCGTTTTCAAAGCATTGGTCCCACAAAGGTGTTTGTTCTTTTAAAAGTAATCACTGTGAGCTTTCCTCCCCGCCAAAAGATGGGGGGGAGAGTTTATCTGGGTTTGCTCCTGTGGAGCTGGCTGAAGTTTTCCTGCTGGAGTCTATCATATGGTTTCAAACCAGGGAGCATTTCTGTGCCACACACCTGTTCCAATAGCTCCCCCACCTCGACACAGACAGCTGCAGCAGAAAGCCCCATTCACTCTAGGAAAAACACATTTTATAATAGCATCCCATCCCCCAGCCAGATGGGATCAAGCTGAGGCAGCTGCAGTCCAGGTCCCATGAGAAATATTACAAAAAGTGCAATTAAAATAATTAGTTAATGCCTTTTTATCCGGGACGGTAACAAATAGGGAAAAGAGCTTGAAATAGCTATTCTACATATCAGTCCAGTATGGTATTGGATGCTTCCCAAGGTTGCTCTGAGCTTTCCCCAGGGCTTTAAAAGCTTGTGGGTGGTGCTTGGCCACTTGCTGGATTAAGGATCTCTATTACTGATGGTAACAGGGGTATGTTAAAGCCACTTGAGCAGTAGAATTTGCTGTGAGAACAAAAAAAGTGAGTCTGAGTTGATAATAAAGTGATTTAGATTCCCATTCCTCCCTTGGAAAGCAAGATCACCTCCCATTGATTTAAATATGTACTAGCTTAGGCTCTTGATTAAGCAAAATTTGCTCAATGATTCAACTTTATGGGGGATGCACAAACAAAAAAAAAAATACATGGCCAAATACATCCCTGGCACAACTCAGTGAAATCTGGCATTTACCCACTTGTCAGCTGCTTGTTGTTTGAGGGTTTCTCTGCTAGCCTTCAAATGGTGCAATAAATGAAGATTTCTTTTGCAGGCATTCTAACTCCTCTTCCTGAAGTGTTGAAGGCAAATAAAGCACTGTACCAGGGACTTTAGCTGCAGCCAACTGTATTCATTATTGCCACAGCAGGTGATATTTATTCTGCAGCCAAGTGAGATGGCCAGAGGGTGAAATATAACCTAAAAAACAGGGCAGACTCTCTTAATAATCTTTAGATCCTCTGATTTCACTCTGAGATTTCATCCAGGGGCCAAATTATGCAAACATTAGTATTTTTTAATTTTATATTCCTGTCGTCATTCGCTGCCATCCCTGTGGGGTAACCTGGAGGTCAGGCATCTTATTGAAGAACATGAAAATACAGAATAATATTGAATAATGAATGCTTCAGGTCATGCAGGCTGTCCCTGTGTCCCACCTTCTTGGCGGATGAATACAGAATAGCTGAGCTGAGGGACATCTGAGTGGCTCACACAGTGATTTTGAGGTGTTTGTATGCAGTCTGCGAAGCTGTCAGTGATCCTACCCTTTGCATGGATCATCAGAGCAGTTTTTGAAGCTCACTAAGCTCTTTGGCTTGTGGCAGGGAGGTGGAAAAGCTACCTTCTCTATAAATGGGCATTTCCTTTTTATAGTTTCAAATTAACTCATTTTTCTTACTTTTAAAAATCTTTCAGTTCTAGGAGACCTTTTATTTTAAAGTATCTGATTCTCTTATGTTGTATGGAAATAGAACTCTCCCCATCTCCTCATCCCAGACCATTATTTTATGTCACTGAGGGGGAAGAAGCACCCAAGTTTTGCTTTGTTTTCCTTTTGTCTGTGAGTGGAGGGTTAACAGAAGAATAGGGAAGAAGGGTTAGCAAAGGGGAGTGCTAGTCATGTGGACAGAATGCCAGCAGCAAAGCTGGCACATGTTCTATTCACATGGACGTATGTTTTATTCATTTGCTGATGATCATCTACAGTAGCTATGAGAGAGAAACAAGTGAACCAGGGTAAAAGTGGAAATCTGGGTAAAATTCTGTAGCTATGCCCACCTTCAGTGGTAGTCTGCTGCAGAAAATGTGATTTTCTGTGTCATTTTCACTGGATTTAAGACTAGCACTTTGAGTGGATTAAATATTATGCAGAAAACAATCATAACTCACTTCCTAATGTTATTTACCTGACATCAGCTCGTTTCCTTGCTGTTTTCACACTTGGCCCTCTTGCCATCCCACCTGTAGCTGAAATGGTCATCCAAAGCTCCTGTTATTCTCAGGAAAGAAAAAGGTAATTTGGGGATGTGACTCATTTGACGTATCTTTGGGATACTTTGGGATTAAAAGAGCTCTTATTCTCCACAGGGTGTGTTGACTAAGTCCCAGCTAAGTGCCTGGAGGGTTTTGGTGAGTGTAGGCACATTCATTGGTGGTGGGAGTCAGAGTAATCTCTGTTCAGTGCTGTTGACACCAAGATTTCTTGGTTTCCGAGAGCTGTGCATGATACTTGCCTGTCTTCAGCAGGCATGTCAAGGAGTTCAGGATGGGGTTGCAGAGGGAAGTGGATCCTGTGCTCAGTCAGGTGGATCCTGCTCTTCCAAGCACAAGATTTTAGGATCCTAAACTGGCAAAATCATGTTCAAAGTCAGCATGGGTGGGGTTTTAATTTTTTTTTTTTTTTGCCTTACACAGTAAGTGGAATGTTGTCCTTGGTCCTTCTGCAGTGCACCTGCAAGACCATGAAATGCTATGATTGCTGGTTCAGAAATGAGGGAAGAGGCGCTGAGGAGGGCAAAGACGCCCACCTGCACTGTGTGTGGAGCATGGGATGAGCTGACTAGGTGGCAGGTGTCTCCCCCTCAGCATGCAGAAGTCACGGTTCAGGTGCTGGAAGCAGCCATGCTACCACAGAAGTCCCGTCTTGCCTTGCCAAGCCAGCCTGGAGATCTCAGCACTGTGGTGCAGCTCTGCCTGAAGTCAGGAAGGACGCCTGCTAAAACATGGAGCTGAGCCCAAACCTACAGCTAATTAGCAAATGATAGTTAGGGCTGTTGTCCCCACTCCAATGACGATACAGAAGGACTTCGTTTTACGGCCTGCTGTTGGGAAGGTTAGGGTTTTACATTAAAATAAAACAGGGTAGTTCTGCAAAAGTAGCAAAATCATTAATGATTGTTTAATTGAAGCTTCTACATTTAATAATAATAACCTGTTAAAGCCAATGGGGTATGAAATATTTGGAGGTGTAGTTTGAAATCACCTCGGATGGATATTGAACTGTAACTTTTTGTAGCTGTGTAACTCTTCACTAGCTGCTGGGGAGATAAAACTGTTAACAGGAGCACATTAAGTTCTGGAGCACAGACGTGTTGTGATGGGAGAGTAGAGATTTCAAGGACAGGCAGTGGATAGGAAGTGCAGAGTTAATGGCTTTTCTGTGTATTTTCGGGAAGGTGATGTGCTCGTTCCAGGCAGCAGCTGGTGAACTCAAGTCTGGAGCTCTGTGTAGGGCTGATCAGATCTTAAAGGGACTTGCCGGGAGTGTTGCCCAGAGCAAGGTGTGTATTCCTATGGACCTGGTGACTGTCTTAGCTAAGGTGATGTGTCACAGCACCATGTTTGTTGTGAAAACACTGATTTTTGCAGTGCCAGCTGGTTCTGCTTCATCAGCTTGAAGGAGAAGTGCTGAGGAAAAAGGTTTGTCCTTCCTCTCTCCAGAGCAGAAGGATGCTGAATGTACAGATCTGAACTGCAGCTTCCTTGGATTTCCAAGCCAAACCTGTAGTGGTATCCAAGGTAAGGGGACATAAGCTGAGCATGAGCTGCCAGAGGGAAGCTGAAGACACTGCCATAGCTCCCTCCTGTGCTGGAAGGCCTTAATTTTTCTATTAATTTGCGTTTGTTAGGTTCCATTTTTCCAGTTAGGAAAGGAAAATAGAAAACCTCTACCTGGAGCTGTGTATTGTGAGGGATGGCTCCAAATTAGGAAAAGTGAGAGCAACTAGGGGGCTAGAAATCTGTAAACTGAAAAGGGGTAAGGGACATTCTTCATACACCCTTCCCGCTTTGCGTTTAATTCCCTTACTTGGTAAAGCTTAGAGCAACAGTTGAATCAGTTTATAAAGACAGCGTGCAACAGTTTAGGATATATACTCCACAATATCTTTGTCTTTGCCACAGAGAAAAAAAAAATAAGAACAACTTATTGTGATTATTGCCCCTCTTATTAAACAAATTTTTTTTTTTGTGATTCCAGCAGAGGTGAACTTGCAGTGTTGTTCTTGTTTGCCAGGTACTTCCATGCATTGCAAGGACCTACAAATAGTACTAGTTATGGTTTTTGTTGTCACATCAGGGAAGAGCTCTCCTCATCAATTAAGCAACTTTAGAAGCTCCGAAACCTTCAGCGTGAATTTGACACTGTGGTTCAAATTCTCATGTGCAGCAAAAGAGGCATTCTAGTTTGGGCAATCCATATCTGTGAAAGGGGAACCATGATAGCAACACAAAATGCAGACCTAAAATGCAGAGACAGTATTTAATTTTAACCATTCATGAAAAGAAGCAACAAGCTGGTGAAGGAATATCTTCACTGGTGACTTTTCACTGTTTGATATCTCAATACTTTAAATTACATTTGGAAGTCATATGCATTGAAGAATACTTTGTAGGCTCTGAGCCCAAACAACCATGGTTTTATTGTGCTTGAGCCCTTGGTTTGTCTTCCTCCTTTTCCCAGGTCCAAAGCCTTTCTCTCTCTCACTGCTGGTAGCCCTTTCCTTGCTGCTGTTTGCTCTTGTGGATATTATTTATTATCATTTGATGTTTATTATCATTGAAACTGAAATTGTGTTCAGAGAATGCTTTACCAAGAATAATTTGTTCCCAGCAAGACCTTTTAGCTACACAGTAACATGAAAGCATCAAAATGCCAGGAGAACATTATAAAAATAAACTGCCCTGGTGCTAAAATAAGCTTTAATTGATTGAGAATTGCACTAAGCCTGACAATCTGAACCATTTATTATTATTTTTCTTTCAAACTTCAGCTACATGTGATTTAGAGTGACTGAATTATAGTTCCCACATACCTTCCTACCCACAGTGCATGAAAGAAAACCCACGCACAAATTTCTTAGCTCCAGAGGAGCTGCTGGATACACCTGGAAGAAAATTAAAAAGCTGATTGAAAGTGATGTTTAAATAAAGGTGATGCTGATGGGAATGTTCTGAAAAAAAACAACCAATGCTCTTCTGGCTGAATGCCATGCTGTGCTTCCCTCTCCTCATCCCCACTCTTCTGGGGATGTCTCTCCCTGTCAAAGGCATTTCCTTAATATCTGCTTCCAGAGCACTGGATCCTGTAGGCCATATGGTGTTAGACGTTAATATTGGCTGTGGATAAACTACTATTCTGTCTTCCCCATTTTAGGTTCTTAGAGAAAAAAAAACCACCTCCGATTGATTGTACTCAGCTATTTAAATGAATACCTATTGCAGGTTCTCTAGACACTGCCACAAAAGACTATGGACAAAAGCGGAAAATTTTCCGACTGATGGATGTACTGGTGGTCCTGTTATAGAAAGAAATGTGTGGAATTCAGCACTGGAAGTAGTTAGAATATAGCTAACGTCGATGGGGTCATCATAAATCATAGAATTACAATTTGTGTGGGAAAGGACCTTAAAGACCATCTTGTTCCAGCCACTGCTGTTGGCAGGGACACATTCCATTATCCCAGGCTGAGTTTAAGATCTCACTGTAAGTCTTCACTTCAGTCATAGCCCTGGACAATTCACTTGCAGCCAAGAGCCAAACAAGGATATTAGGAAAAAGTTTTTCACAGAAAGGGTGATAAAGTACTGTTATGGCCTGCCCAGGGAGGTGGTGGAGTCACCATCCCTGGATGTGTTTAAAAAAGAATGGATATAGCACTCGTTGCCATGGTTTAGTTGAGGTGTTAGGGCTGTGTTGGGCTTGATGATCTTGAAGGCCTCTTCCGACCTAGTCATTCAGTGATTCTGTGAATTCTGATTTTCATTTAACTCTCAACATCCTGAGGGAAGGAAGATGCTTAAATATGTTTTTTGGCTGTGGCATTCCATCTCCCTGCCCATGCCAGCACTGCCTGTAACAGTGCTGTAAAAGCCCAAGCTACTGGCAGAGGTCAGGGGTGATCCAGGCCCTGCCTGTGGTTGGAGTTTATCCATCTGGGTGGCTGGTGCTGCCTTTGAGACTCTCAAACTTGGTTGGCAGCATAATGGACCGTTGTTGTCTTGGGTTTGCACTTGTTTGCAAGCCAAGCCGTTTCCATGCTACCAAACACGACTTCCAAATTGCAATTCCTGCTGTCTGCCAAATGGGCTAATAAATCCCACTCTCACTTTTCCTTCTTGCCTGGGCAAATTACAAATGCCCATGGCAGGAGCTGACTCAGCTGATGCCCAGCTGCAGTGTGTGACTGTTCCAGGAATGGTCTTTGTTACCCTAACACAAGAAAGCACGACCCAGGGATTCATGGCATTCATGGCAGATCCAAGGGAAGGAATTTGAAAAGGCCACCAGTTTTATTAATAGCCACCTCTGTGGCCACTTTCAGCTCAGACAGAGACTGTTCAGGGCTTAAAAGCTGAATAAACACTCCCCCAGGAGTGGCAGAAAGATGTGTCTGATCACACTGCTGTAAGGGTAGAGGTGTCTGTCTTCCAGGTTCCTTTTCCAGGTTCCAGTGGGCATTTCCACAATGCCAGAAGAGCAAAATAAAATATGCCTCATGAAGGATAGGGATTTTTAAACACCACAGAAGCCATACAGATTTTTTTTTTAATTAATAATTTTTGTCATGGACTGAACTAAACATGGACTACAACGGATATTTAAAAAATCGTTATGTGTCTGAACACATACTAGCTTTGGCTAGAAGAGTAACTCAGGTGAATGGTTAGACTAGTGGTTAGCAATGTGTGTAGCCAGCACTGTAATTAGTGTTGTTGGAGGGCGTAATGAGGATTGGCTCAAAATCTGAGTGTCTGGGCTGCTTGAAAGGTCATAGGAACTGAAGCTGATAGTTTATTCAAGAGGAATAGACTTCATTCCTTTGAATACAAAATCACTGCAGAACTGAGTTAAAAAGTTACCCTTGTAACTTTTCTTAAATAATTTTCTCTAATAGGTCTCTTTTACATCTTGATTATAAGAGCAGTGTAAAAATTTGAAGGTTTTAATTGGCTGATAGTTCAGAGAAAGTTTCATTTTCGCATTTACATCTATTCTGATTAATGCCACTGACTGAGCAAAACATATTCCAAAATCTGATACGCTTTCTCTGTGAATTGTGACTTTATATGCCATATAATATATTTTTGTAAATATCTGAGATTGACATTTTCACTTTTTCTGTAAAAATGTGTTGTTGAAATTGTGAAATAATTATTAATTGTGGTTTTCCACATTAGATAATGTGTGATCCTTCTTCTAGTCATGGGAAATACTTGTTCATTGTGGTGTTACTGTTGGAATATTTTCATCCAAAAGAAATATCAATCTTTCAACACCCATTAAAGTGAGTGCCACTAATTCCAGCACTTTCCAGGCTTTCACTGGGAGGTTTTAAAGGTAGTTTTGGTGAACTAGGTGGGAGTCATGACTTGTTTGGAATAGAGGCAGGATCACATATCTTCTTTGAGAGCAACTGCTGGACATGGAAACCCTTTGACCAGTCCCCTTGATTTGTTGCTAAACCTGGGGCTCCCATGCAGTGCTCCAAAATCAAACTCATGTTTATTACTGATGATTCTTATAAATAAAATTTGGGTCCTGTTTTCTTTTGTCTGCAGAGTCTGGGCTTCCACTGTTCTCAGTTACTTCCAGGGCTGTGAGCCTCAACAGGACCACAACGATCATACATAACTTCTTGTGTTTTCTAGGAATGTGGAAATGTCAGTGGGAAAGCAGAGATGTCCCCAGCATTGAGTTTTGCATTTAGCTATACATTTTAGCAGACTCTGCTATAAGGAACTGTCAAGTAAATGTACAGCACTGCAGCCAAGGCAGCCTCTGCAGAGCTTCCTGCCAGAAGACCTTATTCCTTGAGGAAGACATCATTCCTTTTCCAACAGAGATGATGTCAGCAGAGTAAAAAGGGTCATTTCATGCACTGGGTCATTTTTTCCCCCATATGGGGCCAATGTGGCCCATAATTGGAAGAAAATTGGTCATGATTAAAGAGATGATGTAACGTATATCCAGTGTACAGATCATATGTTATGTTCAGGACATGTCCTCTAATTCAGCTGTCACAGGTAGGAGCCTGGTACGAAATTAGCCACTGTCATCTCCACGTGGCTGAACCCAACTCAGAAGAAAATAAATGTTTACATCTTAGCTGAATCCTTTCAGCTTCCTTCACTTTCTCAGTTTAAGACATATGGATTTGTGGCAGTGATGGGGGACTAGACATTGTGTTAAGCACTCGATTATGCTAATAAATTCATGTTTTATAGCTGCAAAAGAATTAATATTGATAAGCATATGTTTATGAGTTTTGTATTCAGCAGAACCTTCCAGCCATATACCTATGTGCCAGCTCTTCACAAAATCAGCAATCTAGCAGTTTACACAAGCATTGTAGAAACTGTAAATAGACATGATTTAATTTTAATTCAGGGGGGAAAATGAGGTGTAAAAAATGTTCTACTCAAACTGTTTACAGCCCAGAGTATTTTGCAATGCTGGCTGTGAGGTTCTTTGGTCTGAATAACAGCCATGAAGACAAGAGTGGCTGAGCAGGCAGGAAGAGAAAAAATCCTGAAGGGGAATGTGAAGCATGTCTTGTTTTACCCTGAACATGTATGATTCTGTGAGTTTAACATGTTCAGTTATGTGTTCTGTGATTTAAACAACCAAGAGACAGATCTGCTGTCCCAGACACCAAATACCTTTGCTTTCAGCTGAAATTAGGATGCATGATCAGGCAAACACTGATTCAAATGACAGGTTCAGTGAAAGATGCTTAAAAAAATTCTCAATCAGGCCTACCTATCAAAAATGAATTTTCTAGTTCATTTGCATTAAAAAATAAATGAGAGAGATATGAACTTATTCCCTCCACAAGAAAAGTAGAGCCTGACCCCTACCAGATTTTGTCCTCTTGCCTCTTGCCAATCCATCTTTCCTCATGTAGAGCTTCAGTAGCATGGTCTTGGCTTCTTTGCCCTTAAGATTTAATGCTAACTTCTTGTTAAAAAAATAAATAAATTCAAGCCTAGTTCATTGGCCCTTAAGAGCAAATGATGAGCTCCAATTGGAGGGTGTTTCTGTAAAGGAGCATGTTTGTGTTTGTGTTAGAGCACTCAGAGCCTCACTGCTCAGGCTAGAGGAGTTTCTTGTGACAGATTATCTCTGGTGATATTTAGCAAGCAGCTCACATGCAACAAATAAAGGCCAGATGCGTGTAAGACTGCTTCTGGCAGCTTCATATTAAGATCCATTTTGCCAGATTTGCATTAGACTTTGAAGTCTGTGCTCCAAGAACAGATGCAGGAATACCTGTTCTGATCTTGTGTCTGTCCTGCTGGAAATGTTATAAAAGCAGGTGGATGCAGCACTTGGGGACATGGGCTAATGTGGACCTGTCAGTGTTGGGGGAATGGTTGGGTTCAATCATCTTAGAGGGCTTTTCCAATCCTTCTCAGACTCTGGAGGGAATCTGTTGTTGTCTGCTGCTTGTTTAAGTGCAGGGTGTAAAATTATTTTAAAAAATAGATATTTTTTCTCTGCAGAGGCCTGATACTTTCAAGGAGGCCTGTAGTTTAATTCTTAAAGGGCCCTGGGAATGAGTGCTGACACTGCTCATTTTCAGCCCTTCTGCTGCACTCTAAGACAGTTTCACTCACAATAAATATTGCAGACAACCTTGAGCATCCTGTGAAAATTTGTCAATAGACATCCTATTTCTCTGTGCTTGCACAGAGCTGATCTGCTTTCAGTTCTGCAGTGTTGTTGTATGGACCCGAGGGCAGCAAAGAGATTTCTTTTGCATGTGATGTCAGGAATGATGCCTGTGCAAGCTCTGGCATGGAAAACCTTTCCTATTTTTTGTAGATACCTTTGTACTTGCACTTTGGGTCAGCAGCTCTCCTGCTCATAGGTTTCTCAGGTGCTGTTATCTTCTGGCCAGTCCTGATATAGCAGAGAATTATGAGAGGACACAGAAAATCAAAGACTGACAGAATACATGGGCTGATTTCTGCAGCTCAGGCTCACCATTACTCCAGGAGAAAGAGCTTCTGCGAGGCTCAGGAATTTGGTGCATTACTGCACAGATCTCAAGAAAAAAAATCCCTTTGAATGGAGGGCAGTAAAAGTAGAAAAGCTGAAAATGTTTTCACCAAAACCTAAGTGATGTAAGAATCTGCAAAATCAGTGTCACACCTACAGAAAATCACAGCAAGCTAAATTCTACTTTCTGATACTTAGCTGTTATTGTAAAATGACTCCCAGAGCAACTGAGGCAAATTTCTCTGAGTTTTCAAACCTATCAGTAGAAATCAAACAGTTCAAATCATTAAGTAAATTTTCCTTCATATCTGAACTTATTGGCCTTGGCTAAGCTCCTGCACACAAATCTGCCTGTGTAGTATCTTGTGGGACCTCAGCCTGGGAATTTTGAAGGCCATACACCTTTTCCTTTTCCTGACAGGATTTATGGTTAGATCCACCTAAGTGGTACAGTTCCTGTATGGAAACAGTCTCATATGATCTGAGCTTACATGAACCGGTCATTTAAAGAAACCTCTTTGTCCCCAGAGCTGATGGCTTTGACAATAAGGAATCAAACTACTTTTAGTGTTTAACTTGCAGTCCCCTGGTATGTGTATTTTTCCCAGTACTGTGCATCCCACTGAGCTATTTTTCTAACTTAAATATTGGTTATCTTTCCTTGGTTCTGGAAGACCCCAAATAACAAAATGGTAGAAGAGTGCTTCCAAGGCAGTATCAGTATGTCCTTGCCCTCTGCCTCTACTTTTCCCTGGATAATCTTTGATCTCACCTGAAGTCCCCGCTCGATTTATATGCAACGTGATAATGGAAGCATTTAGGGGGATTCAGAGATAGAGGTGTGGGAGCTGTGGGAGGCACCGAGGCAGGACCTATCAGGGGCTGGATCCCTACTCTTTCTCTGCAAAGTTGGTTGTGTCTAAAGTGCAGGAGTTCAGGGTGACCAGCTTCATACCTTAAACACTTGTGTGACTTTTGTTGCTTAAAATCAGGTAAGGCAAAGCTGTAGCCATTGTCTTGCCTAAATTGCTGTAGGTCATGCTGTGGACTAGCCCTGTGTTCAAGGACTGTTTAAAGGTTTAAAGGGTTGCACAAAGTTACCTTTGGCCCTTCTTCACATGGAGCACCAGCTACAGCTGAAAGAAAGTCCATGAATACTCCCTGTTTGCTGCTACACACAGCTGGGCTGCTGGCACACTAGAGCAATTTGCATACACTGATTTAACTGTTGGAAAATCTATTCACACAAAAATCTTCCTATTCTCTTAGACAAAGAATTCCCCCCCCCCCCCCATTTTGTTGTCAAAATCCTTTTCCCATCTGTTATTGGGGCAAAACAACCTCCTGGTCTGGATGTTTCATTCATGGATAAAGCTTTCATTGGAACTTGTTTTAGGGTTGGGGGCAGATTTTGCTCGCAGTGAAATGAGTGACAAAACTCCCTGTGAGCTGAATTGAGCCTCTACTGAAAATGGGGGATTTTAGAGGAGTTACAATGGCTGTGGACAGGGTCTTGTTGCTCTGCCCTTTCAAAAGAGAACTGTGTCTAATGGAGGAACAATCAGAATATTTGTCTCTTTAAATAAATGGTTCTTAGAGCCTGCACTGAGAGGCAGGCTCCCTCTCTGCGGCTGTGAGGCTACTCAGAGCCTCCAATAAATCAGCATGCAGGCACTGAGAGCTCTGTCCTTGAAGGGATGCACAGTGACCTTGCTTATGCTTACTCTGGAGGAATAGGGGAAACAGAAGAGCCCAAATAGTGAGTGGTGTGTGACTGAAGGCTCTGCATTCTGCATGCAAATGCCACAGCACCGGAGCCCCGGCACGGACGGCGTGCTGCTACACAGAATGCAGCTTTTCCTGCTAGCCTGCCCAGACTGCTGCTGATGTGTTTCTTTTTTTTTTTTTTTTTTTTTTTTTTAAGTGGGTTGTTTTTTGTTTTTGTTTTTGTTTTTTGTTTTCCTGCGCGGTTCTGAATGAAATCCTCATGATTGTTGCATGCTTGTTCAATAATAGCACGCCCCGGTCACGTCTCCTTGTGAGCACATTTGGTCGGAATCACTGAGCAGAAGCAGAGAAGAGCTGACGACTATGTGCTTCCAACGCAGGTTGTCGGAGCCCCGTGTTTGCCATTGGCTGCAGTGTTCTGGTTCGTGTGCAGCTTCCCCCATCTGGAATATGAAAATGGGATTGAAGTAGATAATTGCTAGCAGCGGGTTTTCAAGAGAGGCTTAGAGGGAACAGAATGCCTCTCACACAGCACAGGCTGCCTGCGCTGAGAGAGCTCTGAGAGACGATTTTAGATGTTACCCACGTCTGAATCTCCTGGAAACTTTACCATGGAAGCAAGCCATTGTGCACAGTCCTGGAGCTAACATCCAAAAGGGGCAAGGAAGGAGCAGCAGGGCCAAACAATGGCATACCTTGTCCTTGGATTGCTCATAGAAAAGCCAGCAGGCACACCCCTCCCCTCCCCAGGCAAAAGGGCATAAAGGTGGCGATGAACTGAATTTCACCCAGTGAAGCTTCAGTGGCTTTTAAGAAGGATGGGATACACTGACCCTTCGTCAAGCCGAGATTTGCTGGGAAACAGAACTTTGTTCTTCATCTTCATCTGCGCCTTTGCCGTGGTCACCTTGCTGCAGCAGATCCTCTACGGGAGAAACTATCTCAAGAGGTAAGGGGGGATCAGAGGGAATAGGAAAAGTTGTCTGATCGGACTGAGGGGAGATGGAGCTCCAGGCAAACCATTATAGCAGTTCAAACCACTTCTCAGTATTTTGCTGACAATAATAATATCTTGTCAGTCTGGGAAAGTGCATCCAGCATCTGTAATGGCTGTTAGATTATGAATGCAGGAGAAGGTTAGGCAGAATATAATGTTTTGTGAGAGTTTCCTGGATTATGTTTTAATCCTCAGCTGTGGCAAAAATATAGGTTTGTATTCAACTTAAACAGACTCGTGCCACCTGAGCATTTGCCCCTGATCAGACCCTGCCTTACAAGGCTTCCCACTCCGTATAAGTTCAGGCTGAAATGGCTCGAGAGGTTGAATTGAGGTGGCATGTTCATTGCTGAAACTTCAATGTCTTTAGAAACAAACATGCAGATGCAGTTCCTAAAATCAATATTAGTGCTCCAGATAACGGAGAGAGCACTTTATTTTTGCGCTGCTGTGTTCTTATGAATTGCTGCTGAGACTGTGCTGTAGAGCACATCAGTCTTTGATCTGAAAATGCTCTTTTCACAGCAAACACCGATGGGGCTCTATAAATGTTTAACCTTGACCCATGCAGAGTTTATTTTACTTAAACCTAGTTTGAGAAGTTACAGCTTGCACGATTTCATGAAGATGAATGTTTCCCTTACATGCTTTGAGGTAAGTGTTTCAGGTATGTAGGCAGCTGCTGTGGAATTTTTTACTGGAATTAAGCTGCATTCTGCCAGGAGAGATCAATGGTTTGGTTCTTGCCTTGCTTGCAACTGATGTAGTTGTTTGCCTTGTGCCAAGAGCAAGCAAAATGCTGGCAAGTCAGCAAACATTTCTCTCTGGGAGGGAAAAGCAAGCATGATACTAATATATTTAGACAGGGGTGTTGTTTATCCACGGAGCAATTTGTGTGCCTTGTGTAGCACAAGGCTTTGTCTGGGGGACTCTGATTTTTGTGCACTTCAGCTCCAGAAAGATGTGACTTCCTCAGCTGGAAGAAGCAAGAATGAGCAGAAGTGTAGAAAACATGGGGTTTTTGGCTTGGGGAAAACTGAGGGGAGAAAGGATAACTGACTTGAAATACCCCCATTAAATCTTAGGAAAAAAAGCAATAAATACATCTCTCTAAACACTCACCAAATGATAAAATGTTGTAGCAGGAAAGATTTGGATTTAACCATGGTGGGGAACTTTTAAAGAAAATAGTTACATGAGGAGGTATAAAATCTCCATATTTGGAGGACTTCAGGAACCTGGTAGGTAGATAAGGGTAGTACTAAGCTTCCTAAGTGTTAAGAATATGACTTTATGGCCAGGTCAAGGTCTCATCTTGCCTTATTTTCTCTGTTTTCCTCATTTGTGCTGGAGGCCTGGCAGCCCTACCAATCCTTGCTTTTCCAAGTCAAAATGACTGCAATAGGATTAGAGAGAGGAAAAACAAATCCCAAGTACAAACTGAAAGGAAAAATGGCAGAGTAGGGATAAAATGATGAGAAAATGCAACCAAAAACTCTTCCACTGAGTGATCTCTGTCGCCTGCCTCATACCCTGGAAGCCTCTCCAGTCATCATCAGGGGATGAAAAAAGGCTGATGTCCAATTCCCAGGATTGAAAGGAGAAAGTCTGGTTCTGAGCCCTCTGCCATCAGAGAGTCTCAAGTAGGGAGATGAGCATATATTTTGTCACTTAGACTGGAAAATACTGTTGGGTTTTTTTTTAACTCTAGGTTGCAATGATTTCCTTTCCTTTCCTTTCCTTTCCTTTCCTTTCCTTTCCTTTCCTTTCCTTTCCTTTCCTTTCCTTTCCTTTCATTTCCTTTCTGTTCCTTTCCTTCCCTTTCCTTCCCTTCCCTTTCCTTTCCTTTCCTTTCCTTTCCTTTCCCCCTTTTTTAATTAATCATGTGAAAATAGTTTTATAGACAGCTCCCCCAACTCAGTACAGGAAAAAGAAAGCACTTCAGCTCCTTTCTGCTGGGAATTGGCAGTTCCCATCTTCCATGGAAATAAAAATGCAGGATGTTGCTGTAAGTTCTTGGTGATAGAAAGGTGATTCAAACACTGGCCTGCCTTGTATTTTTTTATTATGAAGGTACATTATTTTTTTCAGCTTTCCTTTCCCTCCCTCACTCTTAATGCCCTGCAGTACCTTCTGGTGAGCATTCCAGGGCAGTCTGATTGCCAGTGAGCTCTGTGCAGGGGCAGCTGTAGCCTTTAATTACTCTTGCATTTCACAAACCTCCGGTGTTAAGCCCCCTGCTAGAAGCTGATTCCGGCTGTGAGGCTTCTTGGACATGTTATAACTTGTACCTGGTGGTTTTGGAGAGGCTCCTTGGAGAAGGGAAGGGGGATATTTATAGCCCTGGTGCCACTTGCCAAGCTGGAGCTTGGGGATGCTGCCTGAACCCACAGCTCTTTCCTTGCTCAGATCCCACGTGCTGCTTGTTTGGGATGCCTTTGCCTGCATCCCAATACCTGCAGCAACAGCAGGCCCCGAGGCCTCTTCCCAAAGCAGCAGGAAGAAATTCCCGTGTATTTGGAGAAACCTGAAAATTGCCCTAAAGTGCTATTTCAGTAAACGTACGATGCTTTTAAGACTAAATATAACACCAGGGTAGCTCTTTTCTCTGCAAGAAGATGGTGGAAATGGGTAAAGGCCAGCAAGGCAGGGAGGTGTGACCTAAAACAAGCAGCTTAGGCACAATGCAGGTGACAGCATAGACTCAGGACTGGTCCCAAAGAGCAGAGTGGAGAAAGATGGAAAAGTTTACTGTGTGGCTGTAAGCTGTATCATGCCACTTGCCCTTACAAGCAAGGAATGGGCTGGTTTGATGGCCATGAGATCGCACCTGAGGCCGTCAATGGAGGGGGCCGTGGAGGCTTGGAGTCCTGCCCTTGCCTATAGCCATGTTGTAAGAGCATCTGTGCGGGTGGCAGAACTGTGGACAGGAAAAGATACTCCAGGAAATAATCTCTGCTCAGTGAAATTTGATAAGGAACCGAGCCTGTGGTCAAAGTTCTCTTTTCCCCTTACGGGATGTTATCAGGCTCCTGGCATCGCTGGAAGAAGGGGACAGTGCAGAGATCAAATTTCTAGGCATTCACACATTTTTCACCCATTGGGTAATGTTCTCCACTACTTCCTTTGGAGTTTCGTACAGTGTCACTGGAAAGCAGAATCCTGTCAACCGTTTTTTTTTCCCTTTTTCAGTTTTCTCCCAGGTGGGATGGATGTGGGGGCTCTCAGCAAGGCCAATGCATCATCCCTGTAGTTGCAGCAGAAAGTCTTAACAAGAGGGTCAAACTGCAAGCTGGAGAAACATCATCGGGAAGCTCTGGTCTCTGTAGCTTCTGATCCTGAGTAAAAAGGATGATGAAATGAGATATAATTAAGGGACTTTAATACTGATCTCTGGGGTAATTATTTTTATTTTAGGATTAATGTGATGATTAAAAATCCACTGCATTGATCTGCTAAAGTAGGTTAAATGCTGTGGACTTCTGCTTAAATCCAGAGCTGCCACTTGCTTTTGTATTGACTCATCTTTCCAGTGCTCGCCTTTCAGCTGAATTTTCTTTTGAATCAGATGCTCAGCTGAGGGCTGGCCTTTTTTTGTCAGCTCTTGTTTGACCAGCAGGAAATAATCCTGGATTACATCAGGAAACTGCCACTACAATAAAAAAATGTTGAAACCTGTTTTTGTCTTGCAACCTGTAGCACGAGAGATATCAATAGGACAGTCCTTCCCTTTGGCAAAGGAAAAATATCCGAGCAATACTTTGCTATATACCATTATTCTGTTGGTAGCAAATTCACTAAATTCTGGGTGTTTAACAAGCTGACTTCTGCACAGGGCGAGTGTCAGCTGAAGAAGGGTATCTGCACCTTTAAAACTCCTTTTTTTTCAGCTGAGTGAGGAGAACATATTTCCAAAACTATTAAAGACTATAAACAAATATTACCCCGGGGCCTGCCGGAGGGTAAATAAAAGATCTCACAGCAAGAGTCAGCAAACCTTTCCATGCAGGCAGCCTGCATTATTTGAAAGCTTTGTATCTTCTAAATGAGACTAAAACATCACTCTTGTGTATGTGTGCCCTCTTACTAATGTCAGAATCTCATTACTTGAGGCAAACCCACCATTTCTGAATATCTTAGTCAGCTTTTCAAGAGCTGCAAATCAATTCCCAGGCATCCTTACTTCTTTACATACCATATGAGATTTTGATCACTGTGATTTGTGATCACTTTCTGCACTGCATGGACTAAAGGAATAAACTCAGAGAAAATAAACCTGAACTACACACTTGAAAGATTATTTACTCTGTACCCTAAAATCACGTCATTCTTACAGCAGGGACAGCAGGAATTGCAATGGGGACTTGGAGGCTACATGTGGCCCAAATTGTATTTTGTCCAAAAGTGGGGTTTTTGTCCTGACTACAGCCAGGCTCAGGTCAGTTGAGAGCTCCTGCCCCATCGCTGGCACATACTCCTCCGGCCAGCTCATAACACCGTGTGAAAGTGTTAACCACAACCTAAGACCATCTATTCCTGTGTTAAAACTCTCCTTCCTTTTAAATACCTTCCCCAAGAGATGCAATCTGAAGGTCACCTAGTGAGTCATCTCTCTCTGGTCAGACAGCTCTATGCTTCCAGTTCTAACCAGAGGGAATTACTACCCCACAGAAATTACATGTATCCTGTGAGTCATCTGGATGAGTCCCTGACAAGGTGCTGGGCAGGTCTTGGGGTTGGGAGGTTTTTGTCTTCAGAGAAGAGTGCTGGAAACTTCAGAACAGAACAAAGTGTTCACGCAATTTAGAACACCAAAAAATGTGTGTTTACAGGATATGGCCATCATCTTAAAGTGGCTAGATGTAGTCCAGCAGAGCAGGTGAAGCTGAGACTCCAGCCATGCTGTTCCTGCTACAGGGCGTTCCCAAGACCATTTCATGGGGTACAGGCATCCTTGTTGGCAATGGAGGTGGAGGGGACAGAACCAACAGTGAGCTGATAGATTAATTCAGCTGTTTCCAAAGTCATGACTTCACAGAATTACTGAATGGATTGGTTGGAAGAGGCTTAAAGCCCATCCAGTCCCACCCCCTGCCAGGGGCAGGGACACCTTCCACTGTCCTAGGCTGCTCCAAGCCCCATCCAACCTGGCCTTGGACACTGCCAGGAATGGGACAGCCACAGCTCCTCTGGGCAATCTGTACCACCCCTCTCACAGGAAACAATTTCTCCTAATATCAACCCTTTGTCAATTTGAGGCCATTGTCCCTTGTCCTGTCACTCCAAGCCCTTGTAAATAGTCTCTCTCCGTCTTGCTTTTTGCCTCCCTTCACGTGCTGAAAGGCCACAATTAGGTCACTCCAAAGCTTCTGTTTCCCAGGCTGAACAATCCCAATTCTCTCAGCCTTTTCTTACAGCAGAGCTGCTCCAACCCTCTGATCATCCTGGTGGCTTCCTCTTGACGGGCTGCAACACTTTGGTGTTCCTCCATCCAGAGGCTGGATGCAGTCACCCCATCGCACTGGTCATTCCATTCCCTTTCTCACTGCTGCTGTTGGTTGCTTTAGGGAAATTCTCTTCAATCCAACAATTTTTCCTTCTTCTACGTAAAGGTTTGGGGATTTTTAACCATAGTTTTAATTTGCTTTCAAAGGAAAGCATCCTTTGTGGCTGAAGTTTTAGTACTAGAGGGTCAGGAAATTTATTTCCTCTCCTGTGCTCCCTGGCAGTGCTCCCTATGCAGAAAACCAGCAGGATTTATATCCCTGCTCCTTCTACACTGTATTTCTAACACTGTTTTTTTCACCTCTGCTGTTGAGATGGCAAAACCACCTGCTGGTCTGGTCTGTGAATTGCCAGTCCTGCTCCACTCTTCAGATGACAGTAAATTAGGTAATGAGCATCTGTTATTTCAGCATTTTACATGTGCAAATTGTGTTTTCCCAAGTGTGTTACGCCCTGGTGTGTTACACCATGGTCCTTCCTGACCTCACATCGGGAGAGATATGTCACTACACAATGGCCTTCGGACACCTGCCCCTTTTGTTGTGGCTGTGTCCACCCAGCAGCTCCTAGGCCAGTGTCCACAAGACCACCTTGTGGTTGGTTTGAATTGTGTTGGTCTGTAGGAGCTCTCCAGAAACTTTTTGCCCTGGAGTAGTGAATTATAGCTGTCCTGCTTACCAGCCAAAAAGTGGCCATCATCCTTACTGAATAATAGAGACAATTAAATCCTGATTCTAATTCATGTAGTACCCAGTAGCAGCTTCCTTCAGCCTAAATTCATTGTATGAAGATCTAGGCCTGCTTCTGTCTGCGCATACGCTTTTTCTTGTGTATTTGGCTGAATATCTGGGTTAAATCCTCATTTTGCATGGGTCTATTGCCTCAGTACGACAAAGTAATGGTTGAGTTTCGCCAATGCCCAGCATTCAACACGTTTTCACCCAATGTGATTTAACTGCTGTGACATTTCTTTTAGGGAAGATATGCCATCAACTTGTTTTATGATGTTTTGAAAAGAATTACCTTCTTGAATTACCTTCTTGGCCTCTATGTGTGTGGGAAGGTACAAAGTTCAGTCTTGCCTCCATTTCTAAAAAGCCAAACCCAGAGCCCTGTGTTGCCATTTTGGGTTGTGCTCCACCCATGTTCCCCATAGCCCCAGCTGAGATGGATCACACCCTTGACCACGGACCTCTGCAGCCAATATTGATGACTTGGTAACTTGGCCTTTTATTTTTGACCCAGTTGGAGTTTTCTGATCATTCTTATGCTTGCTGGATGTGGTTCAGGCATAATCACTGTGCAAAGCTTTGTATTTTCTTACTTCCACTGTGCTTCATTCTTACCCTTGATTGCTTTTTCATTTCATTTCTCAATTTTTAATTCAAGTGTATTCAATGCTCAGCAATCCATGTCAGCCTTAGGCAAATCGTGGACTTAACCTCTCATTTCTTTGAGGCATGCTTTCCCTCTGTTGCTTGCATCCATTTTGCTTTTCCATCAGCTCTGCAGATAGTCACTGTCCTTCCATGTCCTTTTTATTTAGCTGGGTTTATGCTTTAGTTCTCAGGGTGAAAGCCTTGAAAGCAGCCTCTGTCACTGGTTTGGCATTTTCTATCAGAACAAATACAGCCAAAGCTGGGCTTTTGACAGTCCTAACTGAACTGAATATTTAGGTTGTAAATGTTTTGCAGGGGTTGCATAAGTGGCAGGAGAAGACTGTGCCATCCACTTCTCTGGAAGAGAGAGGGAATATTTGCTACTCCTGGGCCTGGCATTGGGTACACACTCATTGACTGTAAATGCATTTTGCTCATTGTCTTCAGCATGAGCCCTCAGGACAGTATAGGGACACTTGACCTGATGCTGAATATATTAGTACTGGAAACTTGAGATACAGTGCAATTATTTTAGTCAGATCTCTTGTGGTGTGGTGAGATTTGGAACCCATGCTGCATCAGGCATCTACCATCTCAAATGTCAGAATTTTCTGATATCTTAAAACATTTGGGATTTCCTGTGAGTCTCTGTGCTCAGGGCTTGGTTGTTTTTTTTCTTTTTTTTCTTTTTTTTTTTTTTTTTTTTTTTTTTTTTTTT
>WAAE01010730.1:10553-32272 GCA_013400495.1 Nicator chloris
CTCCTCCTCCCCCGCCATCCCCCCAGCCCGGCCCGGCCCGCCCCGGCGGCGGCCCAAGGGCGGTGACACCCCGCCCACAGCCAGAGGCAGCGCGGGGCGACAGCGGGCCCCCCCGGAGCGGCCCCTCTGTCTTGGGTCGCGCTTCCTCCTTCTCCCTCCTCTCCCGCTCCATCCTTCAGCTCAGGCTGCATCTGCAGCCCCGTTTCCCGCGCACCGATGCCTTGGACACCCCTTTCTCTCGCCCGCCAAAAATTCAGGGTTTGGGGGAAAAACGTGCCCTGCGGGCGGGTTTTCTCTGTGTGCTGCGGCTTCTGGGCTCGCGTTTGCTCTGGCGCCGCAGGCTGATTTGACTGAAGGACTTCAAGGAAAGTTTCACCTAAGCCATGTGACACCGAAAAGTAGCTCTTTTGGAGAAAAAATACAAGTACTTGGGCGAGGGGAACAGTGGCGGGGGTGCCTGCGCCTCCTCTTCATTTCACAGCCCACCTGCCAGCCTCGCCAGCACCTTGCCAGGCTCCTCTGGCCTTCACCCTACAAAACAGGGCTCTCCGCTGCCTCCCTCTTTGGCCCTCATCTCCGTTCTTCCCCCGGGCTCCTTGCGAGCAGGTTTCCCACAGCAGCATGCTGCGGTTCAGAAACAGCAGGAGCTAGGATATCATCTGTTCCAATATCTCCATCCTTCGGGAAATGATGGGTCCTGACAAGACACCTTGCCTTTTTCTAGTTCTGCAGATTGCTCCCCTGATATTAAAGGAGTCTGAAAAATTGTAAATTAACATTACCACAACCATTTTCCATCAAGTCACAAAAGTCACAAGGTGGGACTGGCTCTTGGGAAAAGTTATGTATATGTATATTTTTATATATGTATATATATATATGTGCGTGTATATATATATATTGAAGTTGTTGCCATCACAATGTCAGATGCTTCATATGCACCTTTGTTCATAACCTGGTTCACAAACAGCCAAGTAAAGATTTTTTACTGATTCCTACAATTTAGCCAGGTACCCAAGCTTGGGCTGCATTTGGAAAGTCCCCAAAAAATTAGTGGTTCTTCAAAGAAAAGGTATGTTTGCTGATGGAAATGAAAGACTGGCTTTTGATGCTGTGCATTTCATAAAGCTTCCCTTAGTCTTACCATTGAAAATGTTAATTTTATTACAAAACAAAGCTGCAGATATTTGTAGTTTGAGGTGGCTTGGTCCACGAATTTTTTTAGAAACAGAAAGCAATCTTACCTTACTCAAAGGGCCGCTTCAACCCTAATTTCCTCAGGCTAACTGGAGTTGTTTTTCACCTGGAGATCTTTTCTGGGTGCAAGAAGGAGCTTTAGAGAGATGCCGTGGATGTCCCTGGTACAGTCAGACTAATTGCCCTGGCAGTCCCAGGGATGCCTTTTTTTTATGCAGGTTTTACAGCACTAGGTCAGCACACTCTGACTTTCAGGATAGACACAGTACAGATGCTTTCACTCTGAGTGAGAAGTGCACGTCATCCATGCTGCCACTCACGTCCGTGCACTGTTGGAGGCGGGTGCCGGGGCCCAGGAGGAGAGGCTGTGCCCTGGTGACATCCCTCTGTAGCCAGCGATTTCACAGCACACCAAGAGACAAATCTGCCCCTGCTCAGAAGGGGCAGCCCCTGATTGCCCAAGCGATGCTGATGACAGGCATAGCACTACACAGGGAAGAGGCATGTGCAACACCAGGATCTGAATACCAATATGAGGAGCTGCTATTCTTCCAACTTTTTAATCTTACATTACTTCCTTTTCCAGTCTCATGTTCCCAGGAAAATGTTAGCTGTTTCATGATATGCGATAATAGTAGTATTGCAGATGTTTTGTTTCAGCTACATGTACTATATATACCACCATATATATGTGCTTTATGTAATATGTATACCACCCCCTGATACATATATATGTACTGGGGGAGTGGTGGTGTACAGAATGATTAGGCAAACCTCAGGTCCCTTTACAGATCTGTTTAAGAGCAATATGAGTCCTTCAGCCCATTGTATCATTCTCTAATTTTCTGCCTGTTGCAGAAATATTCCTTTCTATTTTATGCAATCAATTTTCTTAAACTCTTTTTTCCTCTTTGTATAATGAAAACCCTTAAAAGTAACAGGGGAAATTAACCACCATCCAAAATGATACTTTGTAAAAGAAACAAATTAATGTGAAAAATCCTGTTTGCCTAACCATTTATAATTCAGTATTGCTGATGTTAAGATACTGCTTTTAATAATAGGTTAAAAGACATTCAAACTGGGGGATGATTTTAAGTTGACACTGGGCCTTCAAATCAGTATTCAACTTAGACTTTTTAAAAAGGAAGTTACTTCCTCTGTTCGGAGATCTTGTTACATCATAAAACAACTCTTCTTTTTTAATTTTTTTGTCTGCTTGTTTGTTTTATTTTAATATTATTCACACCAACTCTGCTCAAGACACATATTTCTAATTTGAGATAAATAACCCCAAACATTTCTCTACACTCAACTCACATCAACATGAAGACAAAAAAAAAAAATAAACTAAAGACATGATAGACTGCTTTGAGATTTGCTTATGAAAAATAGCGTCTCACGCATTTCTGAGCAGTGAAAGTCTTGAGAGAAGGGAAACACAGAAACAGTAACTGAAGTTTCTGCCTGTGCCTGTGTCTGCTCAGGCTAAGCAGAAAATAAAAACCGATCGTGAGTGGGTGACATTTGCCATTTGAAACATATTGTAAATGTTTCAACACCTTGACAATGAAGAGTGCAAAAGAAGCTTAGAGCATCCAAGACCCTTCAGCTAAACAAAATGAAAATGAGCTGCTCTGTTCAGGGAGGTGCCCTTCTTACAGTCTTTCATGTCTGATTCAGAGGAATCATACTTGAAAAATGCAATGGGAAGACAAAAACTACACATTAATAAAACATAATGATTTTTCCACATCTGGATTGCCCCTCCAAGAGAAAGTGACCTCTGAGATTTGTCTGTGATGTTTCCCTGCAAGTAGGACTTGGCTTCTGCAGGAGACCTGTTGACCCGTGCCAAAACTCATTTCTCTGACTCAATATGCCAGAACCACAGGGCATTTCTGCCATAAGTTATATCATGCACAATACTTTTACATGTCTTCAGCCTACCTTGTGTCCCCACTTCTTCTTGGCCTCTGACTCGAAAATTACAGGCCTCCAGGCTGTGTGCTTTTCTTCCCTTTTTGCTGCACCTGTTGTTACAGGAAAGTACAGTCAGAGGGAACCGGGATCTCTGCTCACATAAGCTGTATGTAAAAGACCTGATATCCTGATATTCAGTGACACCAAGAGCCAGTCTTCTCACCACTCCCAGTAGCACCACCCTCCACTTTCTCTCCAATCCCAGTGAATGCTCTACAAGACATTTTCAAGGACCTTAACTGTTGCTATTTATCCAGGTGACATCCATTAGACGACAAAGCTTTTAAGACAGTCACTTTCCCAGTAGGCAAATACCTTACAGGAATAAATTCTAATAGACAGGTCTGCTGTGCTTTCACAGGGGCAACCTCAGGTAAAGGACCGGAATACGGAGTAATGGTGCTGATTTCTGGTCATTTATGCAATATCCATCACAAGAAAACTTGACCGGTGTGTCTTGCCCCCACCCTTGTTGCAAGGCTGCCTCATACAACAGAGAGGTCTCAAGAGGTACCTAATGGAAGGAAAAGAGGAGTATGAGATTGTACCATGTCAAAATCCTCAAAGTCTGCAGAGGTTGCAGCTAGGGGCACAAGAAAACGTTCATGGCCTAAGGTGGGATGCAGAACTAGCATGTGGAGGCAACCACATTTGGGAAGGATATAAAGGTCAGGACAAAAACCTTACCTGCAGTTACTGTCAGGGAATTGGTTTAGGAAAGGCAAAAGATGTGGGGCCTGAGTAGGGAAAGAACTAACTGTTTAGAATCTCTTGGTTTTGAAAGAAATTATAAACTAATGTAGCAATGCACATTGGTGTAAATTAGCAACTTTGAATTCTTTCATTATTTTGATTTTTTTATTGCCATTGGAAAAAAAAAGGAAATTTATCAGCAAATATCCAGATGTCAAAGTAGCAACCCTCTTTCAAGAGTTTGAGTTTTCTAAGGATGCTCATTGTAGCCTTTCACAGTCTTGATATACATAATTCCTTCTGGCAGTCCATAGCAAGGAACCTCTATGTATTTTTCCTTCTTCTGCTGACATTGGGGATATTGCTAGATTTCAGTGGAAAAAAGACTGATCCCTAGTGATCAGATTTATCTTTCTGCTCTAGCAGATCATCTCTTGTACACCATCCTATTTCTCTGAATGTCTAATCTAACTAACCTAGCTATTTATAACATATATTCATCACTAGGGTTTTTTTTAAATGCTGCATAATGAAATTAAACAGATCAAAATGCAGTAATTTTTTTAGCCCTGCTATCTTTTAAATATGTAAAATTACATATTTCTTTTCCAAAATCTGTTGTGATTACTGAAGGAAATCAAGGCTAAGAGCTGAGTTTTACACACAGAGAAAAAGGACAATTTTATGCAGCAAATTCTGTACTTTTGGGCTGTCTACATAGAAAGTCGGAGCTCTCCATCTCTTAAATACAAACTTTTTTCAAAATACTTTTACCCTCTTTGACTTGAGATGTATGTTTGCATTAAAACTCTTCATTAATATGAACATTCTTCAGAAGAATATTTTCTTTTTACAGGAAATTAAAATGGTGTTATTCCACCTGAGATATTTTGATATATGACCATAAACACACCAAACAAGCAGAGTGAGTTTCCTTTGTTTGTTGTTAAAAGCACCCTGTACATGTTAATTATTGGGCAGGTAGTATATGGGGGAAAAGCAGAGTGTCTCTAACAGGCTACATCCAGTAAAGACACAAAAATCATAACATTTCACACAGAATTGGCATAAATAATCTGTTTATCTCCTTTTTGCCATGCTGTAATAAGAAATGAAATTGCTAACAGTGGTGTTATTTAGGTTGTAATAATTAGCTAGATCATCATTTACATCCTCTTTAAATGATCTGGGATACTTTCAACCTCTCGCTAGGGATTTGTCTCAGCTTGTCTCCCAACTGAGCCATTGAACTACACATGAAAGGATTCAGCGGTATTTTGTGGCTATAGTCGCAAGCCCCTCTCCAGGAGATGTAGTTTATATAAACTGTTCTGGTAGAATTTAAGCCAATTCCTTGAATGAAATCACCTTTATCAGAAAAAAAGACAGTTTTTGCTAGCATGTCCAACCCTATGTTAACATTGCCTATTATAGTTATGTCAGTCGGGATGGGGGGATGGGAAGGATATCACAGATATATAAAGGATCTGTCAAAATGTCCTTTTTTTGCCTGTTGTTGATGCAGTGAGTTGGACAGACACATTCTGAGTTGAATTCAGACACTCCCCTAGGAAATGACTAGGTTTTCCCCTAAGTCTTAAATCTATTAGCCAACATTTTAAAGCATGCTCAAATACCATGGAAGACTTGTAGTCTTCAGACTTTTTGTCAGCCTCCTAAATACTTATTTCAGTAGCTGGTAGATGCCCATTTTTCCAGTCCAAATGCACATACAGTGGCTTTGTTTGCTTTTTTTAAAATGGCAATAGAAAAAATAGATTAATAGCTTCTATTTCATCCTGGTCTTGTATAGCGATAGAGACACTGCTTAGCGGGCATTTGCAAATGTCTTCTTCATAATATGTTAATGCGCTACTACTACACTTCTAGCAGATCGTCCCCAGTTAGAGTTGTCCCAGGTAAGGTGTGACAATAGCATTTGTAAATCACGTAGCATCCCATGGGCATTAAGGGTACTCTGAAGACTGCTAGTTTATCCTCTTAGCCACCTGGGTGCAGATTCCAAACTAGTCAGGAATCCAGCCAATATACTGGCCTTAATCTGTCCTTCGTGGGCATTTGTCCTGACAGGAAGATACAGTGCAACATATTTGATGATATCTAAACAGGAGACATCTGAGATTAGTGAATCTAAAGCATGAATTTCTCATCCATCAAGACCTCATGTGATATATCTATCTATATCTACCTCTCTCAATCTCTGTTTCACATCCATCTGTCTATACCATTTGCTGACTTAGTCTCATTCTGACTGGGACATTGAACTGTGCACCCACCAAATGGATCAAATAAAATACTGCATCAGACAATACGTTGAAGGGACTGTCGGTGACTGTGCTCCCACCCTTACTCCTGTCATCATGCTCCATATAAGGCTACAGTTCAGATAGACACTAAACCTCTAGTACTGGATGAAAAATGCCATGCCACTTCAATATAAAGCTATTCTGTAGATGGAAAGTCAGGACATTAAGAAGTACTAAGGAGCTTGTACAGTCAGGATTTATACCAGATGAGATATTTTCTATTCCTCTACAGTCAACTTTAAAAAAGCACCAGCTCTCTCTGGTTAATTTGGTAGAAACGTGATCAGGTACTCACAGAAGATAAAGTTATTGCTGGTGTGTGACCCAGCAGCATGTACAGCTCTCATTAATGGCAGAGGACAACAGTCCCATACGCATACACATACGCATACAAAAATGCTGTCACAGCCTTTCATTTTCCCTACAGGTATTTTTCTTTGCAGCACATTTATGTCAGACTATTTGAGTTTTCTCATTCCCTCTTCTGTAATGAAGAACATCCACAAAAGCCTGGGAAGAACTGATTAGCAGGAGGTTTGCTCCATTTCACTAGGGAGTAACACAAATTGCACCTCTCTGTTCCCCAAACTGGAAGTCTGGGTAGCACCTCAGTTGGAGACAAGAAGGAATCTGCAGTTTAAGGTCACACAGTCTTGTTCAAAGGGAAGCAAGGCCCTGAGACTTCAGAAGCAAAAAAACCAACCAAACAAAAAAAACCCAAACAACATACACTGATATGCCAGGTTCCTATTACCCGGGCTTAATGACACACCCTTGCCTAAACACCTTTAGCAAGACAAGCCAACCAAACATGTGATTCCAGGATTCCAGGATAACAACCAACTCCACAATATCCCCCCTTTCTTGAAACTATCATCATATTTTGTTCTTTGGTACTACCATTTAAATTTCTCAGTCACAAAAATGAAAAAGATAAAATACAGTAAAGTTGAGCTCTTTCTGTCCAGATTTGAGATCTTGGACTGAAAGACTAAGTAGATAGATCTCAAAAGTACACCTTGCTAGTTATACAAATAGGAAGTTTGGAGAGAAGCCCCATGGATCAAAACCAGGCATCCTTGGCACTGGTCTGCCTGTAACGCTCACCATTAGTGGTCCGGAGTGGATTACAATGCCAGGTGGTAGCTAACAGTAACTGAACTTTCTGGCTCTTTTCAGGGTTCTTTAGCAAGCCAGGGCATCCAGGGATATGCAAATCTTAAGTGAAAGCAGATATCACATTTTCATCAGTCATGTCAAATATTAATCTTGCCTCCCAATTCAGTATCAAGGCTCCCAGGTTTCACTGAAGTGGATGCAATTTTTGCCATAGGCTTTGGTGAGCATGAGTGATGTAATTTCAACAGTAAATTCTGAATTTTGCTGGAGTTACTCGCATGCTAAAAACAAATAGTAATCCTTTGTATGTTTGCAGTATCTCATCCTAAGGAAACTATTTGGAAAATAAAGGATAGAAGAGCATTTTCCTTAGGAAATTATGATACTTTGTCAACATGCCTCAAATTTGTCAACAGTTGGCAACAATACCTAAAATATATGTGACAAATTGGAAGAGCTATATGTTATTTTGCTTGAAGCTAAAAGGTTTCTGTCCTGTAGTGCTCAAGCAAACAAAAAGTCTGTGAATTTTACTTGAATAAACATCGCAGGCTGGTGCTAACTTGTTATTGGTGCTGGCACAGACCAGTAATTGGCCAACTAAGAAAACATCAGACAAGGAAAACAATGTGAGACGTGCTATAATATATAGTCCTGAGTTTTGAGTCAGTAAGACAAAGCCAAACACAAGTTTAGAAAAAAATCACCAGAGTTTTTAGGCAGGAAGTATCTCTTCACAGTCTGTACATTTACCCAGAACAGTAGGACTGTGCTCCATCAAAGGCAGTAGAATATTTTTCAATGGAGACCAACCATGGTTTTATGATTATCGTCATCAGTTCAAGTAACCAACACAAATAGCTATGGAGGAAAAGCAAGCTTGCAGAATATCTCAAAGTCAAAAATTGAGCTACAAAAATGAGACAAAAATTTTACGTGCATTAAGGGTGAAGCACAATCCAAAAAAAAAAAAAAAAAGAATACCAAATACCATAAATGTGCATCTATCCTCTGTTCATTGCAAGTTTTCAACTTTTCCCTTTCCAAAAGCACAGCTATGGTAGATGGATGAGTTCTTACCTTTTTGCTTGATCTATTATTTTACTCTCCCAATTTTATTCTGTCCTTGCATTTGTTTACTTTGTTGAACTATTAAACTAGACTTAGAAATCACATTCTTCCTACCTTTCAAAATATTAGTTACTAGGAACACAAATAGTACCAAACTATTTGTACCAAATTTCCATTTTTATGTAGCTTTCTGAATGTATTTGGTGAATGATGCACATGGTACCACACAGTACATATTAAAAAACAGAAACATCAAAGTGTTTGAAACCAATGAATTTGACTCTCATACATCATGAGATGTACTTTAAAAAGATGAAAATTCAGCTGAAATACTACTGAAAGTTCTCAGATCCTTCTGGTTACTCAGATAGTGAAAAGAATGCTATAGAAATTGAAACTGCACTACACTTAAAATTTTGTTTTGCACCTGTGAAGACAGGGAATACACAGTGTGTATTTACATATAAAGCACAATGATAGCTGATGCTCGCAGGATTCTGGAGCAACAAAGAAAATAAGCACTTGCAAAAGCCCACATGACATAGTAGGATACCTGATTTAAGAATTGGAAATCTGAGGACACTGCACAAGGAAAAGTTTTACAAGGCTAAAAGAAAAAGAAAGAAGCTACATTTCATTTTCTCAAGTTCGTAAACCAAATGAAACTAATAAGCAGAAGATGGTAATATGATCAAAAGATGACAGCTCTACTCATCCTTCACCATATACAGCTTTGTGACTACTCATACTATGACCCAAATACAGATTAAGATCAGCTAATGGATGGAAAAAACCCAGCAAAGTAACAAGATAAAAATCATGCTGGTGAGCAGTAAGAGCTTTATGGAGAACTTGTAGCTGTGATACTGCATCCATCTAAATACATAAAAGTATATAAAAGCATTTGGGCTGTGCATTCCACTGTTCAAAAGAGCCTAATCTTCACTCATACTTGTGAGCAGACATCATGTCAACTGTACTTTAATGGCCTAAAAGTTCATTGTCCAGTTTGAACTTCTCATCTCAATGCCCTTGACAGTTCCTGTGTTGCAATTCATCTCTTCTAAAACAGGTGACTAAGACAGGATGAATCAGTCTTTGGAAATCCAAGGCCAATTAATCTTGCCAACTGCGAGGAAGTTATAGGAGGAGGTAAGCATCTGGCTGCCCCAGCCCTGTCTGGTGAGACAAATCCCACCTGGGCTCTGACCTGCCAGCTCCCTGAGCAGTACTTCCTTCCATCTGTGGTTCCTTCCTGGCAGCCAGTGACCCAACCTCTGACTTCTGCCTTTGCCTTCTTCACCTTTGCCTGACAGAAGTATTCCATACAATACTTCTGCTATTAAAGCATGAGAAACACCCTGCTCATGAAGCTTCCTCAGCAGCACAGACTACTGCAAGCAAATCAAGCCTGTCTTTTGTCCTCTGTACTGGTTTCCCAAAGAATCCCAAAGAAGATGAGATTCCTCATCTTACTGTATCTAAAAAATATGCCTAATGCTTTGAGGTGATAACCACATAATAACATCATTCCTCAGACATACTGGAGCCTACCAGAGAGAATCTTGTTTGTATAGGAAACTGGGCTAAGGCAAAATCGTCACTGTCTTCTGTTCCAACCACAAACCTGCGAGCTTCTACCTGCCATTTCCATACAGGGAAGAGAAGCACAAACAATTAAAAACAAACAGAAAACCTCCAACTGTCAAGGCAGATTTTCAACATTTGTGTGCAGAAAGACAATGAACAGGGTTTACTCAGCTCTGCAAAGCTTGGAGAAGGTATGACTCATGAGCAGTATGGAGGACAAAACATTCTGAGGTGGAGTTGAGGAAAACTTAATTTATAGTTATGCCCTCCAAATCCCATTTAGCAGGCCAAAGTGTGATTAATTTGTTCTACCACATTGGGTTGTGTAAGAGGATGTGCTGAGTGCTAATATATGAGCGGTCTAATATCACAGATAGCAGTCTAATATTAAAAGTTTCTTTATCCAGAGCCCAGCCTACTGGAGGAGGTTACAGACAGCCAGCAATCTACCTGTGCTGTATGATCTTTGATGCAATTACATCACTCTCTATATCTGTTCAGAAAGAATAGAAGCACTGTCCAGAGAACATGGACTTTATTAAAGAAACTCTTGGATCACACATAAATTCTTTTCGTATTGATATTGTTTTTATACCACACAAAGAGCAGCATATCTTTATGGTCTCAGTCAGACAATTTGTATGGAGCAGGGAGAAAATGTGTTGGCTTCAGAGTCACAGATGCATTATACACTTACACATACAGTTCCATTAGTATAAGCCTAGGTGTCAAATCTGGTGATTGATTTGTGTGCTCTGCTCCTTCGGCCTGGGTGCAGGTCAGCAAGTCACACTCTGCAGTCCTTATCCAGTTGCCTCTTCATTGTTTTTTACTGCCTGAGTCTGGTAGACATCAGCGAGAAACCTGCCTTCAGCAAGAACAGCTGAATAAAAACATCAAAAACTGGTCCTGTATTTGGTCTGCTATCTTTTGAAAAATCTGTTGAGACTTCTGGTAACAAAATGGGGCTGTAGCTTCTCAAGACACTGAATAGCAAAGAAAACCAAAATGAGCCTATTCTGCAGAGAAGGACAAAAACTCCTTGCCTCTTCCCAAGCATGAAAAAAAGATGAACTCTGCTACAGGGCCTGTTAGCAGTAAACATGATGCTCTCAGGCTGGAAGCAGCTCAGGGACTTACTGAGATGCCTTCTTCCCCAGGGTTCTGCTGGAGGGAGAGGAATGCTGCTGATGTTGTGAAGACGCATGGCAAAGGGTAAGAGCTATCCTTGCAGGTAGGCCAGCTTTAGGACAGCATGAAGCCTAACAAATCAGAGCCAATGCCAGCACGGTGTGCTCAGAGCAAGGCAGCCCATCTGGAAGCATCTCCAGCTATGCCTGAGATGGGGCCTTGGTGGGGATCAGTGAGGCAGTGGTGAGTCTGCACGTGATAGAGGCATCAATCACAGGAACAAGGTCTGCTTTGGAGAAAAGGTAACCAGAGATAAATGTGAAGAAAAATGTCCTTCTCAATTAGTCTTAGATTCCAGTTATGCAGAAAGCTAACCAGAACTGGGAACATGAGTAATAAGTGGCAGGTACACACCCTCCCAAAGGGGTAGATATTATCCCTACTATAGCTCCTGATTGTTTTCCCCACATTATTAACAGCAACACAGTCTAATCTGGATGGCACAACCATCAGCTGGCCCGCCCCAGTACCCCAAGCTCGTGTGTCAGGGGAGACAACCGACCCTTCCAATCAAATCAGTAAAGACAAAACCAGCACTGCACTTTATCTGGAAAACCAATGACACACAGCAACCCACATATTCGTATTCTCACTACCTGCCCCTCTTGAGTTTAGGGTCAGAGATAAAGGACCTCAAGGTCACCAGTTTCCCTTGCACTTATTCCTAGGTCAGTTGTGAAGCTGCTACTACTTAGACTCCATTTCATGAGCTGAGAAACCGCTCCTTTCTATAGGGGATAAGGCTGCCGCCACTGCCGCCGCCTTCTTCTTCTTCTTCTCCTTCTCCTTCTCCTTCTCCTTCTCCTTCTCCTTCTCCTTCTCCTTCTCCTTCTCCTTCTCCTTCTCCTTCTCCTTCTCCTTCTCCTTCTCCTTCTTCTTCTTCTTCCCGAAACCTTCCCAAAACCTTCCCTTCCATCAAGGTGCCCAAACATCTTTCAGCTTGTACAACAGAATCAGAGTGATTTTCATAATCCTGAATAAAATATATTAAACGGCATTGTTTTCCTGATAAAGGTTATAGAATTATGGGTTTCATACAAAATCTCAGTCGCTGTTACTTCTTTTTTCTTTAGTGTACAACTGAGACCAGAGTACTACTCTGTTAGACACAATACTTACGAAGCCATTTACCCTATTTCAATGCCAATCTTACTTTGCCTTACTTTTCAAAAAGCTGAAGATTTCACAGTATTTCTCATAACTAAAAAGAAAGAAATATTTCCACCGAGGCAAGCCTGATGACAGCCAATGGGCTGCCAAGAAAAATAAAATAAGTACTTATTTTTCTGAAACAGTGTTGCCCTTCCCTGACATACTGACTTGTGAGACAGGGATTGCTTTGAAAGCGTCATCTCCCTCATGCTATATAAAGATGTGGTATAGACAAGTTTTCAAAAAAATGTCAGGCTGGACATGGTCCACCTTTCATCATATATCAAATGGATTGCCTTTGAAATGCAGGTAGAGTAAATCACCAAATTGACACCCATCTTCCTACATCATTTGCTAAAGTTTTTCTTATCATACAGAAATGTTACATCTGTTACTGAAGAGTCAAATGTGCAACTGTGTACAGACGCACATTTGTGCACAGACAGTAACACAGTATTTCTAGTCTAATCCTGGAAAGGTTCCATATACATTTGTGGCTAGGCCAGAGTCCAGATCTAATGGGCAGGGGGAAAGTGCTTAAAAAGTTTTAGACAAAAACTCTTGTTAATTTTAGTGCAAGGTAAATATCTATATACCCAAGCTGGCTTTGGGAATGTCAGTCTTAATCTCTTAGTGAATAAGTTTCTAGAGTTCCTTTCTCTTATGATTGAAAAAGGCTAAAATTTCCCTTATAGTGCTCAAAACTTCTCCTTGTTATAATTGTTATTGCATACAATCCATGAGAACCTGATTCTCCTGGTATAAATAGGTTGCTCTCATTTAGCTTTCCAATGTGAGTGACATATTAAAAGAACAACATTTTTAATTCTCTTAAGTGTTGACGTTGGGAAGGGATTCTTTAAAAACAAATATGCTTGTTTTTCATCATCATAGAGCACATTCAGAGCAATCCTGCTGATCTCACTGAACTTGTCTTGGTGTAAATCTTGTTTCGATGAGGCAGACTTGAACTAAACCAAATAGGTATTTTTGACCAGTCATTGTCAATTAATGTCTTTCACAAGCAAACTCAGAGGGCAAGACTTGCAACCAATGCCGAAGTCATTGCAAATGCTTACATAAGAGGTATGTTTGAATCAGAATCTCAAGTGGTGTATTAGCCAGACAGTAGGTCAGTAAACAACACAGAGAACCAAGTATCTTGTTTAGAAGTGTGCAAGTGTTTCTACAGAGGAAGGAGTATGACCGTTAGGATGTTTTTAAAACTGTAAACACATCATTACCCAGACATTTAATTCCCCTCTTAGGCTGCACAATAATAAATACAAATAAACACTTTAAAAACTCTGGTTAGCATTCTTTAGAGCAACTTATCAAACTATTATTTTTTCAAGTCCAGGAAATTCTATTTGCATTCCTGCTTCTTCACTACCACACACCTAATATTTTTGGTCTAATGATCCTCAAAGCTGTGTGTCCGCAAATCCCACAGGAGTCAGAGAGCATCTTGGATTGTTGAAGTCACTTTTTCTACATCTTTAAAAGATGTCTTTTAAAATTAATTTTGCTTATCTATGAATATTTTAATAGATAGAATATAATTCTGCCAAAAATATTCACACAGGAAACTGAGTAGGAATCTATTCAGTGTTTATAAGGAACCCACTTCCATTATGCAACTGATCATTGTCAGTCCTGTGAGTGCTTACCATAAACAAGTTCACTGTATAGATCCACGCTGCCTTTCTCTTTCCTTCCTCCTGCAATCTGCAGCACAACTGGGGCTTCTAATCCATTTGTTTTCCACCCTCTGGCCACTTACTGCCCTGGCAGGCTTTGACCATCACTTACATTGGGAAAAGCTCTTAAAACCTTGTGGGAAATAACAGGGCTGTTGGGGCCAGACAAGGAAATTCAGCTTGAAGTGCAGAGTTAAGGAAGTGACTGGCAATGAAAGGGTTTCATTACACAATGATGGAAAGTGTTAGGGGTGCAAGGAAGAGAGAAAACATAAGAGTGGAGAAGAGTCAGACATCTCACTGGAAAACTCAGGAAATATTAAAGAAAAAAAGAGAGAGGCTAGAAATACATCAGCCCACAACTGACACTTTCTTAAGTTCATTACAGCAGCAGGAGCTGAATTCAAGATGAAGGAGCTGGTTAATACTGGGGAAAAAAAAAGATGATTTTCATATATTAAAAAAAAAAAAAAAAGAAAGAAAAAAAAAAAAAATGAAGTGGAAAAGGAATACGTCTTCTTTTGCTTTGACTCATTTCTTTTGGCTTTGGGGTTTTTTTCAGTATGACCTGGCAGGGATTTGCTCTACCACGGGCACATCACTGTGCTACTCCTCCTTGGCTGCACTGGTCCCGTTTCCAGCTACAAATGGACTTGAGGACACTGCTGAACCAATGGGAAGTATTTTGCTGGGGGTATGGTCAGGGCTGCAGACAGTGATGACCCAGGCAATTAGAATGCATGGAAGCAACACGTATTTTCTACAAGCAGGAACCACTTTTCTGAGCATTCTGCCACAAACACATCCAGCTGCTACAATCACTTTGGAAGACCCTGTTTGTTTAGGCACATGAAACTTCATTTTCCCAACCTTTCAGGTTCTGGTTACAGCTTTTTGGGAGGAAAACGTACTGACTTCTAAATTTCTACAAATGCTACTATTTTAAATTTCAGTAACGCCCTTTTCTTATTTTTATTCCTTTGGCTGTTTTGTGTTCTTTTTCTTCCCCAACCTCTCACCCCCCCCCCCACCCATTACATGTTTGGAGATTATCCAAAGAAATTAATTAAACTTGAAGGACATGATATTTGTTTCTTGTTTCAACCTCTTTCCCAGATTCCTTCTGCTGGGCGTTGCCTTTAATTAAAAGTATTTTTGTTTGAAATCACATACTTAATGATCCCTATGTTCTCTACTGTTTTGCTAGGTTTGGGTTTTTTCTATTTCCTTCTTCTGTTTCTTTTCTTTTTTGTTTTGTTTTGTTGTTGTTAAAAAATGTATGTTTATTTATTTGCAAAGATTATACTGTTTATCCAAGTGAATAGTATCTTTAAGTGGAAAAATAAAAGCCAGGCCAATTTTGTTGCTTCTTTACTGTCTCAGCTTAATAGCTCTGTGGTTTCTATTTTTTTCCTTTCTTTTTGTGTGTGTTTCTAATTCCAGCTGTGCAACACACATCAAACCAGACTGTGGTTACACTTCTTGGTAAACTATGCTACTTAACATTTCATTTAAAAAACAATTAGACTTTCTTCCCCCCAAGAAAACAAAATGAATCTACAATAATATTCTTTCAGTTACATCCAGAGATACAGGATAGTTGATTTCCGCTGCACATTAAAAAAGCTTTATTCTGTTTTGTTGGCAACACCAAATCTGTTTTATTTAATTAATGTTTCAAAAGGTAAACTGATTCAATTAGGATAACTTTTCAATGGAAATAGTGAGATGTGGAATAAAGCATTTTCTAAGTTAGTTGAAGGATCTTGTGTGACTTCCCCATGAGAGGAAAAGAGCCAGCTTGAAATCAACTGATTTTCATCAATAAAAGGAGAATGGGGCCTAGTGGAATAACTTTGGAATAACTCAGCTGCCTGCAAAAAAACCTATTTTATTTCCCACACTAATGTTAAAAAACCAGAGCTCTTATTATAAGGATGCTTTTCTCCCCCCCTGCCACCTGCCCCCCACCAATAGCCAGCCTCATTGAGCCAAAAACAGCAAACAAAACACTTTTGCAAAAAAAAATCTGATGAAATCTTTAGAGTTGCAAAATAAAGATAAAATCTTGAAAAAGATAATGGATATGAGTGGAGTATAAAATGTTTAGGGCTGCATTGCGTCTTGAACAGAAAATAATGTTACACCCTCCTCCTAGGAGGTTTGATTCCTCAGCACCTCCTTTGTGGTAGGTGGACAATTACACAGTGATGATGTGCCAGAAACCATTAGAAACAGGTAGCATCCGTGGAAGGTGACCTATTTGGACCAGCAACAGGGCAGCGAAGCCAACACTCCCTTCACAGCCATCTTCTCCCCCTTGCTCTGCCAGTGCACCCAGAAAGGGACTGCTCTTTTTCAGTCTGTGTGAGGATGGACTTCACAAAAGGACAAGGAGAACCAGCCAGCTCAGACAGTGGAATCTGAAGACACTGAGATCTGAAACAGTTCATGACTAACACCACTAAAGCTCTTGCCCACTTTAATAGTTCACAAGAGCAGCAACACTGTTTTATGAGACCCAAAACTCATCCTCCTCCCTTTACCACTAGGAGCGAGATAGTGTTACCCTGAAACCAGCAAGAAACAGTAATTCTACTTGCCATATTCAAAACCAGACAGATTTTAAGTACAGGTTTGTGCAGTTCCTAGTGGAGCCCCAAAAACCAGGAAAATCTGTTCTTCATTAAGGCTTTGGGTCATATGCCATGTGTGTGTGGCACCCTACCGATAGTGGCTTGTGGGACTGACACACAGAAGAAAACCAGCATGTAGCCCCTTTCATGCTGCTGTTCTCCAGTGAATATATTTCAACCTCAAGCTGTAAATGGCTTAATATGCAGGTACTGTCTCTCATTATTTGTGCCCAGACCGCCCACTGATGCTACTTGAAGAGGTGCATGTAGGAAATGCAGGCTATATTGCCTTATCTCATGAATGGAATGACATCTGCTTTTGGTGAGAACAATTCAAGTCAGCTAAAAGATTATGGGGAAATGGCCTCCTGCTTTCACCCCTGAAGTTACTAGGTAATCATTTGTCTCTCTTATAAAACAGCAATCATATTCCTTTAAATTTAGATGAGGGAAATGGAGCACATCCAGCAACAAATGCTAACTATCTTCCAACAGACCACAGAAATCAGACAGATGCCAGCACTGAAGGAGGTTCGCTTAGGTAGACAGGAAAACAACTGAATTCACACACTACTTCTCCCCTCCCCAAGCTGTAAAATGAAGAATTACAAAGTCTCTGAAAACAGGAGCTAGCAGAGCGTGCAGGACACTCAGAAATGCCCACGTAGCGAAACCTAAAGGACTGGGTTCTGTAGGGTGGTCAACCAAAAGGACTTTGCGTTGATGATGCAATATCTGTAACTTGAAGTTTCTAGAAGTATTTTGATTTGCATTGGAGCCTCCATGTCCACTTGCAGCTGAACAGTTAAAATAAATCCATGTTAGGAAAACACCGATTCCTTCATTAGTTGAGCTTGATGGGTAGCGCAAAGCCCATCTCTCCTCTCAAGCTCAGCCCTTTGGCTAACAGGCCAAACATCATTGTTGACAATACAAATTACTGACTAATTCCTTTCACACACCTTGCTAAGGAGATAAGATAAGCCCAGACACAGTAGGGGTGTTTACACTGGTGTGACACTGTGGTATCTCTAGTACCATGTCCTACTCTCCATTCCTCTGCCAAGAAGAAGTCAATGGGGCATAGGAGGGGATGATGACCATTCTTCACACACATTAATACTGCTCAGAGTATGAACAGTGAAAGGTGGTTTACTCTTTTCTCTTGGTAAGACTGGCCATGGAAGTGGAGGAATATGAGTTAGATGGGGAGAGGAACAAAGTAAAGCAAAAGATTTTCCCCCCCGAGTCAGGAAAATGGAAACTTTTCCTGCTCTCATTCCTGCCTAGACACATTATCATGATCCAAATGGAAAGCATTTAATTCATACTTGGGGCAGGAAGCTGGATTCACTCCTCCTCTGTTACGGGGAGCCCACTCCAACAAACCCCTTTGCTCTCAGCCCTGAAAACTCCTGATCAGACTCAAGGATATCAACCACAAGAGCAGTTTACAACTTGGTATTGTAAAAAAAAAGTAATTATGGGCACATTAACAAATCAGGCAAGTACACAGTCACCCTCCTTCCCACCCCAGCTCCTGTCCTAAATTCCCACTGGGAACAGATGCCGAAGGCTCCTGGTTCCACCATCAACATTCTTGTATCACTTACAGCTTTTAAGTGGCATTCACGGCATGAGGATAGCTACAGTTCTGGCATAAAGATTATATTTTCAATATGCCTCATGATGTTCCACGTAAAGCCATACCAGCATGTTTTCAGAAGGTACAAAAAAGGTGCAAACACAATAGAAATAATAATCAAGCAAGCTTAAGCAGTGGGGGAAGGAAATGAGCTAATTTCCAAATGCTCAGTGCCCAGTCATGGAGACCAAGGGCAGGTAAACAGGAAAAGAGAGGAAGGAGGAGGTCATTACACCTTTGGCTAGAGAAGCTTCTTGGGGTAGTTGTTTGAAGCAGCTGCTGCACTTATCTTTAAGAGGTGAAAAAAGACGTAGGCTGAAGGACTGTCTGAGAAAGTCTAGACCTTCAACGGGTTGTGGAGTCCATACAGCCAGCCATACAAGTCAGCTGAAACATTGTGGTTGTTAGATGCTTGTTAAGGCTCTTGCTAAATGCATTTTTGTTCTTTTTTTTTTTTTTTTTTTATTTTACATTACTGTAAATCTATGTTTTTAATTCTTACTTTGAGTTACAAGTAAAAATGCATCTTGGCTAGGGATAAAGTTGACTCTTAGCAATTTAACTCATGATATACACAGTGAGCAAACTCCCCAATCTCAGCTCCCTCACACTTCATTCCACTTATTTTCATTTGAATAGTGGAGGCTGAAACCTGAAAGAATACAAACTTGGGTGGGCCAGACTCACTCTGGTTCCGTGGTGATTTGCAAAACTAGAAGCTGGTGGGCTGAGAATTCACCAGAAAAATGTGCTCCCATCTTAAGGTACAGATAGGCTTTTCTCCATACCAAGAGTACCAGGAGTGGCCAGGGGCATATTCCATAAAGAGATTTGGGGTTTTGGTGCCCAGCCATGCAATACACAAATCAGGCAGCCTGCAGAGAGCGGCTTCATGGGTCATGATCCAGTTGTCATGCTTCCCTGCAAAACACATCCTAGGGGTGAAAGTGGAGAGTGCTTAGGACACCACAACATCTATGCAGATTAGCACAGGCCCAGCCCAGCAACATTTAGGCATATGAAAAGCCCCTAAGTCTCTTAATGGATCTTCTCCTAAGCCTTAAAAAGGTAGAAAGGACCAGGGAATCTGAGGAATTTGTCAATTAAGTGACTTCAACCAGTAGGAATTTTGCAGGATCCTGGACACTGAAGTCTGGGAAGTGTGGCAACAGGGCACCAACAATAATGAGGGCTCTCTTCCCTCACAGCTCAAGAGAGACGCTGGCACAACAAAGTGTAATTTTAATTTCCCTGCTCATGTTTCAGGAAATATTTGAATTTGAATTTAATTCTCTTTTTTCCTTTGCTGCTTGTATTATTCTCTCCTTATCCCAATAATCCAAAAGTGTTATTTTCTCTCTAATTTGTTCCCACAGATGGCAGGGTAGGGAAATAGAAAACAGAAGTCAGAGACCTTGGGAGTATAATGAAAATGAAATCATGTGCCTCCAGATTAAAAAGAGGAAATGTATTAAACCTTTAAAAATACAGATTAAACAATTATGTATGCAAAAGAGGACACAAGAATTACAGTCATGAAAAGCAGAAGGAAATTCAGAAGTACAGTATATGCCTCTGGGATCCTCCTGACTCAAATCCAGCAGAGGGATGTATTTTCCCTCCATGCATGCCCATAAATCCCATGAATGTCAAAGGGACACTGTTCATTTAGAATAGGCACAAAATTTAGGTTTAGAGAAAAGAAAAAGGAAAGAGGTTTCATAAAACACTATCATAACAGCAACAGCTTTAAAAATTTTAAGCACATTTCAGTGACCACTAAGCAGGGGAAGAAGAAAAGAGAATGAACTTCTGCCACATTGTTACAGTTCCCACATCAGAGGCTATCCTTTATGGACATCACTATATTGGCTTTCATTACACATTATATTAGTGGAAGAGGCCTGTGGTTTTCCAAAATGGATGCACCAGGGAACAGTGTGGGGAAGCACATTGAGAAGGGTGCCTTGTGCCCCTTAGGATAATCCAATGACCTGGCCTGCCAGCAGTATTGTAGGAAAGAGAGTGATCAAAATGTCACTATTTAAATTTAGTGTTTAGTTTTCTGCTGTTGCAATCCTTGAGAGATACTTAGGGTGTCTTCTGGATAAGAACATAATGAAGGAAAAAAATTAAATGTCCATTTATATATGTGTGTGTTTGGAGGGCCAAATTTTACCCAACCAAATTGTCCGAAACAGTATGCTAATTCTTTAAACCAACATAAAAATGAAACACCACTGTTCCCTTCAGTTCTTCCATTATTCTGACTAGGTTTCCAGGACCACATCTGAGGATGAATGATTCATAATGAGGATTGGATTCCTCCCTGTTGTGTCAACAAATTACACAAATGTAAAACTTACATCACTTTATATAGAAATATAGTGTGTCAGAAATCTCCTGTTGATTCAAGTACAAGAATTGATTATCTCAGCCAATCAGGAATACTTTAAGAACATTTTAATTACTGCCAAAACAAAATCAGTGGAATATTTCCCTAGGCCCTATTTCCAAAACTCTCAGAACTTGCCCTGAACTTACTGGAAAACTAGCTGAGTTGCTTTCTAGAGTCTCTTGCAGGACAACCTTTCTAGATCTTCACCACTCTGATGATTCAAAAGCTTCTTGTTTTAAATATAGATATATTTGTGGTCAGTGGTTTTTCTTTATGTTTGTATCAACATTAACCTGAATAATGCTGAAACACTGCTTTCCCTACCCACTCTTTATCCTTCTTACCACTGTAGAATCATATACTTCTCACAGACTTTGCTTTGCCAAGTCTTCCTGCTTTCATCTGATCCATCAAAGTTGCAGCTCCTGAATGATCCTACCAGGTCTTTCTTGTATCTGCTTTAGATCCAGTCACTTAATATGGAAGGATGCGACTACTCACACAGTCACTCTAGCTGGGTCTTTCTCTTACCTAACACAACACTATTCTAACTTCCCTATCTCTGCTGGAAATACCTCACCAGTGCAATTGGGATGACGTGTTACTGCTTGTGGCTGAGTATCTATCAGTCATTTTCCACAGGTGTTGGCAAAACAAAAGCTCCTCAGCTAGGGCAGAAATGCTAGGTATTAGATCCTAAATGAACATTTTTTTGCTGTTAACCGTTGTTAACTATCATCACATTACTACTACCTCACTTCTCAGAATCATTTGTGCAATAATTTTAGTAGCATATTCTCTACAATACTCTACAAAATATCAGCAATGTCTTCCAGTTTGCAAGGTCTAGGAAACTTTGTTAATATAAATCTAATTGTGGCATTCATTAATAAAAATATTAAATAAGGTCCCATACTGGCTACTGCTGACTTCAGCTATGTACATCTTCAAAAACACTGAAAGTTTTTGCATAGTTAGAGTCAAACAATTACATTTCTGCTGAAGACAGAACAACTT
>WAAE01010731.1:0-16335 GCA_013400495.1 Nicator chloris
CGGGGGCGGGGGAGGCGGCGGCGTGGGGGGGAAATCCACAGCCAAGGGCACCGGTTCCATTACCGGTGCCGGGAGCGGCGCCGCCGGAGCCGGGAGCGGCTTTGCCGTGACGTTCAGTAAATGTTTTTTAAAATGAATCTTCCCCAGTTCTACCTTCGGTTTTGGAGGCGAAGATTCCTCGGCTGAACCGGCAGCGTCCCCCAGGTCCAGTTTATTTTTGGGGTTAAAATCAGTCGGGAGGGGAACCGCTGGAGGGGTGGGAGTTTCATTTTGCTTCTCATTTCCCAGAGCAGTCAGGAACCGATTGGGTAAAGTTTTCTTGGTTAAACTAAAGCTGAAAGACACTTTTTGTCTTCCCTGCTCCTCAAGGTTAACCTTGGTTTTGGTGCCTTTGGGCAAAAAGCGGCTCGAGGCGACGCCTTTGAACACGGGGCCTTTGATAAAGCCGGCTCTCGGCACCGTTTCAGGTTTGCCCTGTGGAACAAAAAGAAGATGTAGTTGGAGGAATTGGACTGGTGGGGGGTTGAACTCAGTTCTGCAGCATTTTCTTTCACCTGGTGAATTTTTCATGATGATAAAAAAGAAATGCATACCCTGGGTCTTTCTTCATTGCCCAGCTCTGTCCTGAAAAAATCAATTCCTCAGACTTCTCCAGCTTGAAACGAAGCCTCCTCTGAGGTTTGGGCTGAGGCTTTTTATCTGACTTATTAATGACCAAGCTCGAAGTCCTTTTATCATTTAATTCTTATTTTTTAAAATAAGACAGTTCAGCTTATAAAGTTAATTGAGGGCAAAACTCTGCTTTTTTATGCTGTTTCTGTGGTCTCAGGCTACAAAAGATCCTGAGTTTTAAGCTTAAAGTGTGTTTGTTTTCATGTGAATCCACCTGGATGCAGCCTTCCAGTACTGGACATGGCTCCAGGGAGAGCTCAGAGCCCCTTCCAGGGCCTAAACGGGCTCCAGGAGAGCTGGAGAGGAACTGAGGACAAGGCCTGGAGGGACAGGACACAGGGAATGGCTTCCCACTGGCAGAGGGCAGGGATGGATGGGATCTTGGGAAGGAATTCCTGGCTGGGAGCGTGGGGAAGGGCTGGGCTGGAATTCCCAGAGCAGCTGTGGCTGCCCCTGCATCCCTGGAAGTGTCCAAGGCCAGGTTGAACAGGGCTTGGAGCAACCTGGGATGGTGGAAGATGTCCCTGCCCATGGCAGGGGTGGCACTGGATGATCCTGAAGGTCCCTTCCCACCTAAACCATTCTGGGATTCGGGAATTTGGTTCCAGCATAAACCAGACCAACAGTAATTACAGCAGGAATTTAAACCCCATCCTTTCCCACCTCCCCCCACAGCCTTCTCCCAGTCATTACTAATTCCTGCAAGTTCCCAGACTCAAGCTTAGACCAGCATTAATTAACAACTCCTTAAAAATTCCCATCAGGACCCAATGGTGCGCGATGACTCCGTCACCTCGGGATCAACCGACTGTTCCAAACTCCATGTCCTTCCCACCAGGAGGTTCTGGCTGCCTCCTGCCCAGGAGCTCACTCAGCACCTTCCAAGCCCAAACCCAGGAATTTTCAGAGCACACAGCACCCTGTATTCACCCATTTGGGCATTTCTCCCCCTATTCTAAATCTTAGAGCTCATCTGTGTCCTGAGAATAAAATCCTGGAAAAGATAAAGTGGGAAAAGTGTTTGTTGTACACGGTCCCTATCTCCAAAAATCCAAATTGCATCAGAATCACGGAATTCCAGAATGGTTTGGACTGAAGGGACTCTCAGGATTATCCTGTTCCACCCCTGCCATGGGCAGGGGGGACACCTCTCACTATCTCAGGTTGCTCCAAGACCTGTCCAGCCTGGCCTTGGACACTTCCAGGGATCCAGGGGCAGCCACAGCTGCTCTGGAAATTACATTTTGTGTGTTAACCCTAATTCCAATGGAAAGAGTTGTATCCAAACTGTCCAGAGCCGAGTTTTGCTGCCGTAGCTGTGGCATGAGCACATTTTTGGCAGGAGCAGCAGTTTCCAGCAGCCCCCTGTGAATTATTAAGGATTTTGTTATCCTTTAACTCATGGAAAACAACATGGAGCTGCCCAGACTCAAGGCACTGCAGTAAATGATTAAATGAGACATTGGTGGATTGGAAATCCCGGTTTTTTGCACCCTGGGACATCAGATATCCCAAAAACCCTCTTTTTCAATGCATTGGGGGTTTCATTGTGAGCACCTTTTAATGGTCTATCCATGACTCATCCTGGTGACCCAACCCAGCATCACTCGGAATCTGCAGCAGCAAATTCCCTTCCCTGTGGGAAAACTGGGAGCAAAACCCAAAAGCATTTCCTTGCAATCCGTGGTTTTTATGAGGGGACATCTCAGGGACTATTTTAAAGGAGTTTCATGGCTAAAAGGGCACCCAAAACATTGACTTTGGAAAAAAGGAGCATCTCCAGCTCTGAAATGGGCTCCTCTCACCACAACTCACAACCATCTCCACGAAGTCCTGCTGAAAATGCCATCCCTGTTTTCCAGTGAATCCACACATCAAAAGTGATCCTGGGACTAATCCACAAGTTTATATCAATTAATTCATGGAAGAATGAAGGACAAAATGAACACAACTGAGAGCTCCCTCCTGTAGGAGTTCAGCCTCCTGAAGAGTGAGGGAACAGCATTTGGGGGGATTCCTGGATCAATTATTATCCTTACAAACAAAAATTCCCACTCTGTTTTACTCCAGCCTGGGACAAGAGAAGCGAGCAGGTTCCTCTCTCCAACCATACCCTGAAGGATCTCCACAGATCTGAACCCAAATTCTTATCAGGGACAGGATTCTTTCATCGTATCAATTATAAATAATAATTTAATAAATATATAGTTACAAATATTGGAAATTCAGGGAGTCAGCATTTGAGTTCTCCTTCTTGCTACAACTTTGGTTAAGCCATTATTTTAAGTGTCAATGTTTTGACCAAAATCCTTCTCATTTTAAGCACAACAGCTTTGAAATAACAGGAATAAGAGGGTTTGGATGAATCCACCTTTTCCCAAATATGGGATCTGCAGGCAAAAAAGAGCTGCCACATTTCCATTCCTCCCCTTCCCACAGTCAATTCAGCAGAGCTGACACATTCCAGGATATTTCACCTCATGTGTTCACCCCTCCAGGGATTTTTTTCATTAAGTAAAGCAACTTGAATGAAACACAATTTCCAGAATTTGAAACACACTCCACAGGTGACTTGGTGAATGTAATAGGTGGGAATTACTGGAAAAGCTCTCCAGGAGAAGAGGAATTCTCCTTCCTCTCACGTGTTACAGAAAGGGAACATTACCCAAAAAAGTGAAAAAAGCACATCCAAAATGATTAACAGCCCTCATTGCAAAGCCAGGAGATTAAAATCTATCCCAGGCCTCCAAGTTTTCTCTTTTCCCGATAAATTCATTGAGTCACAGGCAGCAAAACTCATTATTTTTACAAATTAAGTCTTTAAATAATCAGCATCAACCCACACCGAGCTGTGCCATCACCTCCTATACGCCTGTGGCACAAATGGTACTGGAATTATTGCCCTTCCTTCCCAAATTTAATGGGAATTATTGCCCTTCCTTCCCAAATTTAATGGGAATTATTGCCCTTCCTTCCCAAATTTAATGGGAATTATTGCCCTTCCTTCCCAAATTTAATGAGAATTATTGCCCTTCCTTCCCAAATTTAATGGAAATTATTGCTCTTCCTTCCAAAATTTAATGAAAATTATTGCCCTTCCTTTCTAAATTTAATGACAATTATTGCCCCTTTCTTCCCAAATCTTATGAGAATTATTGCCCCTTCCTTCCCAAATTTAATGGGAATTATTGCCCCACATGCCCAAATCTAATGGGAATTATTGCCCCTTCCTTCCCAAATTTAATGGGAATTATTGCCCCTTCCTTCCCAAATTTGATGAAAATTATTGCNACATGCCCAAATCTAATGGGAATTATTGCTCTTCCTTCCCAAATTTAACGAAAATTATTGCCCTTCCTTCCCAAATTTAATGAGAATTATTGCCCCTTCCTTCCCAAATCTAATGGGAATTATTGCTCTTCCTTCCCAAATTTAACGAAAATTATTGCCCTTCCTTCCCAAATTTAATGAGAATTATTGCTCCTTCCTTCCCAAATTTAATGGGAATTATTGCCCCTTCCTTCCCAAATTTAATGAGAATTATTGCCCCTTCCTTCCCAAATTTAATGGGAATTACTGCCACTCCTTCCCAAACTCAACCAGAGGAATCCCAGAGAAGCATCCATTTGTTTTATCCAGCCCCTCCGTGGCTCTGGATTCCTGCAATGTCTCAGTCAAACCAACCCAGCTGGGCTCCCAGGAGATCCAGGAATGCTGGAATTGCTTTTACTCACCTCATTTTCTTCTTCTCTATTGCAATCCAGCCAGGGAAACATGGAAAAAGAAAAAGAAAAACAATCAGGAAAAGAAGGTGTGAACAGCAGGTAGGAACAAGAAATGTCACCCTGGACATCTGGATTTGGAATGGGATGGACTTGGGGCACGGAGTGAGGGGAACACTGAGGGCACACGGACACAAACGCGGCTCTGAGGGGAGCACGGCACAGTTGGAGCCTCCAAAATTCCCTGGAAAATCCCCCATGGATTGGAACAGAGCAAACCTTTTTGGAGAGAACTGCCAGCTTGGTGTTGTCTCCCGTTATTCCAACACGCTGCAGGAATAAAACCCTCAAAAATTTGATAGGAAAAGGTGGATTTGGGATTCTTTCCATTTGAATACCTTCCTGAACAACTGAAAGTTTCCGCCTCTCGTTGACAGAAATTAAAGATATTAATGAAGGTCTGGCTGCTGTGCATCTGCCCTGCTATTTGCATAATTAATCCCTATTTTGGTAGCTTGAAAATGAATTAATTAGCATCATTCTCCATGCTGAGCCAACAGGAAAGTTGGGTTTTCCCAACTTCCCATTCTTCTCGAGTTCTCTGCTCTGATCCCACAGCGAAGTCGTTTCTCCTCAGGGAAGGAGAAGGAACAGGAACACAATTCCCTCTCCTTGCTTTGCTCAATTCCTTGGAGAGTGTCAGGGAATTTCTTGGCCCTACCAACACACCTCAGCCAAGACATCAAGAGCTCACCCACCCCTCTGTCATGGATCTACCACAGATCCCAAAATCCCTCTCCGGTGCTCCAACACAGCTCAGAGCTGGAATTTTCCTACATTTTACCAGCGGTTTTCAGCACCATTGTGGTGACAAAGCCAAAGATTTCCCACAGAAAAGTTCACAGATTCCACCTCAAGCATCAGCTCAATGAGATATATCCAATTCTGGAAGAAAAAGTCAAAATTTCCATTTCGGAGCAACCCGGACGCGGTGACGGCACAAGAACCACCCACGTCCCCACTGAAACCATCACCAACTGGGAACTGGGAGCTAAGGGAAGTGCTGGGAAGAACTTTCCTCACTGGAATATCCTCCTGCCTCTCCAAAGGCTCCCATCCAATCGATCCAGCTTATTAAAAGGCTCTAAATTATTCCCAGAGCAGCACCAAGGGGGTTGATTCCATCAAGGAAACCCGAGCCGGGAGGTCCGGCCCGCAAAAGGGAAATGTTTCTATATTGAATAAAGTAGGAAACAACGGTGGCAACCAGCCCCACCTGGAACAAGGAGATGGTCACGGGGACAAAGAGGGATAAACCTGCCTGAAATGGGCTGGGGAAGTAGCTGATGGGTGATCAGGATTAGGACACGCAGCATCTACTTGGTGTTTTTCACTTGTTGCCTAATAAAAGTATTGGATTCTTTCAACCAAATTATTATTTCAATCTATTATTTGAATTCTGCTGAAAATGTAAGCTTTCCTGTGTGTTTAAACCTTTAACATACAGATTGAATTTAGCACACAGTATTGGATTCACATAATTTAATAGGTAATGTAATTCTGGGGAAAACTCTTGTTCAGCCCCAAGTGAACTAATTAAATAAACTACTTCACTTCCTAGTGTTGCTAAATTCACAAGCTGAAATGTTCGTGTGATTCTTTGATTATTTTGTTTTGGTTTGTTTTGTGGGGTTTTTCTTCAGTACTCTATGATCCTATATGTAATATCTCAAAAGTGACAGGTGCCCTAAGAAATTGTACTCACACTCAAACCTTAAAAATGCTTTTATCCAGCACTTTCCCCACCAAATTCCACTGCAGCATCACTCACAGCACAACCCAGAGAGGACGACTTTTTCTGCTGAAGTCTGCTGAAGTTTTGTGCTAATGATGCATTCTTCAAGGGTGTTTTTAAAACAAGGACTAATCATCTGCCCTGTAGCTTTTGTTAAGCAATTAAGACAACTAAAAGCTGCATCTAATACTAAATGTTCATGCTACAACTCATCTCTCCCCCTCCCAAATGAAAGAAGGCAAGGGGCCATCCATCCCTTTCTCCTCACACGGCACAAATATAGGAAAGAATAAACGTGGGATTTCATGGGGCCAGGCAAGGCAGGAATTCCAAATCCTGCAGATTCAGGAGCTCTCCCAGAGCAGCACTTTGGAATTAAGGCCTAAAAGGAGCTTTCAACGTCAGGATCACCAAAAGAGGAGTTTGGGACCTTCAGGAAGCGTCACATGGTTTGGGGTTTTGTGGGGTCAACACTCAACAAAAACCTTGCCTTTGATGGTTTCAGGGTCTTTCCCAACCTCAGTGATTCCAGGAAGATTTTCCAGACTTCCCAAGCAGATGCAGCAGAGAATTACGACCACCAGGTGGAAGCTGAGGGTTCCAAAGTTAAAAAAAACCTCTCTTTATGCACAAAAATCCATCTTTAACAGCAGTATTTTGGGAGAGAGGTAATTAAATTTCGTATTTGTAATTAATAACGAGGATAATGAATGCCAAGGAGACAAGACAGTCGGGATCCTTCAAATCCCAGAGAAATCCTGCAGGAAAATGAGAGGAAGCAGGTGAGCCCCATCCCTGGAAGTGTCCAAGGCCAGGCTGGACAGGGCTTGGAGCACCCTGGGATAGTGGAAGGATGGGACAGGATGATCCCATTCCAACCCAAAGCATTTGGGNCTCCCAGAGCAGCACTTTGGAATTAAGGCCTAAAAGGAGCTTTCAACGTCAGGATCACCAAAAGAGGAGTTTGGGACCTTCAGGAAGCGTCACATGGTTTGGGGTTTTGTGGGGTCAACACTCAACAAAAACCTTGCCTTTGATGGTTTCAGGGTCTTTCCCAACCTCAGTGATTCCAGGAAGATTTTCCAGACTTCCCAAGCAGATGCAGCAGAGAATTACGACCACCAGGTGGAAGCTGAGGGTTCCAAAGTTAAAAAAAACCTCTCTTTATGCACAAAAATCCATCTTTAACAGCAGTATTTTGGGAGAGAGGTAATTAAATTTCGTATTTGTAATTAATAACGAGGATAATGAATGCCAAGGAGACAAGAGAGTCGGGATCCTTCAAATCCCAGAGAAATCCTGCAGGAAAATGAGAGGAAGCAGGTGAGCCCCATGCCTGGAAGTGTCCAAGGCCAGGCTGGACAGGGCTTGGAGCACCCTGGGATAGTGGAAGGATGGGACAGGATGATCCCCTTCCAACCCAAAGCATTTGGGATTCTGGGATTCCATCCCTTCAAATAAAAGGTGTTGACCTTCCTAAAAGTAGGGTTATGGATCCCATTTCCTTCCCAGCCTCTCCCCAGATAAAATAATAATTTAAAAATAATCATAATAATAATAAATAGAATTCCAAACTGAGGGAAGGCGCTGCCGTTCCCTCAGGAGCCTTGTGCCAAATTCCTCCCACGCTGAGATGAAGTTACATAAAATCCCCCTGTTCCAAGCTCGGGATCCATCCCAACACATCACCCAGGGCTTTTCCAGCACTTTTCCAGCTCCACAGCTTTGGAGCAACTCCCTCAGCTGCACCTTGGTCCCTGCAGGCAGCAAAAATAAAAGTGGGTTGAAAATCCACATGGAATTCCTGCACTTTTGTGGCTCCTTCCTGGGAAAGTCAGGAGAACAGAGTTGGTAAAACCCAAAATAAAGCTGAACACCCTGAGAAGTGCTGAATAAATTTTTCACAGTAACCTAAAAACCCAGAAAATCAACCAAAGAACAAAAAAATAACCCCACCCCCAGGAAGCTTCAGCACCTTTGATCTGTTTCCAGCAGCTCAATGCGTTAATTTTGTTAAAAAACAAACATTAAACACCAATTAATTGTCAGGAAAAGCTTTTTGAAGGCTACAGAACCACATTTACACCAAAATTCTTTACCTGGGTCATATTTCTATCCATTTTTTTTAATATGGACTCACATTTCAACCAAAATTATTTATTTGAGGCCACATTTCAAGCAAAATTCCTTACATGGAGCCATATTTTGACCGAAATTTTTTATATTTAAACTTTATCAGCTTCTCTCCTGATGAAAACATCCCAATTTTGTCATGGGAATGGTGATAAAAAGTAAAATTTTATTTTAATTCCGGGACTCAGCAGCTCCAGTGTTTCTTGCTGCTTCAACAGGTTGAGCTGAAGATTTTTCCCTTTTTTAAGTGCAACCCACACAATAATTGGAATTTTATCCTGGTTTTCCTTATGCAAAAGGAGCCAAAAAATGCCCTCAGGCTTCTAAAGTGTAAAAGACAAAGCTTTAGGAGCCTTATCTCCCCCAAATCCTCAGGGTTTTTTATTTTCTTCCCTTTAAAAGAGGAAAATTTGGAAGCCTGGAGCTTTTCTTATCTAAGCATCAGCAGCCTAAGAGCCCTGGGAGCTGAAAAGGCCCCCATTCAGCAGGAATTCAGCTCAGGAATTCCACAGGGATCCATGTGAAAGCCACCTCGATGTCCAAAGAAAGGGAACCAAATGCTCAGGAAATTGGGATTTAACCTGTTTTGTTTAGGCTGGGTTAGCCAAAAATATCCTGGATGCAGCTGGAATTCCATGGATCCTCACCCTCATCCACAGCAGGGCTAAGGGAATGGAAGGCAACAAACCAAACCAACACCTCAGGTGGAAATTTGGAATTCCAGCAGGATCCTGAAGCCCAAAAGGAATTATCCAAGCGGGGTTTGCCATTTTTCCTGGATGCTGATGGAGAGCTGCATCCATGGGTTTCAGGGAATGCAAATCCCTGGAAGCTGGGGAGGAAATTCCCTCTCTGCTGCTCTCATTAACAGAATTCCAGAATTCCAGAATGGAAGGGACCTTAAAGCTCATCCCATTCCCAGCCCTGCCACGAGCACCTTCCACTGTCCCAGGTTGTTCCCAGCCCTTGGACACTTCCAGGGATGGAACATCCACAGATTTTCTGGGAAAACTGCTCCAGTGCCTCACTCCTCTCACAGCCAGGAACTCCTTCCACATATCTATCCCAAATTTCCCCTCAATTTCCATCCTCCAGGAATGGATTTGCTGGAACACTCCCAGGCTCAAAGGTGCCTTTGCTCCTCCGTTTATGAGCCCCTGACGTGGGATAAAAACCAAGGACAAAAGCGCTGTGTTTCATGGAATATTAATGGAATATTGGGAGGAACTCCTGGAATTTAGTGCAGAGCACTGAGTTTTTAACATCCCAACGTGTCCCTGCTCCCAAAACCACCACACTGCAAACAGAGAATGGACAAGCAGGAAGAGAGCTGGGAGGGGAACAGGCAATCCCTGCTCCTTCCCAAAATAATCACAGACAGTGGAAAGGCAGAAGCACTCACGTGAGGAGGGAAAATCCCTGGGAAGAATCTTATTTAACCAGGAGGGAATCCAAGCTGAGTTCCCTGGAAAATGAGGTCAAGGTACCTGTGCTGCAGCACATGCCCAAATCCAGCTCTCCTGCTTCCCCAAATCCCCATTTCCTGGTTTAGACAACATTCCCACTGAGGCTTTGGAGCTGGAAGTTTGGAGCAAGGGAAGTGACACCGTTTCTCCTGTGCTGGAATAGGAAAGAACAGGGAGGGTTGGATATTCCAGGGAAAGAAGGAGACAAAGATATTGAAAACAGGGATTTATCCTTTCATTTATAAAAATGAGGAGGGGCTGGGTGACTTCATTTACTACTTATTCCATTTTTATCTGCTGTAATTCCAGGATTTTAGAGAAGTCAAGATGTGCTCCATGAAGAAGATCCAGTAAAGAAAAAAATATCCAGTTTCTCTGCTCCTTCCCCCAACTGCCTGAGAATTCCCAAACTCCCCCCAAATCCTGCTTTTCCCTTTCTGCTCAGGGCACACCTAAGGAAGAAATTCCACCTGAAACCCTGAGAGGAATCAGGAAAAGCAAAGCTGCTCCCATGGAAGAGGGAAAAGGGATTCAGCCAGCACAGGGAGGGAGAGGAGGAGGATGGAAGGGTGAGGATGAGGATGGGGGTGGAAGTGGGATGGGACCCAAAATAGAGGCACAAATCCCCACTGGAATTCAAAGCAGGGCTCTTGGAAAACCTTCCCCTCCTCCTCTGGGAGCAGGGAAGGAGATTCCAGCAGCAGCTTTGGGAGTCAGCACCTTCCCATAAATCACATGGCCATGGGATCACTCCCCAGGAAATCCCTGCCTCAAATCCTGCTCGGGCACAAAGAACCATCCAAGGAAAAGTCCCACAGGGAAAAGGGAATTGGAATTGCATTTCCCCAACTTAAATCCCAAAATCTGGGCACATCCCTGAGTCCATGCAGGATGCAGAGGGAAGGATGAGCCTGGATCCACACACAAATGCAGTTCAGCACCTCCAGGAGGGTTTCCCACAGATCTCTCCTGTGGAATACCAGGGGAGGGATGGACAGGTGGGAACTGCACCGAGAATCCCAAAATCCACATTAAAACCCAGCTGTACAAGAAAATCTCAAATCCACCTTAAATCTAAAATTCCATGGAAACTTTGGACACAGGTGTGGGGCATTCCTGGGATCAGAGCAGCCAAAGGCATCACTTCACTCCGGATTTCCCCCCCTTATTAACAATTCTTAATTCAAATTAAAACTGTCCTAAAGACAAAGTTAGGCCAGACTTAAAGCTCAGGCTCAGTTCCACCACCAAAATATTTCCCCTACCAGCACACAGCCACTCCCAGGACTGAAGATGTAGGAATTAGAGAGAATAGTAGGGAAAAAAATCCCAATTTTTATCATTTTGCCCAAATCCCAAAAATATCTGTGCCCAGAGAGAGTTCCTCTGTTAAAGTTGCTTTTTTAGTGTTGCTCTTTGTAAATTCCTCAATTTGAGATAAAATAGGTTTGAGCAGGAAAAGGATTTGGGGAGGAAGTCCTGGAACCTGCAACCTTGAGGAATTTTAAAATAATAAAAATAACAATCAGAAAATTCCCAGTTTACTTACAATTGCTGCTAGCAGGGATGGAGGCAGGGATTCCTTCCCAAGGATGAGGATTCATTCCCAGGGACTGGGATTCATTCCCAGCACCTGGACTCGCAGAGGTGCTGAGGCTCCACCTGAGCTGAGCGAAGAATTTGGGATTTGTGCTCAAAATCAGGGAAAAAACTCCTCGGAGCAGCAAAGCAAGGCCCCTCCCTCCGAGGGGGAGGATTTGGGAATGGCCCCCAGGATGCAGAAGTTGCTGCTTTCCCAGGAAAAGCAGGGATTTCCAGCCCTCCATCACCTCCCTGACCTATCAGGTATCCCCAGCCCGGGGGATCTGCCCTGAATGGGGCAGCAAATTCCAGCCCGGATCTTCTGGAGCCTGAATGACATCACCCCCCAGGCACTGCACGGCACCTTTGTCTCCCAAAATGCCTGGAAAACAAGGAATTCTCTCTCTGGGACACAGATGGATATGTGGCACCCATTCCCAACACTCCCCCAAAAAAAGAAGCAATCCTGTCTCCTCCATCCCAAGATTCACACTGAGGCAAAACCATGAAATTTTAGCGTCACCACCTCCTTATCCACACACCTGTAACACCAAATATTCCCAAAATTCCCCGGATCAAAGCCCCAAATATCCCGTTCTGAGTCCAAACTCATCCCAAATTTAACAAGAAGGCAATTCCCAATCCTGAGGTGACCCTAAAATCCCATTCCAAAGGGGAGCAGCTGCAACCTGCAACCCAAAAAGCATAAAACAGAAAGTTGCAAGGCCCTGGCTGAGCTCAGAGTCACACCTTTGATAGAAATAGACAGAAATAAATAGAAATAAATAGAAAATCTCCAAGGATTTATTTCTTACCTAATTATAGCTGAAGTTTAATGTCCTGGGATTTTGCCCAGCAGGAGCAGGGACACCTTGGGAATTGCTCTCAATTCCACAGAAGAAGAGAAATCCCTTTCATGCTCCTTTACACCAGAAATTTGCCATAAAATTCTAAACTTGGAATGAGTTGTGCAGGCAAACACCAAGCACCAGGCTCTGGAGATTTTTCCTGTTGGACTTCCATGCTGCAAAAAGCTGGGAATTGTAATTATTTCCTGCTACCTGGGAATGACACACTTTGGATTTCCAGCTGGACAACTTCCACTGGTGCATTTCAAACAGGAAGGGAATAATGGAATTACAAAGATGCTGGGGAAGCTGTAAAATCTTGGAGCAATCCAGAGGGAATCCACTGGAAATGGGGCTCCACGAGGGGCTCCAACTCCTTCCTGATCCAGCCTGATGCCTCCTCCTCACACCAATATTTTGGGATCAAATTTTGACTCCTGGCTCATATTCTGCTGAATTTTAGGTCCAGCTCCACGTCATTCCCAGGGATTGTAGCCTCTGGGGTGGATCCCAAAAAGCTGAAGCTCACAGGAGAGGTGCAGCTGCAGGGATGGAGCATTTTTAGGGAAGTTTATCTCCAAAAAATGGGAAAGTCAGATAAAAAATCAAGGAAAACAAAAATAACCTGTTCTACCAACACTCCATCAACCAGAGCCACACTTGGACGTCCTCAAGACCTTTCCTCGAGGAGCTCTAAAATTCTGGAAGGAAAAATGCCCATTCAAATTGGGTGTTTATAAATCCTCTCTTCCCTTCTAAATATCCAAACAAATCATATTTAAAATTCCATCAGCAGATGTGGGAACAGGCTGCCCCAAGAAGCTCCAGCTGCCCCATTCCTGGAAATGGCCCAGGTCAGGATCCCAAATTCCCCATTCAGGCTCCCAAAGCCAAACACATAAAGTGGATTTTCCTTCAATAATCCAACTTTCCAGACACATTAAAGCTGGAAAACCCATGGATACGCTCAGGCAGCGAGAGTCAAGTTTCTCCTTTTCCTCTCTCCATCCCACAGCCCGTGGGACCATCATTAATCTCCTTAATAAAGAGGAGGAGCATTCCAAGGGAAATGCAGGTGGAAAACTCAGCCTGTCCCTCCCCTCAGCACCTCCCAGGTGGATTGGAACATGCTCCAGGATCTAACTGTGGGTGTTAAACCACAGCACATCTGCCAGGAGCTTGTGCCGAGGGAACCAACCTTATGGATGGTTTTCCTTAGGGAAAGGCAGAAAATTGAATCCAGATTCCCAGAAAAAAACCATCCAGTCCCAAAGTGACACCAACAGGGAGCAGCCTGGGAGACTCCACAGCTCCAATGAACATCACAAAAAAACCCCTTGGCAACAGCCACAACCAAAAACCTGGAGTTCCAGACTGTCTGAATCCATATTCAGTCACGTGAACAAAACCAAGGGAATGTTCCATACTCTGGTCCTAAACCCCAACCCTCCAAACCACCCACCGAGCCCCATCAGGATCACCAGGATGGCTGGAAAAGCATCCTCCCCCAAAAGGGAGCTCAATTCCTGTTGGGAAGGTCTCCAGAAGCAGATGGATCAATGTAGTTCCCATTATGACAGAAGGACATGAGGAAAAGAAATCCTTGGAGTCTCAACTCCATCCTATCACAGAGGTGTCACTGGTCCAAGAGGTTCCTGCACCCTCAGGATGGGGACGATCAGGGAATCTTCTTCCAGGAAACAACAGCACCAAGAGATGAAGTGGCTGCTGCCCACAGCAGGATGCAAACATCCATCAGTGCCCACCAGGAACAGCTTGTCCAGAGAAGCCGTGGCTGCCCATCCCTGGCAGTGTCCAAGGCCAGGCTGGACAGGGCTTGGAGCACCCTGGGATCGTGGAAGGGGTCCCTGCCCATGGCAGGGGCTGGCACGGGATGGGCTTTGAGGTCCCTTCCAACCCAAACCAGTCTGGGATTCTAAGCAGGTCCATGTCGGCGGCTCCATGGAGAAGCTCCATGTGGAATGTGGTGGCAGCTCCGAGCTCTGGGAATTGGGTTGGCTTAAACTGTCAATTCAAGCATCCAAAGAGTCAAGCAGACCTGGTTCTGCTGGATACTGAAGTTCCCAGGAGTCCAAGCTCTGGTTGACAAGTGGACAGGGAGAATGAGCCGCGAGTTAAGAGCGAGCCAGAGTTCCTTTCCTGCAGGAAAATTCCAGTAAAAGCCATCGGCACGGACACGTCATCGTTCAGCTCCCGGCTCAGCATCCAGCTTCTCCAGCCAGCCTGGAGCTCCAGCTCAGCAGCATCCCTGGAAGTGTCCAAGGCCAGGCTGGACAGGGCGTGGAGCAGCCTGGGACAGTGGAAGGTGTCCCTGCCCATGGCAGGGGTGGAACGAGATGATCCTGAGGGCCCCTTCCCACCCAAACCATCCAGTGAATAATTCCCAGGAGAAGTAAGGCTGAGCCTGAGGATTCACCGGGCTCTGATCAACCCTCTCCAAGCAGCACAATCCCAACAAAAGCAACTGATCCCAAAAATCCAATGCTGCACATCCCTCCTCGTCCCACCCCGCGGCGGGTACGGAATGGGGGAAGCCACAAACATCCCACAGCCAGCACGGTTCTGCTGGAATTCCACTCTTCCCAAACACCCAGCAGATCCTCAGACATTCCTCACAACCTTCAGCCAATTATCCCCAACAATCCTCTTCTCCAGGTAAAAGCTCTGTGCTGGGAAAAGCACCTCCAAATGAAGGCACGCCACTAACGAACGCGACTCGGACGCGGAGGGAACGCCGGGATTCGAGGCGGGGACGGAGAAACAACAACTCTAAAAACACCAGGACACCTCCCAAACACTTTCTGAGTCCCCACACGGAACACCCACCCCAAGGAAACCCCAAAATCAGGCCAATTAATCCATAATTCCATTACAAAGTCGTCAGAGGAGCCGCTCCAGCTCCTTTCAACAGCCCAGGTCGGCGCCACTGGACATTCTGAGACAACGAACAGCGACGTGAGACAACCTGGACGCTTTTGGACACCAAATTCCAAGTGCCAGACCAACCCCGGGCACAAGGGTTCCTCTACACGCTCCAAACGACAAAGGTAAAACACCTGAATTAGCCTAGAAGTTTTGGGATGAACAAGAGAGTCCTTTGGACCCAGAGGGTCTCCCAGGAAGGGATCATCCCACCAGGGTTAAGCCGAAGTAAACCAGGATTTGCTCCCACCCCCGGAGCCACGTCTGGCAAAACACAACCTGGATTCCAAACGAAACCCTCCATTCCTCACTAATTTTAGAAGGCTCAGCCACGGGCGCAGTTTCAGCTGCAACAAGGGGAAGCTGTTCCTCAGCTGCTCCAGGTGGGCACAGGCAGAACTCACTCAAAAAAGGTTTGCTCTGTTGTCCCTGCTCAAAAAAAGCACCACTTTTAGCTTTGCCTCCAATCCGGCCATCGCTCCGGGGGGTGCTCCGTGCCAGATGTCTGCTCCTTCCACCCCAGAGCTGGCAAAGTTTATGGAGCCCCTGAATCCTTTGCCAAGGAAGTCTAAAAATGTAAAAATAGCGTTGAGAACCAGCGGGAAACGGGTAGGGGGGAGAAACCCAGCAGGGACGGAGTCACTTCTCAGGAGAGGCGATAAAGCCGGAGGCCCTGGCGGGATCAAGGGGGTGGCTTGGTGAAATTCCCCATCCAGAGGAGAACCAGAGTTCCCGGCCATTAGGCTGCTCCCCCTTCCCTGGCTCCTTCCTCCTGGCAGAAAATGGGGTCAGGGCAGGGGCCGCCCGGGGGAGAGAATTCCAGGGGTTAAAGCAAGACGAGGCTCGGTAACTAGGAAAAACAGCATTAATAACAATAATAATCAAGAAGGTACCGAAAAATGGCCCCGCGGGGAGGCCGGGACACGTCCGCACGCTCCGCCCGGCTCCCCCCGCGCACCCCCGGGCAGGGACGGGACAGGCAAAGGGACACGGGCAGGGGCAGGGGGGACACGGCCCCCGAGCCGACCCGTCACCCCCGGCGCGGCCGCTCCCGCCGCTCCCGCCGCCCGCTCTCCGCCCTCCCCGCGCTCCCTGCCCGCCCTCCCCGCGCCCGCCCCGGCCGCGGCCATCACGCAAGGCCGGGGATGCGCGGCCTACCCCGGACCGGCGGGAGG
>WAAE01010731.1:16392-33608 GCA_013400495.1 Nicator chloris
TGGGTGGGCGGGCGCGGGGCTCCGCAAGTGCCCCCTGGCCGGGGAGGCCCCGCTCGCCCCGTCGGGGCTCCTCACATGGTCCGGCGGGGCCCCCCCGCCACCCGCGCCCAGCCCGGCCCGGCCCCGCCGCGATCCGCCCCGGCCGCCGGCTCCTCCTCCCGCGGCACCGCGCAGCCCCGGGATCCCTCCGGGAGCGGCCGCCGAGCCCCGGGACACGCCGGCATCGGGCCCGCGATGTCGCCGCGATCAGCCGCGGCCCCGCCGGGGATTTGCTCGGCACGCAGCGGGATCACCCCCGAGATCGCCGAGGCCACCGCGGGCACCGGGAGCACGCCGGAATCCGCCGCGGTGCCACCGGGATCCCACCGGATCGACCGCAAAACTACCGGGACTTCCTTGGGACCGTATTGGGATCGTTCCAGGGATCGCCGGGGGCACGCCAGGATCAGCCTGGGTGTCACTGGGATCCCAGCGGGATCCGGGAAGGGGTCAGCGGGACACACCGGGATCAGCCGCGGCACCGCCGGGATCTCCTCCAGGTCAGCACCAGGATCTCCTCAGGATAACCCCGGGTCACTGCCAGGACCAGCCTCGGGATCACTAAAATCTCCCCAGGATCACCAGGGCCACACCAGGTTCAGCCACACCATTCTCGGGGCCTCAGTGGGATTCCCCTGGGGCCACACCGGGACTGGATGCAGGATCGCCTTGGGATCACCCCTGGGATCACCCCTGGGATCCTCAGGATCTCACCAGGAGCAGATGGGAGATCACCGGGGCCGCACCTGGATGCGCTGCAGGACTGCCAGGATCACCAGGGCTACACCTGGATCAGCCACAGGACAGGCAGGATTGTACCAGGATCACCAGAGCACATCTGGCTCACTCATGGGACAGGCAGGATTGTACCAGGATCACCAGGGCACATCTGGATCACCCACAGGACAGGCAGGATCATTCCAGGATCACCAGGGTACACCTGGACCACTCACAGGTGACAGGGACAGGCAGGATCGTTCAGGATCTCTCAGCACCACACTGAGGTCACCCCCAGGACCACAGCAGGACCAGCAGCACCCCGGGATCACACCCTGAGATCACCTGGACACCAGCACCCCTTGGCACCAGATTCCTGGAGCTGTTCCAGATCCCATTTGCACTAAAAATCACTAAACCCCCTCTTTTTCCTTTCACAGGTCATTTCCCATCTTCCCAATCTCTGGGAGAGCTCCTCCATGGAATGCTGCCGGAGCACTTCAGGACACCCAGCTGCTTCTGGGATGCCTGTCCACATGGAATCCTCCAAACCAAATCTACAGCTTCCAATATTGAGATTTCTGGGATTTTCCCAGATTTGGGAGCATGGTGTGGGCAGGAGGGACCCACAGGGATGAGGTGGGAAGCAGAGGAGGGGTGGATATAGGGAAGGACAAAGGAAAGCTTAGTTCCAGCCATGTGGAAGTGTTTTCTTGGGAAATCCAGCCTGGCCTCAATTCCCAGCAGCTTTTTGAGCCTCTGGAATTGGATCATTACAAGGAAAAGGTGATTTCTGGGGTGTTCCCAATGCCCTCCCAGGGGGCAGGTGCTGCTCTGGGGACAGAAAGAAGCTCCAACAAATTCAAGCAAACGGAACACCGTGGATTCCTTCACTTTCCCAGTTTTCCATGGCAGTGGGGGCGGCATGTGGAAAATCTGGGATGCCAGAATGAGGGATGCTCCCGCCATGGCTGGTGCTGGTTTTGGCAGCGGGATGTTCCTGGCAGCTGTGGGGTGTTGGCTTTGGGGCTTTCAGCATTCTCCTTCCAGCCTCCCAAATCATTTGGAGGGAGCTGGAGGGGCTCATCCCGGAGCAGAGGAGGCTCAGGGGGCACCTGCTGGCTCCCTGCGATTCCCTGGAAGGAGGTTGGAGCCAGGAGGGGTCGGGCTCTGCTCCCAGGAGACAGGACAAGAGGGAACGGCCTCCAGGGGAGGCTCAGGGTGGATATTGGGAATATTCCTCCTGGAAAGGGCTGTCCAGCCCTGGCACAGCTGCCCAGGGCAGAGGTGGAGTCCCCATCCGTGGAGGGATTTAAAAGCGCTCTGGATGTGGCACTTGGGGACATGGTCAGGGTTGCTCTTGGCAGTGCTGAGGAATGGTTGGACTTGATCTTGGAGGGCTTTTCCAACCAAAACCATTCCGTGATTCCTCAGAAACGAATCTTTGTTTCATTCCCTTCTCCAGGCAGATCCAACAGACCAAGCCGTGACTTGTTGCTCCCATGGGAAGAAGCCCAGGAGAGCTGCAGCTCCAGCACCAGCAAAGAGGGAATCAGGAGCAGCCTGGATTATCCCCAGCAACCTCTGTGCCGTGACCCTGCCTTTTCCAGAGGCTCAGGAAAACAAGAGGTGCTGTTGGAACTGCCTGGCTCATGTCCTGTCCAAACAGCAGGATCGATTCCCAGTGAGTCCCTGCCTGCCCAAAGGTTGGGTGGTTGACTTTTCCTGCTGTTTATTTTTGTAAATCCATGGTGGACGCGAGCACGAGGCACTTCCTGAGGTGGCATTCCTTGGGGAACGCTGGGATCCAGGCTATGTGATGGGCAGGAAGGACAGGGATTTCTTCTTCCCATTAGCTGAGACCATTCCAGGTTTCCTGCGCATTTTCCGGAGCGCTGCCATGGTCCTGTTGAAGTTTTGCTGGGAACAGGGAACACAGAGGCATCACTGAGCTCAGCTGGGCTCTCAGAGCACACTTCTCACCTGTAAAAGCTTTTTTTCCTACAAAATAAAACCCCAAATGCCTTCCCAAACTTTCCACATGGTGCTGGGAAAAGCTGGGAAAATCCCCATCACAGCAGCATTGCTGTGCTGATAGCAGATCCCAGCAGGCTCCAAGGAGGGGACAGGAATCCCTAGGGAATTCTCCAGAGCACTGAAAAGCTGCTTTTGAGATGTTTTCATGGAATCTCAGAATGATTTCAGTTGGAAAGGACCTTAAGGATTATCCCAATCCACTCCATTCCATGGACAGGGACACCTCCCACTGTCCCAGGCCGCTCCAAGCCCTGGCCAGCCTGGCTTTGGACACTTCCAAGGATCCAGGGGCAGCCACAGCTGTTCTGGGAATTTCATTCCAGTCTCTCTCCACCCTCCCAGCCCAAAATTCCTTCCCAATATCCCAACCCTGCCCTCTGGCAGTGGGAAGCCATTCCCTGTGTCCTGTCCCTCCATCCCTTGTCCCTCTCCAGCTCTTTAAGGCCTGGAAAGGCTCTGAGGTCTCTCTGGAGCTTCTCCAGGCTGAACATTCCCAGCTCCCTCTGGGTGAATTTCTTCTGGCCAGGATGGACGGGCCTTGGAGCACGCTGGGACAGGGGAAGGTGTCCCTGCCATGGCAGGGGCTGGGACTGGATGATCCTGAGGGTCCCTTCCATCCCAATCCATCCTGGGATTCTCCCTGGGGTTACCTTTTGGTCCGTGGTCATCCTGGCCCTGTAGAAGGACACGGAGCCCGGGCAGTCGGGCAGCGCCGTCTCCTGCATCCGCTCAAACTTCTCCTGCTCGTCCTCATCCTGCCAGGGGAAAGCATTTCCCATTCCATGTGCAACCCACACACCTGGAGACCCGGGACAACGAGCCCGTTTGCTGCACCAAACAGCAATTCACTCAGGAAAACCCTGGAAGGGAGAGGTTCCCCTTTCCACACCTTGGAGGAGCAGCTTTGGGCAAAAACCTGCAAGGCTTGGGATTTTCCCACAGGAAAAATGAACATTCCCAGCTCTCCCAGCTTGGCTCCAGAGCAGAGGGGCTCCAGCCCTGCAGCAGCTCTGGGGCCTCCTCTGGACTCTGTCCAGCAGCTCCAGGTCCTGCTGCTGTTGGCTGGGGCAGCTCTGCAGGTGGGGTCTCACCTCAGAGGGGCAGAATTCCCCCCTTCAGGTCCCTCTTTTTTACATGCAAGAGTTCTGGGAAATGGGGACTTGAACAGAAATGTGCTTTTCAGGATGAGAAAAGACCCCACAGTGGTGGCTCCTACCACAGGACTGGTACTGACCAGTGCCACAAGAGTTTGGCTGCAAACCTGGGATCCCAGGGGCTGAGAATCAGCTCCCAAACATCCTGCAGCCCCAGGCACTTTGCCCAGTTCCTGATATTCCACAGACGCCCAGGTGCCTCAGTCACTGTCCTGATTTAGCCTCTAAACAGCGAAGGGAATGTGCAGGATGTGGCTCCAGATATTCCCTTTGTGCCTCGCTCCTCCTTGTTTTTCTCCTCCTTCCACAGGCTCCCAAATTCCCTTCCCACCCCACACGTGGAGGAGGATCAGCAGAACTCCGGGATAACTCACCAGGCACGTGACTCTGTTTATGGGAATCATTCCAGGTCTGATGTTCCCACCCGGCTTCAGAGCTTCCCTCACATTCTCAGGGATGAGGAAGGATTCGTTGTACCAGATCTCAAACTCTGTGAAGCAAAGAGGGGCAATTAATGGCTGTAATTAATGAGCCCAAAGACAGCATGGATTGGTTGTCCCTATGGATCAGGTGGGATCTCAGTTCTCTTAAACCCTCAGGCAGGAACTCAGAACTCCAGGATTTGGAGTTTAAACGATTGGAAAAGTGAATTTAAGGAGGCTGTTGGCTGTGCTGAGGTGGCCAGGAGGTGGTGGCCAGCTCTGGGGACAGTCCCCTGGCCATGAGAAGGCACCACTCACTCCTGCAGCCCCCAGAACTCCTGGGGAATGGGCAGCAGGGCTGGGGCTCGGATTTCAATCCCACACACTCAAGCACAGCCATTTGCCATCCCATAATAGGCAGTGAGAACACACAGCAGGTGGGAATTATGTCCTTATTAATGCTGGGCATTTCCCAGGCACTCCAGTCCTGTTTGAACAAAGAGCAAACATCTGGAGCACCCAAAAATGCCAAACCCAGCTCCAAGGGCAAGCAGTGGCACAGCTGGGATTGGGTCCTGTTTATCCCTGGAATGATGGGAATGATTATCCCATTTCTTCCAGCGTGGGATGCTCTGATGGATCCAAGCTGTCCCCTGGTAAATGTTGGCATGTGCACAGCATCCAGAGGTTTGGGACTCTGGAATTCCTACACAGACTGGCTCCCCTTAGAGGGGCAAATCCAGGGATACAGCAGGGGCAGTTGGAATCCACAGGTTTCAAGGTGGAGCCCACCAGGAATTTGCAGGGATTTCCCAGGCAGAGCTGTGGCCAAGCTCTTTTTCCTGATAAGGCTGCAACTCTGGAACCTGGAAATCCCATAGGGACAGAGGAAATTCTGGGAATCCAGAGGCAAAGCCCTATCCCAGGGCAATTCCTTAACCACCACCTCGATTAAATAAAATCAAGGATGAGATCCAGGGTCAGTGGTGTAAAATTCCTTGTGAGAGGCTTTTTCCCCCATGTAGGGGTGGGACCAAGGAGCAGAGGGGCATTTTCTGGGAGAGAGGATCTGCAGCAATTCAAGATTAGGTCAGAAAACCCCACCTGACTGGATAAAATCCAGACTGGAAGGCAACAGGAAAAAGGACAACAAAGAATGGTAATTTGGCGCGGGGCTGGAGAGACAGGACACAGGGAATGGCTTCCCACTGCCAGGGAGCAGGGCTGGATGGGATCTTGGGCAGGAATTGTTCCCTGGCAGGGTGGGCAGGCCCTGGCACAGGGTGCCCAGAGCAGCTGTGGCTGCCCCTGGAGCCCTGGCAGTGCCCAAGGCCGGGCTGGACATTGGGGCTTGGAGCACCCTGGGACAGTGGGAGGGGATTGGAACTGGATAAGCTTTAAGGTCCCTTCCAACCCAAACCATTCCAGGATTCCATGATGTTTGTGAGTGCTCCAGTCTGGATTTATCCCAGCTGAGCTGGAGGCTGCTGAGCCCTGGTGCTCCATACCTGAGATGAGCCTTTTCCTGCACTTATCCACGAGCTGCTGGCAGTACTGCATCTCTGCCTTCAGGTTCTGCAGCTCACTAAAGCCAGACCTGTGCTCCTCCTTCAGCTCCTTCAGCTTCTGGATGAGGGAAAACTCCTCCTCATCGATGATCACCTGTCCTTTCTCATCTGTGTATTCTCCTGGAGAGGGAGGAAAGGAAGGGAAGGTTCTGCTGAGGGTGGAGAGCAGTGACACCTGATGGAGGGTCTGACGTGGCTCCCAGGGGGAAAATCCCTGGGATTGTTTAAATGGGATATTGGGAAGGAATTCCTGGCTGGGAGGGTTGGGAAGCACAGGGTGCCCAGAGCAGCTGTGGATGCCCCTGGATCCCTGGAAGTGTCCAAGGCCAGGTCAGATCAGGTTTGGAGCAACCTGGGACAGTGGAAGGTGTCCCTGCCCAGGGCAGGGCTGGGATGAGATGATCCCTTCCATGAAACCATCCCATGGTTCTATGACCACCCAAAATTGCTGGAAGCCCAGAGCTCCATCCCTCTGTCCCCTCTGCCTCCTCACCCTCCTGCCTCCTCTTCCTCTCCTGAGCCTCCAGGGCCTCCTTGATCCCCTCCATCTGCTGCTTGATGAGGTTGATGTTCTGTGCCACAGAACTGTTTGTCTTCTTCCTGGAGATGAGGATTCTCTTGTTCTCCCTGAAGATGCGGTAGATCTCCCGCCCATCCTCCTTCTTGAACTGCTCAAACGCCTCTTGCTTGGATGGAGGGGACCTGCAAGCAGACACAGACACAGGAGGTCACTCTGTCCTGCCCTGCAGCGTGGCATGGATGGTTCAGCTTGGAAAAGATCATCGAGTCCAACCACCCTCCAGCACTGCCAAGGTCACCTCTGACCCTGTCCCCAAGTGCCACATCCATGTGGATGTCACACCCCTCCAGGGATGGGGACTCCACCACTACCCTGGGCAGCTGTGCCAGGGCTGGACAATCAATTCCAGGAAGGAAATTTTCCCAATATCCAACCTGAGCCTCTCCTGAGGCCGTTCCCTCTGCTCCTGTCCCTGTTCCCTGGGAGCAGAGCCCGACCCCCCTGGCTGTCCCCTCCTGTCACGGAGCTGTGCAGAGCCACCAGGTCCCCCCTGAGCCTCCTTTTCTCCAGGCTGAGCCCCTTTCCAGCTCCCTCAGCCCCTCCTGGGGCTCCAGCCCCTTCCCAGCTCCATTCCCTGGACGTGCTCCAGTCCCTCAGTGAGGTGTGGGCCTGATGTTTCTGGGGCCCAGAGATTTCAGCCTGTTAGCAGCTGCTCACTTTCCCCCAAGGAAAAATTCCTCAAGAAAGCTTCTTCTCAAAACAATCTTGGCAAACAACTCAAACTTTCTCAAAACAATCATTCTCCAGGTGGAGTTTTGCCTTTCTAGTTCTAAAAACATGTGAGCTGTTTCTCTGGTTTAACCAATGGGATCAGAGAGGTGTTGTTCCTGTTCACCAACCATGTTAATTCTGTATCAGAACACCTTATAAAAAAGTAGTAAGAATTAGACAATAAAGGTTTTTTTCTAGGCTCTTTGCCTTCTGAAATATTTAGAATCTCTCATCCTTTTTTCATGTTCTACAACAACATGAACAAGTGAGGGGCCCAGAACTCCACACAGGATTTGAGGTGAGGCCTCCCCAGGCCTTGGGAAGAGCCACAGCTGAGTTCTGATGGGATCCCAGTGGGTTCCTTTGGGCTCTCTGACCATTGCCAACCCCAACAGCCACTGTCCCCCAGAAGAAAGCTCTGCACACAGACACCACATTCCTCAGGAGATGCTCAGAACTGAGTATTCCCTGGAAAGCCTTTCACGGCTTAAATATCACAAAAATAACGGAGATTGTTCCTCCCTATTGTTAAACAAATGCCTTTGCTCTTCCCAAGCTGCATTCCCAGCATGGGTCAGCCCCCTCTGCAGCCAAAGCCCACAGCTCCAAAGCTGCTGCCATGCCTTGGAAACCCTGCCTGCTTTCCAAGTTCAGAATTCCAAAAGCCATTCCTGACTTTTCTGTCAAATGGCTTTGATGCCAGCGTTGTCCCCCTGGTGTTATTGCAACAGGAGCCACTCCAGGCAAAAAAAGGAGACTGTCACAGCCCACAGGATGCTGCTCTATGCTGTTCCTGGAGAGCAGCATGGGTTTGGGAGGCAGAAAATGAAAGCCATGGAATGATTTGGGTTGGAGGGAACCTTAGAGCTCATCTCCTTCCAACGCAGGTGCCCAGAAGTTTCTGCATTCCTCACTGCAGCCTGGGCAAAGCCAAATTCCAGCTCCTGCCTTCCCTGAGTGACCTCTTAAGGGCATTTTGCAGCTCCTCCGGGGCTGTGTGAGCTGGCACTGGGCTGTAAACAACAGCCCCCGGGCAAAGTGCCAGAGCTGCAGCTCCCAGAGCCAGCTCCCAGCTGCTGCAAGTGCTGTGGGCTGTGCAGCCTGCAGCTGCAGCAAATCCTGCCAGCCCTGGGAACCTCAGAGGGACACAAGCCCCGTGTGGAGGGAGTGGGAACACGGTGAGGAGCTCCAGGAGTGAATTCTGCAATTCACTGCTCTGCTGGAACCCCCAAACCACATCCTGGGCTGATCCCCAGCGTGGCTGCAGGAAATGGGGGATTCTGCCCCCTCTGAGGTGATTCCCCACCTGCAGAGCTGCCCCAGCCCTGGGGCCAACAGCACCAGGACCTGGAGCTGCTGCAGGGCTGGAGCCCCTCTGGAGCCAGGCTGGGAGAGCTGGGAATGTTCCCCTGCAGAGGAGAAGGCTCCAGGGAGAGCTCAGAGCCCCTGGCAGGGCCTGAAGGGGCTCCAGGAGAGCTGCAGAGGGACTGGGGACAAGGCCTGGAGGGACAGGACACAGGGAATGGCTTCCCACTGCCAGAGGGCAGGGCTGGATGGGATCTTGGGCAGGAATTCCTGGCTGGGAGGGTGGGGAGGGGCTGGGCTGGAATCCCCAGAGCAGCTGTGGCTGCCCCTGGAGCCCTGGCAGTGCCCAAGGCCAGGCTGGACAGGCCTTGGAGCAGCCTGGGATGGTGGGAGGTGTCCCTGCCCATGGCAGAGGATGGATGGAATGGGATGATCCCTAAGTTCCCTTCCAACCCAAGCCAGCCTGGAATTCCATGACTGTATTGATGCATTTCCATGACTCTGGGGATTTCTGGCTGGATGTGAGGTCTCCCTGCAGTTTTCCCACTCACCAAAGGGATGCTGCAGTTTCCAGAGATTAAAGAGTTAAATGAATTTAAATGAAATAAAAGCAACATTTTAAAAATTAAATAATTGAAGTTTTTCAATATTTTCTGGCCAGGGCAGAGCTGGGAGCACAGGGGTGACCCCCACCACCATCTCCTGGAGCTCAGGGTGTCCCCACCACCACTCCTGTCCTGTATTCCCTCAAGATCTCCAAATCTCTCCCCTTGGCCTTGGAGTTGCCCTCAGGGAACACAATCCAACCATTCCAGTGTAAAGCACCCTCTGGAAAAGGGGATTTATTCCCTCACAGGGAAAACCTACCTGAGCTTCTGGGAATCCTCTGAAGATGGGACTGAGGGCTCTTCATCACTGTCCTGGTCACCTCCTTCCTCTCCCTCATCCAGATCCTTGGGGGGACTTTTGGAGAGTGAGGAATCATCCTGACTTGTCTCAGAGGAAGGGCTCTCCCTTCCTTCCTTCCTGACAGGGGGGAAGAGACAGACCAGATTCATTCATTTCCTCATCAGAGGGATCTGGAACCAAAACATGCTGCGGGTTTGGCTTTGCTGAGTTCAAAACTGGTGATCTGGGGTAGCCTCTACCAAGGTTTCCAGGGAAATATCCACGGACAAGGAATAAAATCAGCCTCGTTCCCACAAATCCTGAATTCCCAGAGTGGAGGAGCTGCCCTGGGTACTGTGGAATACAGGCCAGGCTGCAGGAGCTCTCTTGAGAAGGATGACAAGGACAGCAGTGCCATCACCCTGTCCAGCTTTGGGCACAGCTGGACAAAGCCCAAGCCTCTCCAAAAGGAATCTCCAAGGATTTGATCCAACCCCACGTTTAAGCCAAGCCTGGCTCCCTGCTCCTTTCCCTCCACAAACTCCTGCAGGGAATAGAATCATCATGGAATGGTTTTAGCTGGGAAGGACCCTAAAACCCATCCCATCCCAGCCCAGCCATGGCAGGGACACCTCCCACTGTCCCAGGCTGCTCCAAAACCAAATCCAGCCTGGCCTTGGGCACTGCCAGGGCTCCAGGGGCAGCCACAGCTGCTCTGGGAATTCCAGCCCAGCCCCTCCCCACCCTCCCAGGGGATTTTTTTCCTAAGGAATGGTGTGACCAGGAGAGTGTGATTTGGAACACAGACAGAGGAGTGTTTGCCACATCTCCTGGAGTCTCCCCAAAACCAGGACAGCACAGCAGAGCCCGGGGGTCACACGGACACCAAAGCCTTGGGGGTTCCTCTGCTCCCTCCACGAAATTGGGGAAATGTCAGGGAGGAACCAAGCAGGGATTTATTTCTGTAAACTGCAGGCTCTTCCTCTGCTCAGGACTGGCTGGTTCCCCCTTCCCTCCCCAAATCTCTTCTCCTCCTCTGGCAGCTCCCTCCACTCCTTCCTCCATGGGCTGCACATTCCTGCCTGAGCAGAGCTGGGCACTGGGAAGTGCTGGGTCCTGCACTTGGGGCACCACGAGGGTTGGGGACAGCTGGGAAAGGCCCTGGGGGGGACAGGAGGTGCCAGGGAACAAGGAGAGGACAGGAGGAAACAGCCCCAGGCTGGGCCAGGGGAGGGTCAGGGGGGCTATTGGGAGGATTGCTTCCCCAAAAGGGCTGGCCGGCCCTGGCACAGCTGCCCAGGGCAGGGCTGGAGTCCCCGTCCCTGCAGGGATTTAAAAACCCTCTGGATGTGGCACTTGGGGACATGGTCAGGGGTGGCCTTGGCAGTGCTGGGGGATGCTTGGGCTCCATGATCTTGGAGAGCTTTTCCAATCTTGACAATTCCACGATTGCCAGAGGTAAAGGAGAAGTGTCTGACTGCTTCAACTCACTCATCTCCACTCTTGGCTTCCTTCTTCCCATCAGGAATGGGGGATGCAGGAGAACTTCCAGCCTCAGGAATCCCTTCGTCCGAATCCTGCACCAAATCCTTAACTTTAGCAACTGTACTTCCCTGGAAACACAAAGGGAGAAACCATTTGTCCACAGCAGGGAACTGGACAGGCCTGGCCAGCAGCTCCTGCACCCCCTGGAACAGCCTCACGTGGGAATTCAAACCTCTGTGAGAGCCCCCAGGAGGATTTATGGATCAGGTGGGATGGATGCACTTGGCTCCAGAAATTCTAAGGATTAAAAAAGGGATCTCAGCAGAGGCAGGGCCTCACCTTCTCCAAGGCAGTGACCACAGGTCCCTTTGGAGATGGCTTTGTACAGGACCAGGGGAGGGGGATTAAAACTGAAAAGGGCACTGTTTAAATGGGATATTGGGAAGCAATTCCTGGCTGGGAGGTGGGGAGGCCCTGGGTGTGAAGCTGTGGCTGCCCCTGGATCCCTGGAAGTGTCCAAGGCCAGGCTGGATGGGGTTGGGAGCAGCCTGGGACAGTGGGAGATGTCCCTGCCCGTGGCATCTTTAATGATCCTTCCAACCCAAACCTTTCTGGGATTCGAATTCCCATTCCCCAAATTATTCTGTGCAGATAAAGGGCCCAAAGAATCCCTCTACTGCCAGGAGGGGGAATCCCTCTACTCTTTGTTTATGGTGCATCTCTGCTCTGGACACGTTTTTTGACAAACTCACCCCAGCGACGTTTGTGAGTTTGATTTCAACAAGGACAATCTGCTTCCTCCAGCTGCCACTTTGGCAGCCAAGGAGGCAGCTCTAAGGTGGGGTGTGGGCCAGGCCAGGCCCAGGCATTACCATGTCCTCCTCAGCCTCAGGCAAACGCAGATCAGAGCTGGACTCAGACTCAGACTTGGACTCAGACTCAGAAGTGGTGTCTCTCTGTCCCAGCCCGTACTTGTTCCAGAGCCTGGACTCCACTTCTTCCTCCTGTTGGCTAAGGAAAAAACAGCCCTTTAGGAATCCTTGCCCACCTGTGATCCCTGCCAAAGGCAGATTCCCAAAGCAAAACCCCTTTTACCTGTGGTTTTAGCCCTCAGCACCCCTCCCACGCTCCCCATCACAACCTCTGTCCTCTCTCTTCCTCTCCTTTCCCATGACATTCCTTTGGGGCTCTTTCATATTGAAGCTTTTTGATGGTTATTTTATCAATTCCCAGGACTTTTTAATGGTCCACATCAAACCACACTCACTCTGCTCAGTCCCATCCTCTTGTTTGAACCTTTAACCCAGCTGGAGGGGGCTTGGAGCAGCCTGGGATGGTGGGAGGTGTCCCTGTCCATGAATGGGATGGAATGGGATGATCCTTGAGGTTCTTCCCAACCCAAACCAGTCTGGAATCCCTAAACTTACCTTACAATCACTTTGAACTGTCTAAACACCTCCTGGATCTGCCTGACATTCACAATCTAAAGGAAGAGAGGCACAAAGCCATCAACTTTGGTATTAATTATATAAAGGAGTTCCAATTAAATCAGTTTGAAGGGTTTTAAGATTAAAGAAAAGTCTCCTGGAGCCTCCCAACCACCAAAAAATGGAATGAAAACATGCAAGAGACTTAACACGCAAAAAGAAATTCAATGACAGTTCTGCAGTGGCTTTGGGGGTGAAAACCAGCCTCTTCAAAAGGCATTTTCACTGCTCCTCTCTTGGAGGAAAAGGGGATGGGCTCAGGATTTAAGCCCTTTTTTCAGGACGTACATTGATTTCCTCAATGACTCCTGTGAGGTATTTCTGCACTTGGGATCTGATCTCTGCTCTCTGGGCTGTAGTCAGGGGGTTGTAACTCATGAAGGAACGATTTGCCTGGGAAAAGAAAGAAAAAAAAAGACGGAAAACTGAGAATCAGGGAGTGACAAACACCGAGGGAGGGACGGGGACAAAGCTCTGGGCAGGTCCTGTCGTGGTGGGACAGGGAGGGATGGCTTTAAACAAAAAGAGGGGAGATTCAGGATGGATTTAAGGAAGGAATTCTTGGCTGTGAGGGTGGCACAGGGTGCCCAGAGCAGCTGTGGCTGCCCCTGGAGCCCTGGCAGTGCCCAAGGCCAGGCTGGACAGGCCTTGGAGCAGCCTGGGACAGTGGGAGGGGTCCCTGCCATGGGAGGAGGTGGAATGGGATGAGCTTTAGGGTCCCTTCCAACACAAATCATTCTGGAATTCTGTGATTCCACTGCTCTGGCAAACACCTGGAATTGCTGTCCCCATTTCTGCTTGGGATTCTCATCACCTGACCTGGCAGGAGATGGGATTTGGGAGCAACCAAGCAAGAGAAGAGCTTCAAGAGCCTGGAAAAAAAAACCCAAACCCCATCCCCAGTGGCTGGGGATGGAAATTCCAACACAATCCCTCCATGTGGAGTCTTCAGAGGTTTCCCTGAGCCCCAGAGAAGGGTGGTGGGAGCAGAAGGAGGGACACAACCCCACTGGACATGAGTCCACAGCTCCTCACCAAGGAGTCCTGCAGGATCAGCTCTTTCTTCAGGAGGTGGATCTCCTCCTCCAGAGCCTTCACTGATGCCTAACAGGGAAAAAAAAAAAAAAAGGTGAGCAAACAACTAAATTATACTGGAAAAAAAAAACCAACTCTGCTAAAAGCAGCACAAAATTGGCTGCTGGAGAATATCCCAGCTCCCTCAGAGCTTGCAGCAGGGAATTAGTGGGTCTGGAAATCAGGATGATTTTCCTTTGATTAGCTCCCTACAGGACACTTTCTGCTGGGTCCTGCCTGAGCCATCAAAGAAAGGCCACTGCTTTTGAATGGCACGATTTCCTGGTCTGGAATTGCAGGGACCATCAAAATCCTGGGATATTGGGATATCCAGGCTCTGGGATGTTATCCTGGAAGCCAAGCATTGTGCAGGGCTCACCTCTGCCCTGAACTCAGCAGCTCTGACAGTAAGTGGGACAAAGGAGAGATTTTCCTGTGCTGGATTTGACTGAGTTTCTCCATAATGTGGAATATCTTCAAGGATTCACTATTTCAAATGTGTTTCCAGAAAGGTGAGCACAAAACTCTTGGGATTCAGGGAGAAGTGGACGCTGAGCTGCTCTGAGGTGACCTCTGGAGCACCAAAGCACAAAGTTTCCTTCCAATTTCAGCTCTTCCAGTTTCGTTTTCACTCTGAAAGTGCCCTCTAATATGCTGTGATCCCTTCCTTTAAAGGATTTCCTTCATTAACCAAGTTTTCTAATTGTGGAGGAGCTGTTCTGTTACCAGCAGCAACAGGGATAAAGCTGCAGGAGGACTGGAGATGATTTCCCTGCATGTCAGGGGAATAATTCACCATCAAATCTCTCTGTTGAGAGCTGAACCTCCTCAGAAAAACGTGGGATATGCAGAAGAAAGAATTCCCAGGGAGATGTGACCACCTGCATGGTTGTGCCTTAGAGCAGGGAACTGTAATTAAAAACCTATGACAAGGGTTTCATGAATCCATTTCCTCACCCACCTAAAATCAGCTTGGCTGAGGAAGGGTCATTTATGAAAAGACCTCATTTTCCTGTGGTTTTTCAGGTTCTTCCCCTAAATATCAAAGCCAAGATGATGACCCTGCCCCTCCCCAGGGCCCTGCTGTCCCTACCTCTCGGAAAAAGGGCTCGTTGGGGGCAGGCTCTGCTGTCACCCAGTTCATCCTGGTGGCAAAGCGAAGGGAGGACAGCTGGAAAACAAAGGGTTGGGATCAAGAAAAAGGGATCTTGGCAGAAAGATCAGTTTCCTAATCTTTCCACTTAACTCTATCGGATGCAAGGGCAGAGAAATAGAAAATGGGTGAATTGTCCCAGGTGATTCCTTCCTGGTTGCTCCAGATGCAGCTCACACAGGGGGATTTTCACCCATTTGATCATTTTCAGGTGAAAAAACATCATCTGGAAGGGTCCTCCTGATTCCTGCTCCAGCAGGGAGCCAGCTCAGCTCTGCTGTGAACTGGGGCAGTTCCAGGGAGCCCATGAGGTGATGTCCCATGGAAAAACATTAAATAAAAAATAAAAATAATAATATAAAATAAAAATAAAAATAAAAAAATAAAAAAAAAAATTAAAAAAAATAATAATAATAATAATAATCTCTCCAGTGAGCTTAAATCTGAGCAGCTCCTGCCTGCTCTGCCTCAGGCTCTCATCTGGCAGGAGTTTGGTTTTTGAGCCTTTGGGATAAGATGAGCTCTCCAAAGTTTGGGATGAAATAGGCAGGAGGTTTCCCTGTCAAAACCCTGCAGAGACTGCTCCTTAAAGCAAGCAGGAACTGGATTGTGCAGGAATTCCTCCAACTCACAGTCTCTTCCACATGCTCAGCTTCCCCATAGATGTTTGTCACCAGCACAGTGTTGCAGTTCCCCCCTGGGAAAAAAAAAGATAACAANGGAATTCTGTGATTCCACTGCTCTGGCAAACACCTGGAATTGCTGTCCCCATTTCTGCTTGGGATTCTCATCACCTGACCTGGCAGGAGATGGGATTTGGGAGCAACCAAGCAAGAGAAGAGCTTCAAGAGCCTGGAAAAAAAAACCCAAACCCCATCCCCAGTGGCTGGGGATGGAAATTCCAACACAATCCCTCCATGTGGAGTCTTCAGAGGTTTCCCTGAGCCCCAGAGAAGGGTGGTGGGAGCAGAAGGAGGGACACAACCCCACTGGACATGAGTCCACAGCTCCTCACCAAGGAGTCCTGCAGGATCAGCTCTTTCTTCAGGAGGTGGATCTCCTCCTCCAGAGCCTTCACTGATGCCTAACAGGGAAAAAAAAAAAAAAAGGTGAGCAAACAACTAAATTATACTGGAAAAAAAAAACCAACTCTGCTAAAAGCAGCACAAAATTGGCTGCTGGAGAATATCCCAGCTCCCTCAGAGCTTGCAGCAGGGAATTAGTGGGTCTGGAAATCAGGATGATTTTCCTTTGATTAGCTCCCTACAGGACACTTTCTGCTGGGTCCTGCCTGAGCCATCAAAGAAAGGCCACTGCTTTTGAATGGCACGATTTCCTGGTCTGGAATTGCAGGGACCATCAAAATCCTGGGATATTGGGATATCCAGGCTCTGGGATGTTATCCTGGAAGCCAAGCATTGTGCAGGGCTCACCTCTGCCCTGAACTCAGCAGCTCTGACAGTAAGTGGGACAAAGGAGAGATTTTCCTGTGCTGGATTTGACTGAGTTTCTCCATAATGTGGAATATCTTCAAGGATTCACTATTTCAAATGTGTTTCCAGAAAGGTGAGCACAAAACTCTTGGGATTCAGGGAGAAGTGGACGCTGAGCTGCTCTGAGGTGACCTCTGGAGCACCAAAGCACAAAGTTTCCTTCCAATTTCAGCTCTTCCAGTTTCGTTTTCACTCTGAAAGTGCCCTCTAATATGCTGTGATCCCTTCCTTTAAAGGATTTCCTTCATTAACCAAGTTTTCTAATTGTGGAGGAGCTGTTCTGTTACCAGCAGCAACAGGGATAAAGCTGCAGGAGGACTGGAGATGATTTCCCTGCATGTCAGGGGAATAATTCACCATCAAATCTCTCTGTTGAGAGCTGAACCTCCTCAGAAAAACGTGGGATATGCAGAAGAAAGAATTCCCAGGGAGATGTGACCACCTGCATGGTTGTGCCTTAGAGCAGGGAACTGTAATTAAAAACCTATGACAAGGGTTTCATGAATCCATTTCCTCACCCACCTAAAATCAGCTTGGCTGAGGAAGGGTCATTTATGAAAAGACCTCATTTTCCTGTGGTTTTTCAGGTTCTTCCCCTAAATATCAAAGCCAAGATGATGACCCTGCCCCTCCCCAGGGCCCTGCTGTCCCTACCTCTCGGAAAAAGGGCTCGTTGGGGGCAGGCTCTGCTGTCACCCAGTTCATCCTGGTGGCAAAGCGAAGGGAGGACAGCTGGAAAACAAAGGGTTGGGATCAAGAAAAAGGGATCTTGGCAGAAAGATCAGTTTCCTAATCTTTCCACTTAACTCTATCGGATGCAAGGGCAGAGAAATAGAAAATGGGTGAATTGTCCCAGGTGATTCCTTCCTGGTTGCTCCAGATGCAGCTCACACAGGGGGATTTTCACCCATTTGATCATTTTCAGGTGAAAAAACATCATCTGGAAGGGTCCTCCTGATTCCTGCTCCAGCAGGGAGCCAGCTCAGCTCTGCTGTGAACTGGGGCAGTTCCAGGGAGCCCATGAGGTGATGTCCCATGGAAAAACATTAAATAAAAAATAAAAATAATAATATAAAATAAAAATAAAAATAAAAAAATAAAAA
>WAAE01010731.1:34115-75808 GCA_013400495.1 Nicator chloris
AAAAAAAAAAAAAAAAGGTGAGCAAACAACTAAATTATACTGGAAAAAAAAAAACAACTCTGCTAAAAGCAGCACAAAATTGGCTGCTGGAGAATATCCCAGCTCCCTCAGAGCTTGCAGCAGGGAATTAGTGGGTCTGGAAATCAGGATGATTTTCCTTTGATTAGCTCCCTACAGGACACTTTCTGCTGGGTCCTGCCTGAGCCATCAAAGAAAGGCCACTGCTTTTGAATGGCACGATTTCCTGGTCTGGAATTGCAGGGACCATCAAAATCCTGGGATATTGGGATATCCAGGCTCTGGGATGTTATCCTGGAAGCCAAGCATTGTGCAGGGCTCACCTCTGCCCTGAACTCAGCAGCTCTGACAGTAAGTGGGACAAAGGAGAGATTTTCCTGTGCTGGATTTGACTGAGTTTCTCCATAATGTGGAATATCTTCAAGGATTCACTATTTCAAATGTGTTTCCAGAAAGGTGAGCACAAAACTCTTGGGATTCAGGGAGAAGTGGACACTGAGCTGCTCTGAGGTGACCTCTGGAGCACCAAAGCACAAAGTTTCCTTCCAATTTCAGCTCTTCCAGTTTGGTTTTCACTCTGAAAGTGCCCTCTAATATGCTGTGATCCCTTCCTTTAAAGGATTTCCTTCATTAACCAAGTTTTCTAATTGTGGAGGAGCTGTTCTGTTACCAGCAGCAACAGGGATAAAGCTGCAGGAGGACTGGAGATGATTTCCCTGCATGTCAGGGGAATAATTCACCATCAAATCTCTCTGTTGAGAGCTGAACCTCCTCAGAAAAACGTGGGATATGCAGAAGAAAGAATTCCCAGGGAGATGTGACCACCTGCATGGTTGTGCCTTAGAGCAGGGAACTGTAATTAAAAACCTATGACAAGGATTTCATGAATCCATTTCCTCACCCACCTAAAATCAGCTTGGCTGAGGAAGGGTCATTTATGAAAAGACCTCATTTTCCTGTGGTTTTTCAGGTTCTTCCCCTAAATATCAAAGCCAAGATGATGACCCTGCCCCTCCCCAGGGCCCTGCTGTCCCTACCTCTCGGAAAAAGGGCTCGTTGGGGGCAGGCTCTGCTGTCACCCAGTTCATCCTGGTGGCAAAGCGAAGGGAGGACAGCTGGAAAACAAAGGGTTGGGATCAAGAAAAAGGGATCTTGGCAGAAAGATCAGTTTCCTAATCTTTCCACTTAACTCTATCGGATGCAAGGGCAGAGAAATAGAAAATGGGTGAATTGTCCCAGGTGATTCCTTCCTGGTTGCTCCAGATGCAGCTCACACAGGGGGATTTTCACCCATTTGATCATTTTCAGGTGAAAAAACATCATCTGGAAGGGTCCTCCTGATTCCTGCTCCAGCAGGGAGCCAGCTCAGCTCTGCTGTGAACTGGGGCAGTTCCAGGGAGCCCATGAGGTGATGTCCCATGGAAAAACATTAAATAAAAAATAAAAATAATAATATAAAATAAAAATAAAAATAAAAAAATAAAAAAAAAAATTAAAAAAAATAATAATAATAATAATAATCTCTCCAGTGAGCTTAAATCTGAGCAGCTCCTGCCTGCTCTGCCTCAGGCTCTCATCTGGCAGGAGTTTGGTTTTTGAGCCTTTGGGATAAGATGAGCTCTCCAAAGTTTGGGATGAAATAGGCAGGAGGTTTCCCTGTCAAAACCCTGCAGAGACTGCTCCTTAAAGCAAGCAGGAACTGGATTGAGCAGGAATTCCTCCAACTCACAGTCTCTTCCACATGCTCAGCTTCCCCATAGATGTTTGTCACCAGCACAGTGTTGCAGTTCCCCCCTGGGAAAAAAAAAGATAACAAAAATAAAGCAAATAATAGAATTTTGGATGATTTGTTGTTGTTGTTGTTGTTTCCTTTTCTGCAGTGTATTTTATTATGTGCTGATTCAAATAGAGGAGAGGAATCCCAGAATGGTTTGGGGTGAAAGGGACTTTAGTGCTCATCCAGTGCCACCCCAGCCATGGCAGGGCCACCTCCCACTGTCCCAGGTTGCTCCAAGTGTCCAAGCTGGCCTTGGACACTTCCAGGGAACAGCCACAGCTTCTCTGGGAATTCCAGCCCAGCCTCTCCCCACCCTCCCAGCCAGGAATTCCTTCCCAATATCCCACCTAAAGCTTCTTGCAGTTTAAAGAAGCACAAAGGACACAGCAGAGTGTGTGCGTGTCCCTCCAAAGGGCACAGAAAAAGAGATAAAAAAGTGAAATTTGTGCCTCATGGAATGAGGATGCAGGAAGAGAATGGGAATGAAAACTCTGAGCTCCATGTGCTTGGGAAGATTCTGTTCCTCAGGATGCCCAGAGAGGCTGAGGCTGCCCCTGGATCCCCAGGCAGGACACTTGGACACTTGGAGCAGCCTGGGACAGTGGGAGGGGTCCCTGCCCTGGCAAGGCAGGAATGGATGATCCTTAAGGTTCCTTCCAACCCAAACCATTCCAGGATTCCACGATCTGGCCTCAGGACGTGCCATGGCCACGGAAAGCTCGGCTGTGCAGGAGCTGCAGGGACGCCCAGCCCTTACCCAGCGAGTCCTTGAGGACGTGGGTGAGTTTGCTCTGCCTGAAGGGGATGTGCTCCCTCTTGGGGTCGGCCAGGGCGATCACCAGCTGCTCCAGGAACGACAGGGACTTGTTGATGTAGGCGGCCTCCACCCGGACCTGGCCCTCGGACTGCAATGGAGAGCAGCAGGGACAGCTCTGGTCACACAGCAGGACAGGGAGGGTTCCTCACTGGGGGCCTGATGTTTCTGGGGCTCAGAGATTTCAGCCTGCTGGCAGCTGCTCACTTTCCCCCAAGGAAAAATTCCTCAAGAAAGCTTCTTCTCAAAACAATCTTGGCAAACAACTCAAACTTTCTCAAACCAATCTTTCTCCAGGTGGGGTTTTGCCTTTCTAGTTCTAAAAACATGTGAGCTGTTTCTCTGGTTTAACCAATGGGATCAGAGAGGTGTCGTTCCTGCTCACCAACCATGTTCAGTCTGTATCAGAACACCTTATAAAAAAGTAGTAAGAATTAGACAATAAAGGTTTTTTTTCCTATGCTCTTTGCCTTCTGAAATATTTGGAGTCTCTCATCTTTTTTCAGGTCCTACAATGACACCTTAGCAAGGGAAAAACTCTGCAGGGCTGATGTGGTTTTGACTCTGATCAACACAGAATGTCATGGAATCAGGGAATGGTTGGGGTTGGGAAAGGCGTCTTGGATGGAGCCCAAGCATCCCCCAGCACTGCCAAGCCAGCCCTGACCATGTCCCCAAGTGCCACATCCACGTGGGTGTTAAACCCCTCCAGGGATGGGGACTCCAGCCCTGCCCTGGACAGCTGGGCCAGGGCTGGACAATCAATTCCAGGAGGAATTTTCCCAATATCCAACCTGAGGCCGTTCCCTCTGCTCCTGTCCCTGTTCCCTGGGAGCACAGCCCGACCCCCCCGGCTGTCCCCTCCTGTCAGGGAGTTGTGCAGAGCCACAAGGTCCCCCTGAGCCTCCTTTTCTCCAGGCTCAGCCCCTTTCCCAGCTCCCTCAGCCCCTCCTGGGGCTCCAGCCCCTTCCCAGCTCCATTCCCTGCCCTATTTTTCCAACGGGACCCAGAGGATCCTGAGGAGCTCCCATCACTCACCCCAGTCTTGCTCAGCCTCTCGGACCCTGCCAGGTCAATTAAGGTGATTTTTGATTTGAGGCATTTGTGGTTTGTGTAATCTCTGGAACGACACTGAGGGAGAGAGGAACTGCACTTAGGGGCAGACAAAACTGAAATAAAGGAAAAACCAGACTGCAAAGATCCTCTTGGATCCCTAAAAAGTCATTTCCATGCACAGGAACAAGGCTGGAGCTCTCACCTCAATGTACATCGTGAAGATGCAGTGGGATCTGGAGGAATTCTTATTCAGGCTGTGCTCTCCTATCACTCTGTTGGTCTCACCCTGCCAAGGGACAGAAAATTCCAGGCTCAGCTCATGGAATTGTGGCTTTTTGAGGATAAGCCAGGCAATATCTCTGTGGCTCTTTCCATTTCCTGGTGATTGGAAAAGCAAAGAGCTCCCCAAGCTTCAAATGACACTGAAAATTCCCACAGGTGTGATGGCCACAGACCTGAACCTCTGCCAGGAACACAAAGGGGTCTTGGAAGGGGCCCTAAAGTCCATCCCATCCAACCCCCTGGATGGGTATGGCCACCTCCCACTGCCCCAGGCTGCTCCCAGCCCCAGTATCCAGCCTGGCCTTGGACATTCCAGAGATCCAGGGGCAGCCACAGCTGCCCTGGGAATTCCAGCCCAGCCCCTCCCCACCCTCCCAGCCAGGAATTCCTTCCCAAGATCCCATCCATCCCTGCCCTCTGGCAGTGGGAAGCCATTCCCTGTGTCCTGCCCCTCCATCCCTTGTCCCCAGTCCCTCTCCAGCTCTCCTGGAGCCCCTTCAGGCCCTGCCAGGGGCTTTGAGCTCTCCTCAGATCCTTCCCTTCTCCAGGCTGGACATTACCAGCTTTCTCAGCCATCACCACTCTCCTTCTACTCTTTAAAAAGGAAGAGGCAGCTCCTGCACATTCCAGAGCTCAGGACAGCACTGGGTTATTAAAAAGGCTGGAGAAAGATTTGAAGGACAGCAGATGGCTCTGGGTGAGGATCCACTTCCTGCAGCCAGATCCAATCCTTTCTCCCTGTTTTCCTCCCAAACTGAAGCAGCCACGAGGAAAAGAAAGACGCTGATCTCAGCTTTCCAAATCCCCTCACAAACCTCTCACCCTGCCTAGCCCCGCTGTCAATTCCATCAGTGCCACCATCATCCCAAACCACCTTTCCTCGGAGCACCTTCCAGAATCCCTGAGCCAGGGACGTTTTCCTTGCAAGACCAAGAGCTCCCAGTTCTTTAGAGGGACGGCTGAACCTCATCCCACCTCCGGGGCCACCCCCCTCAGCCAGCACCCACAGCCACGGCATTCAGGGGAATCTTTGGCTTCTCTCGCCTCAAAAAGGAGATGCAGAGCCTCCTCCTCGTGGCTGACGGGGTGGATGGAGAGCCCCTTGACATAAACGCCCTGGGGCCCGTCCATGACTGCCAGCTGGTTGTCCTTGCCCCCTCGGCCCAGCGCCGGCGCCAGGAGGTCGAACAAGGCCTCGTTGTAGATCTCCAGGTAGGAAATCCGCACTGTGACCAGGATGTTGAGGAATTCTGCAGCTGCCTTGAAGACCTGCACCAAGACAAAGGGTTGTGTCTGCTCCCAGGCAGGGTTTTCAGCTCTCTGGGGCTTTGCAGAGGAGATGTTGATGCAGGGGGTGAGATCGGGTGTGATGTAAGTAGGCGTAAGATATGGACAGGTATAAAATATAAACAGATATAAAATATGAATAAATACATGGAGGTGTAGACAAGACATCAGTTTCTGTAATACAGAGGTAGATACTGATAGAGAGATGGTTCTGAACAGCTCCAAGGCCATCTAGGTGTGTGTGGGGCTAAATCTGAGCTCTGAGGGCTCAGCTTGGGTTTGGATTTAATGAGCCAATAGAATCATGGAATTCTGGAATGGTTTGGGTTGGAAGGGACCTTAAAGCCCATCCAATTCCACCTCTGCCATGGGCAGGGACAAATTCCACTGTCGCAGGCTGCTCCAAGCCCTGTCCAGCCTGGCCTTGGGCACTGCCAGGGATCCAGGGGCAGCCACAGATGCTCTGGGCACCCTGTGCCAGTGTCTCTGTGCCTTAGAGGTGTTTTTTAATGATTTTATGACCAGTTTTAACCTGATTTCACAAAATGACTGTTTGGAAAACACCTCTTTTGAAGGCTCCCTGTCATTTGAGGAGCAGCAAGAATTTAAACAGGAACTAAAGAGGAACAACCTCTGAGAATGACAATAAAACTCCTTCATTTTTCAACCATCATCCCTGGGGTAAAATGAAGAAAAAAAAAACCACATAAAACTTCTTCACTGTGTTCAAACACTTTTCTATCAGCAAGAGCTGATGGAAGAGTGTTCCTTCTCCTTTTCCCAGGCAGCTGCAGTACCTGCTGGATAGCTCTGGGGATGATCCCTCTGTTTCTGTACTCAGAGGCTGCTCCCGTCATGGTGTAGGTTTTGCCAGCCCCAGTTTGCCCATAGCACATGATGGTGCCTAAAAAAAATCCAAAAGCAAAAGGATCAACTCAGGAGGGAGCCTCCAACAGGACAGCAAACGGATCTCTGCTCGAATCCAACCTCTTTTTATCATCAAAAGAATAACAAGTGCAATCAATCACCATTGTAGCCCTGCAAAGCTTTGAACACCAAGTCCTTTGCCACGGTCTCATAAACCACTTCCTGGGAAGTGTTGTGGAGGACCCCATCCAGCTTGAAGGACCAGTCAGTCTGAGAGTTGTTCACAATTCCTCCCTTGGGACTCTTTTGGACGTAGATATCGATGCTCTGCAACCCAAAAAGAGAGGGAGGTCAGCTCAACAGCCCTGAGGGTTTTCAGTAGTTGAGGACCTGGCATTAAGTAGAAAAGGGAGCACAAATAGCAGAGTTATTTTACTGGCTTGGATGGTTCTAGGTGTCCTAAAAATACCTGGTAATGGTCTCAAATTTCTGGTGATAAATATTATAAATAAAAGAAAATGTGGTTAAGCTCCTCTGTTTAGCTTTCAGTGATTTTGTCCCTCAGGGAAATTCTTAATTAAGCAAGAGAAGGCAGAGGGAGGAATTTGCAAAAGATGGGATGGAAATAGACCGTGCCAAATTGTGGCTGGCACTGAGAATTCCTCGTGGATCAGCCAGCCCCAGTCCTTTGCAGGGTTTTCCTGGTGATTGTACCACAGGAATTGTGTTTTCCATCCCCACACTTGCTGTGACAAAACCACTGCCAAGCAGGAACACCCAAACCAACACCCCCAAAAAACGTTTTCCATGGCCTCAAGGGATGGAAAAATCCTGGCTTTCCACTGGAAAAGCTGAAGTCAAACTCCAAACCTTCCCCACTTCCAATTTCTTTTACTCTACCTTCTTGTCTGACCCAAGTTTGATCATATCTTGGGCAAAATGAGCGGTTGGCTTGACCCGCACGAACGCCAGGACTCGCTTTGGTGTTCTAAGGAGAGAGGGGAAAATGAGCAAAAGAAGACTCCTGCATTCCCTAAACTGAAACTTATATTATTTGCCAGCAAAAGGTGAGGCAGAGGAGTCAAAATTCAAAATAAAGCATTGGCAATAATTCAGCTGCAGTTTTTATTCCCCATTAAAAGCAGCTGCGGGCAAAGAGCTGCTGAAGATTCCTCCTGGCCTTGTCCTGCTCGGAAAACTGAGGATGTGAAATGAGAAGGGTCAAACTGATCCTGATCTCCTGATTTCCTCGTGTGTCCCAGGCTCAGGAGTGTTGGATAACACCAATTTTCTCCCTCTTAGCCTTGGAAAGCAAAATATCTGCAGGAGGAATGGGAGAGGGGTTTTCTTTTGTCACATGCAGCCTTTTAAAAAATACTTTAAATTCCCAAAGAACAGCTGATTCTCAATCTCCTGGAGGAAATGTCCACAGGCTGGAGGATCTGCTGAGTAAAACCCACACGAGGAGGACTCAGGGATCACAAGCACTGAGGGTTTTTAAATCCCTGGAAATGTGTAAATCCCTCAAACACTTCCTCCAGACAGCCCATGCTCAATAATTTGTAATAACTAGTGACAACTGGTAGTTTGGGACAAAACCTTGGGGATTTCTAGTACATTCAGGATTTTTGTGACCTCACACACTTTACCTGCTGTGACTGCTCTACAATGAACTGGGGAGGTTTGAGGTGAGCCAGGAGCTGTTGGATTTCAACCAGGGGAACATTTGGGGGATACCTGGGGCTGCGACGCTGGGGCTCTGCCTCAGAGAGCAGTGAGGAAATGATGCTCTCCTGATCCTCATCTTTCTCCTTCTCCTTTCCCTTCTCCTGCTCTTCATCTTGGTCTTGGTCTTGGTCCTGCTCCTTCTCCTCTTCCTGGTCCTGGGATACCACAGGGGTCACAGAACTCTGTCCAAAAAAACCCCAGAACCCGGTGCTGGAGCAGTTGGGATTTATTTCTTCAAAGCGAGAAGAACAGCAGGGAAAGGAGGAAGGGAAAATTTGGGGGGGAAAAGCTCCACTAGGAATGAGAGAGACAACAACTCCTAAATGAGTGGGATTTTCCTTGCTGCAACAATGCCCTTTGTGGGGCTTTGGACTGGTGAGGACAAAAGCAATTATTGCTGGGAGTGGTTATTGACACGAGGAGATGGGAAGGAATCCCCAAAGAAGCTGTGGCTGCCCTTGGATCCCTGGAATTGTCCACGGCCAGGTTGGACAGGGCTTGGAGCAGCCTGGGACAGTGGGAGGTGTCCCTGCCATGGCACTGGGTGGCTTTTGAGGTCCCTTCCCAAAGCATTCCAGGATTCTGACTGGAATTACCGTTTGTTCAGTCTCTGCTTTGGATGCAGAACTCTGACTCGTTTCCGGCACCTCAGAGCTCTCCTGTTCCTCTTCCTCCTGCAAGGGAAAAACAGCCCAAATCCCACGTGAAAAACACCCCCAGAGACACAGGGGACGAGCAACACATCTCCAAAGCCTTGGCAGTGGGAGGCTCCCCCTCCCACACCTCAGGAGAGCAGATTTTGACAGGACTTTGGGAAAAATCCATCTGTAAGGGTTGGAACTTATCAGGGAAACTGCAGCTGCCCCTGGATCCCTGGCAGTGTCCAAAGCCAGGCTGGACAGGGCAGGGAGCACCCTGGGCTAGTGGAAGGTGTCCCTGCCCGTGGCAGAGGGTGGAATTGGACGATCCTTAAGGTCCCTCCCCACTAAATCACGCCGTGCTTCTCTCCAATGCGCCTCCCCAGGTGTGTGGGCGGTGATGCCCGGGGCAAGGGGCGTAATGTCTGGGGGGCTGATGTCGCCTGTGAGGGGATACGACCTCCGATCACCCCTTGAGGAGGGGAGGGTGACTTCCCGGACAGGCATCCCGTTCCTGTCCCACCTGCGAGCCCCCTACAGTCGAGTCCGGCGTGGCGTCCGAAGTCGCCATGGCAGCGTCCACTTCCGGGTTCTCTATGGCAACGGCATTTTCCGGGAGAGCCCGGAAGTGGCCCCGCATACGGCGGCCGGGCGGGGCCAGCGCGCGGCGGGGGCGAAGCGGGACGGCAGCGGGACGGCAGCGGGACGGGAGTGGCCGGGACGATGCTGGAAGCGGCGGCGGCGGACCCGGAGCTGGATCCCGAGGATCTAGTGCATTTCTCGGTGGGAGACCTGCCCAGCCGCGGGTATGGAGTGATGGGCGAGATCCGGCGGCAGGGAAAGCTCTGCGATGTGACGCTCAAGGTGCGGCCCGGCCCCCGGGGGCGGGGGGGGACGAGGGACCACCCGAGCCTGGAGGGGTCTGAGCGGGGCTGGGAGACCTCGAGCCCTGAGGGAGAGTGAGGGACCCCCCAGTCCCCGACGGGCATGAGGGACCCCCACCCCTCAGGGGGCTGAGAGGGGGCTGCTGAGAGACCTCGATTCTCGCCGGCTCCTGAGCGGGGACCCCGGTCCTTGAGGGGACATTGAGGGGGGCCCTGGAGCCCTGGGGAGGTGACGGTTTTGGGGTAGGGGCTGAGGGGGGATCCTGATGGGACTTCCCCCAGGCCCCTTAAGAGGGAGCTGGGGGAGCCCTTGGTTTCTAAGGGGGGCTGAGGGACCCCCACAGCCTTTGAGGGGGCTGAGGGTCCCCAGCCTCAGAAGGGGGAGCTGAGGGACCCCCCCCATTCCTGGGGGTGCTGAGAGGCCTCACCTTCTGGAGGAGGCACTTGGGGAACCCCCAGAGCCCTGAGGAGGAACCCCAGCCCTTAATGGAGGGGGCTGATGGACCCCCCAGTCTCTTTTCCAGAGGGAAGGAGGCAGCTGGAGTTCCCTCAGACCCCTTTGGTGGGGGATAAAGGGGAGAGGAGCGGGAGCCGAGGTTCCCCCTTCCTACGGCTTTGGCAGCAGACAGAGACAGAGCTGAGACCCCCCAAACCCCCTTAGGGGGGTGTCAGGGGCTCTTGGAGCTTTCCAGCCCTGCGGGGTCTCGGAGGACCTGTGGATCCGGGTTTATGGACCAGCCTCTGGATGCCTTTCCCTAGGAAACCATTCCCTCATAGGAACATCCCTTCTTAGCATCAAAACCCAAAGAATCCACAATGGTGGTCAATCCTCAGGATTGTGTCCCTGGCTCTGCAGGGGATGGCTGGGAGCGTGTCCTGTGCCAGGCGGGAGCTGCTGGAATCCCTCAGGATTGCAGACTCGGAGGAGTTGGTGGGGTGGGAGCCACACGCAGCTCTGAGTCACTGCAGAAGGAACTCTGCAGTTTAATTAAACGGGAAGGTGCTCCCAGCCTACTCACCCTGAAACCTGCCAGGGGAAGGAGCCGGCGGGGGCTGGGCCTGCCGCGGGGTGTGGGATGGGGAGCGTTCCATGGATACGGGGGTCGCTTCATTCCCGGGAGGAGGGGCTGAGGCTTGGGATCCTCCTTGGGAGTGCTTGTTCCTTCTGCAGGGTGATATTTGTGACAGTCTGGGCTGGAAGCTGGGGGAATTCTGTGGCAAAGCTGGTTGGGGATGCAGAGCATAGTGGTGTTAGGATGAAGCTGAGTGTTGGTGGGGCAGGAGAAGATGACCAGATCCTGGCAGTCGCACAAGACAATAGCAGGAGGTCCATGATCCCAGTCTTATCTTGGATAAATTCCTCACCATTGTTTCTAAAATTCCTGTGAATAATGATCCATTTCTTTGGATCTTCCATAGCAAAGAGCTGTTTAAATCCTCTTTATCCCTACAGAGGTTTAAAACATATTAGGAAAAATCAAAACCATCACAGAACAATTGGGGAGGATGGAAGGAACGCCAAGGATCATCCAGTGCCCCCCCTGCCATGGGCAGGGACACCTCCCACTGTCTCAGGCTGCTCCAAGCCCTGTCCAGCCTGGCCTTGGGCACTGCCAGGGATCCAGGGGCAGCCACAGCTGCTCTGGGAATCCATTGCAGGGCCTACTCACCCTCACAGGGAAGAATTCCTTCCCAAAATCCCAAAGACAGATCTCAGCAGCACCTGATACATTTTCAGTCCTCTGTCCATGTTGTTTCAAGCTTTCATTCCAGCTTTCCCTCCTACACCCACAGCTTGGAATTCCAAGCATTTCATTCCTTTGATTCCTCCTCTTGTCTTGAGTCATCCTGTGAAAATATCCCACCTTGTGCTGCTTCTGCCTCTGGACATCCCTTTTCCCAGTGCCCACGTGTCCCGTGGTGATGGAATTAGTGCAGCCAAGCCTTCCCTCCCCATTCCCAGGAACAGGCTGGCTGCTCCAGCTGCTGGAGCTTTAAGCAGGAATTTTTCTCAGCTTGAATTTGGAGGTGCCTTTGGATCACTCAGGCACCCCAAACTCAGCCAGCACAAACTGTGTCTGCCCTGCCCTGGCTTGGGAACGTTTTCCTGCTGTAAATACAGGCTGGGTTTCCAGCAGGGACAGAGTTTGGATGATTCTTACCCAAAAGTAAGGAAGGAACTTGAAGGTCACGGAACTGCACCAGGGCTGGAGCCCCTCTGGAGCCAGGCTGGGCGAGCTGGGAATGTTCCCCTGGAGAGGAGAAGGCTCCAGGGAGAGCTCAGAGCCCCTGCCAGGGCCTGAAGGGGCTCCAGGAGAGCTGGAGAGGGACTGGGGACAAGGGATGGAGGGACAGGATGAGGGGATTGGGTTGAAATGGAAAGAGAGTCGATTTAGATGGGATATTGGGAAGGAATTCCTGGCTCTGAGGGTGGGGAGGGGCTGGGCTGGAATTCCCTGGATGTGGCTGCCCCTGGATCCCTGGCAGTGCCCAAGGCCAGGTTGGACATTGGGATTTGGAGCAGCCTGGGACAGTGGGAGGTGTCCCTGCCATAGCAGGGGGCGGCACTGGATGATCCTTAAGATCCCCCCAAACCAGACCATTCCAGGGTTCTCTGATAAAAACTTTGAGAAACATTCCAAGTCCAACCCAGAGGAAGCCCCAGGTGGATCCTGATGCTCCCACACCACTGCAGTGAATTTATTCCCCTTTTTTCCACTCCTGCTACTTTTTGTCTGTCCAATCTCTAAACCAGAAACTTCCAAACACCCCTTTGGCCCAGAAATTGGATCTTGATGTGCCCAATGCTCCAGCTCATGGATTTGGGAAGTTCTTTTCTCTCCCTGTCTCTTTAACAGCTGCAGGTCAGGGCTGCTCCTGATGTTCCCTCACAGCTCCCCTTGGAGCCTCTCCGAAATGTTTAATTAAATATTCATTTGCTAGGAACACACATGGATGGACTGGAGGGAGGAAGGGAGGGAGGAGACACACCTCATTCTGTGGTTAGTCCTTTTCCTTTGGGAAAAAAAAGTAGGAATTTTGCTTAGCAAAGCCAAATTTCTGCTTTCTTCTCTGAGACTCACCGGGCTGGGCATTGGTGTGGTCATGAAAGAACCAAACCCTTTTTCCCAACTGATCCCCATCCCAGTTGTGTTCTGGAAGGTGAAGCTGTGCTTTCCTCCTCATCCAGTACTGGTGGTGATGGAAAAGGTGATGGAGGTTCCAACAAGGGCAGGGAAACACCAGGCCTGGGATAATCACAGAGAGAGCAGAAATGAGGTTTCTGAGCCTTTTATTTCTTTTAATTTGGTGGGGTTTGAGGCTTTGAACTCCAGCTATGGACAAGCCAAGGGGCAGAATTCCTCTCTGAGAACCTCTCCCCCTTATTTTTAGTGGGTTTCCAGTCTTCTTCCCTTTGCAGCTCACAACTAAACTCTGCAAAAGCCCCAAGAATTCCGGCTCACGGACAAGTGCTGGCGTTTGGGGCTGTTACTCCCCAAGCTGCAGATCCCGATCTGATTTTTAACAGCACAAAAGAAGCTCCTCAGTGCTCGTGTTCTTCCTGAGCATTGTTTCTGGAATTGTTTCATCCTTGCAGGATGAAAGCAGCCTGGGCAGCTGTGTTTCCTGGGATGTGCTGTCTGTGCTCCGGGCCGAGGTCCGAGCGCTCTCCGGGGACACATCAGAGGCTGCTGGAATGCACCACTCCAGAAACCAGGGAAAACAGAGCCATCCTATTCCTTCATTACAAATTAAGAGGGAATTTAGCCCTTCCTACCTCCTGCTGGCTCCCACTGGAGCTGGAGGAGAATGATCCAAGTGCCAGGCTGGCACCTCCAGAAATCCTGGACAGAGAGAAGGTTTGTGCCTTCCCAAATCTTTGGAGAGCAGAGTTGATGTGAGCTCCTCTTGCTGCTGCAGCTCCTCCTGTGGATCTGAGCCACTCCAATGCCATTTTTCCATGACTAACTCCAAGACTAATAAGAAAAGTCTTCTAAAATATAACCCAGGTCTGGCAAACTGAAATAATTCCCCAGTGTGGAGTGGGTACAATATTTGCTTTGTGTACAATCCCAATGGCACCGACAGGTCATAGCCCTGGTGGCTTCTCTCCCATCCCCATCCCAGTTTTTCCCAGAGCAGACTGTTAACTCCAACCCCCCAGACTGGAGCAGTTGCACCCCTGAGAGCTGATGTAGAGCTGGAGGAGCCTCTGGATAAGTGGAATTCCAGGCAGCTCAGACTGCCTGCCTGATTCCAGCAGGATCCTTGAAAATTCAGTGCCTGGCTGTGCTGCAGATGTTGGAGCATGTCTGGGAGATCCTCCAGGAAAACAGCCCTGGAAAGAAAGGGAATATCTGTTTTATGGGAGAGATTGGAAAAGCAGATGATCCTTTGTGCACAGGAGAGCTGCAGGATGAGGATGTGATTCCAGTCTTGTCACCCAACAGACAGGAATTATTTGGGATTCTGCCTGGATGTGATTGCCCTGAGCTCTCAGCTGCCATCAGCTCTTGCCTTACAGAAAATACAAGGATTTTTAGTTCTAGGATAACACAAAATTTCTTTTTGCTGTCCCTTCAGGAGCATTGAGGAGGGCAGGGCTGGAGCTGATCCCCTCAGGATGCTCCCTGTCCATGTGGGAAATGGAGGGACTGGAATTCCGAAAAGCAGCTGGGCCTCTCTGAGCTGGCAGGGAATTCTCTGGGAATGTGGCTTTGTTGTACATCCAGAGGGGATGTGTCCTCTGCTTCAAAGGACTTGGTCACCATTCTCATGGAATCCTGGGGTGGTTTGGGCTGCAGGGACCTTCAGGATCATCCCATTCCCAGCCCTGCCATGGCAGGGACACCTCCCACCATCCCAGGGTGCTCCAAACCCCAGTGTCCAACCTGGCCTTGGACCCTGCCAGGGATCCAGGGGCAGCCACAGCTGCTCTGGGAATTCCATCCCAGTGCCTGCCCACCCTCCCAGCCAGGAATTCTTTCCCAATATCCCATCCATCCCTGTTCAGAATTCCCCCTTTGCTGCTGCCCCCACTGGGGGATCAGCCCAGGGCACAGGGGGCTCTGGGCAGGGAATGTGGAGCTCCTCATCCACCAACAGCCCCAAATCCTTCCCTTCTCGTTGTCCACCCAGTCTGGATTTGTGTTTGGGATTGTCCTGATCCAAGTGCATCCCGTTACCTCTTCCTGGCCAAACGGGCTGTGAGGGTTTGGACACCAGCTCTGCTTCTGCTCTGACCTCTCTGAGCCCTCAGTGCCAACATCCCTCAGCAAAGATGGATTTGGGCTTTTCTGAGAGCTTTGCAGCACAAAACCCAGCGAGTTCTCAGCGCTGCGGGGCGGTGGTGTCAGGAACACAAGAAACGCCTTTCTCCCACCTACACCATTTTCCTTGGGAGAAAGGCTCCTTGTGCCCTGGAATTTGTTAACATTTGGGGCCATGGGGGTGTCTGGGGGCAGATTCCTTTGTTACCCGCTCAGAGACACGTCAGAAGGGAATTCTGGGATTCCTGGGGTCAGGAGGGAGGCTTGCAAAGTTCCTTTTTTGGCAAAACAGAATCTTTTGCCTTAAAAGCAAAGGACCTAAAATGAGAAATGGTGAAACAGAACATCCTGGAATGGTATCAGGAAGAGGATGAGCTCTTTCCTGCTTTCTCCTTAGGTGACTCCAGAGTGACTCCATCAGGAAAGGGCATTCATTTAGTCATGGAAAGGGAGAGCCTCTGGCTCTGGAGGTAGGGAGCACTTTGGGAGAGAAGATACGAGGGTGAGCTGAATGGACACGTGCTGAGGGCTCATCCTTGGAAGGATTTTCCATATTCCACAGGAAAAGCTTGGCCTTTGCCTGCAGCAAGAAATGCAGTTGTTCCTTGGGGACTCGCCGTGAAGCCCTGATGGAATGAACATAATGATGGTTTTAGAGCAGAGATCCCAATTTCTCCGTCGCCCCGAGGGCTGTCCACCATTCCAGGAGAAGTTCCAAACAGAAGGAATCCCAGCTTTTCTCTTGTCCAGCCCCAGGGAATATTTCCTGGGCTCTTTGCTGATGCAGCTCCGTGGGTCTCGCTGCTCACAGGGACCATTCCCAGTTTGGGGCCACCTGGAAGAGCAGCACTGCCCCCACCCAAGGGATCATCCCAGTGCTGATTTCATCCCAGCTGTCATTATCCCAGCAGGAATCTTGCAGGGTGGCTGGGGCTGTTTGCTCCTGCCAGGCCCAGGTGTGGAGGAGATGAGGCTCTCTGGTGGCAGCTCCTCGTGGGGTGGGGTGACAGCAGTGCATCCTTGGAGCTGCAGCCTGGTGGAACCATTCCACCCTTGGACAGGGACTCAGGGCATGGAATCGTGGAATGGTTTAGGTTGGAAAAGCCCTCCTGGATCATTGAGTCCAAGCATGACCCAGCACTGCCAAGGCCACCACTGACCATGTCCCCAAGTGCCACATCCATATGGATGTCACATCCCAGCAGGGATGGGGAACCACCACTGCCCTGGGCTGTCCCTTCCAGTGCCTCACCACCCTTTCCATGAGGAGATTTTCCCAATATCCACCCTGAGCCTGCCCTGGCCCAGCCTGAGGCCGTTCCCTCTCCTCCTGTCCCTGTTCCCTGGGAGCAGAGCCCGACCCCCCCGGCTGTCCCCTCCTGGCAGGGAGCTGTGCAGAGCCACAAGGTCCCCCCTGAGCCTCCTTTTCTCTAGGCTGAGCCCCTTTCCCAGCTCCCTCAGGCGTTTTCAAGCCTCTTCCCAGCTCCATTCCCTTCCCTGGACACCCTCCAGCTCCTCAATGTCACTCTTGTCATGAGGGGCCCCGAGCTGCCACCTGGGCTCTCTAATTTACAGTTATTGGGTGAAGTAAGGGCCTTTTTCTCCTCCTTGGGTCACATTACAGGCTTGGGGTTTGAGTAAATACAACCTTGGTGTTGAAATTCCTGTTATCTTTAGTTATAAAGATAATTTTGCTTATAAATAGAAGGTTGCTGTGTGCATTTGAAGCAGGTGTTTCACTTTAAGAGGTGCCTGTTCAATTTTAGCACCACTTTTCATTTATTAAAAAGCTGAAATGAGATTTGGACAGTTGTGATTTTTGGCAACTCAAGGGTAGGGGGAAATGAAAGTCAAGTAAAATGTTGCTTTTCTTGCACACTCAGCCTGAATGGGAGCACTCATCCAAACAAACCAAATGAACTCTTCCCGTTGGAGTGAATTCCTTACAGAGTTTTAGAGATAAGAGGAGGCCTTGTTCTTTCACCTTTCAGAAACAGCAGAAGGAAAAGTGGAGTTTTTCTGTGGTTTGGGGATGTTTCAGACCCGGGAAGGGATTTTCCAGCAGCATGGAGGTGTATCCATAATGGGATTTATTGTTGATAAATCAGTGGGATGGGCAGGAGCAGCTGATGATGGAATGGGCTCGTCCATGGGGAAGGGATGGGCTGGGAAGTGCCAGAGCTGCCGAGCAGGTCGGGTGTTCCTCAGCCTCCAGGCTGGAATGTGGACAGACCAAGCAGCAAATTTGTCCCCGTGGTCACCCAGGCTGTGGCTGCTCTGGGGCTGTCCCTGTGCCAGCCCTTCCCATTGGGAATTCCCAAACTCAGAGCTCCAGCACCGAGTGTCCTGAGGGATTTCCCTGCCCTGAGCAGCACCTCGGACTCTCGGGACACTCGGGACACGGAGAGTCCTCACCTGGCAGGGAGGGAGGGAATGAAAATCCCAGGGATATGGGGAGGGGCTGTCGGCTCTCAGGTTCTGGAATCACTTCCCTTTATGGCCTTTCCTTATGAAATTTGCTGGATTTTTGTATTTTTAAAGCTCTGGCCAGGCTGGAGTTTGTGCTCTCTGTGTGAGGTCAGGGTGGGAACCTGCTCTGCCGACATTCCTTCCTCTCCAGGGCCAGGGAAGTGGCCTTGAGCTCCATCCTCTCCTGAACCCTGGGCCTGCAGGCCTGACTCCTTGTCCCAGAGATTTCCCATCCCACCGTGTGCACAGGAGGAGGCTGGCAGGGATTTTGCAGCTATCTCAAGTCTTGGAGCCTCTGGATGTTTTCCATGTGGTTTTGGGTTAGGAGAAGGGATTGATAGAGCCCTTAAAGTCACACAAAGATATAAATGTGAAGGGGTTTTTTTCCATGAGCTGTCATAGTCCTGACCACTTCACTTCCTGATTTTGCTCTGGGAATTAGGAATACTGCAAAATCCAGGAGAACAGGATTTGTGCAGCACAATCCAGGCACAGAGGACAGCCTGGACAGGGATTCAGGCACACCTGAGCTGCCCAGGACAGAGGCAAGGCTCTCCAAAAGTGCCTCCTTTTTTTCCATCTGGCAGGAATTTTGCTTTCTAAACCCCTAGCAAGTTTGTGTTTACTGGGTCTGAGGGACAAGGGAGGCACCGTTGGGAATCATGGAATTCTTGAATCCAAACAGCATTCCTGTTAGCTCTGGAGATGACACGGCATGAGGATTTTGCAGAGGAGCAGAGAAGGAGTCGTTGGATAACCTGGAGGGAAGGACCCTGCTGTGCCAGCTGCTTTGTCCCATAAAACAAAGCTCCAACAGGAAATTTTTGCTTAAATGAGAAAAAAAGGGCAGCCCTGCACAAGCTGGGATGGGCACGGACTGGGACGAGTCACATTGACATGGAAATTAGGGAAAAAGGCTCTGGGAGAGGTAATCAGAGCAAAGACCTGACTGGAATGCTTGGATGCTGCAGGGAATCCCTGGAGCAGGAGGTGCTGATCCCTCCTCCCTCCCTTTCTCCCCGTGTTAGGTCGGGGACCATAAATTCAGCGCGCACCGGATCGTGCTGGCAGCGTCCATCCCCTACTTCCACGCCATGTTCACCAACGACATGATGGAGTGCAAGCAGGATGAGATCGTCATGCAGGGCATGGATCCCAGGTAAAATCCCTGGGGAAAATCACAGGGAGCACCAGTGCTCTGCCTCGTCGTGTGTGCAAGGGTCAAAGCCCGTTCTCTGTGTGGGCGATCCCACAAAACATTCTGCTGTTGGCAGAGGGCTCTCCCAGCTGGAATTCCGTGGATTTCCTGCCCTTTCTCCCTGTTTTTAGTGCGCTGGAGGCTCTGATCAACTTTGCCTACAACGGTCACCTGGCCATAGACCAGCAGAATGTGCAGTCCCTGCTCATGGGGGCGAGTTTCCTGCAGCTGCAGAACATCAAGGACGCTTGTTGCACCTTCCTCAGGGAGAGGTGAGTGGGCTGGGGGGATCCTGGGGGAATTCCAGGGGGATTCTGGGGGATTCCAGCTGCTCCCCAGCAGCAGCGAGGTTCAGTCCCCAGCTTGGGAGGAGCAGGATGTGTCCTTCTAACAGGATGAGTGTGCATCCCAAAACTTGGCATCTGTAGAGTTATGGAACACAAAATGGGTTGGGAGGGACCTTAAAGCCCGTCCCAATCCGCCCCTGCCATGGCAGGGACACCTCCCACTATCCCAGGCTGCTCCCAGCCCCAGTGTCCAACCTGGCCTTCGGCACTGCCAGGGATCCAGGAGCAGCCACAGCTGCTCTGGGGATTCCATCCCAGCCCCTCCCCACCCTCCCAGCCAGGAATTCTTTCCCAAGATCCCATCCTCTGGCAGTGGGAAGCCATGCCCCCTCCTCCTACCATTCTCATTCCTTTAGAATAACTTATCACTCCTTCATGGGGACACAGTAAAAGACCTTGGCCAGCCACAGGAATCAACACTCGGAGCAAAACTGAGGAGACATTTCCCTTTCTGAGAACCCGTCCTGGCAGGAATTGCCCTTCCTGCAGCCATGTGTGCTAAAGGGGAGGAACACAGCCTCAGCCCAGGAGCTGGACAGGAAACTGTGGCAGAGCCCTACATTGGTCCCAGGTTTTTCAATTTCCTCACTGGTGTTTGGCTGTGAGGCTGTTGCAGCAGCATGGTCTGGAAATGGAAAGCTGGGATACTCTTTGTCCACATTCCACATGGATTCTCAGCCATGCCAGGAAGTCTGATGTGTAAAGTTTTCCCAGCCTGGCTTCTCTGCAGCTGCTCAGGGCATTCTGGGGTGTGATGGTCAACACACCCACCAAATACAGGGATTGGCCACCAAATTCTCCCAAATCCACCAGGAGCAGCCAGGTGTCCTAAGTGAAGTCCTGGCTTTGAGTGCACAGCTGCCAGTTTGCTTAATAACCAAAAATGAGTGGATTCTGAGCACCCTGGAGACCTGGGACATGGACACTGAGCTCTCCTTCTTAAGTGGAATTGAGAATTGGGATATTTTTAGGCAGCTGTGTTGTAACCAAGCCCTGTGGGAGCCCTCGGAGTCACCCTCATGTGACAGTTCCCCACCCAACAGCAGCAGGACCTGGAGCTGCTGGAGAGTCCAGAGGAGGCCCCGGAGCTGCTGCAGGGCTGGAGCCCCTCTGGAGCCAGGCTGGGAGAGCTGGGAATGTTCCCCTGGAGGGGAGAAGGCTCCAGGGAGAGCTCAGAGCCCCTGCCAGGGCCTGAAGGGGCTCCAGGAGAGCTGCAGAGGGACTGGGGACAAGGCCTGGAGGGACAGGATGAGGGGATTGGGTTGAAATGGAAAGAGAGTCGATTTAGATGGGATATTGGGAAGGAATTCCTGGCTGACAGGGTGGGCAGGGGCTGGCACAGGGTGCCCAGAGCAACTGTGGATACTCCCAGAGCCACCTGGATCTATCCAATGCCTCTTTGGCAGGGACAAGGGGACATTTGTGTTTTCCATCCTCTGGCTCTGCCTTGGATTCACCTGGAGCTCCCTGTGCAGATCAGCTCCTGGGTGAGCTGGAATCAGCCATCCCTGGAGAGGACACAACTTTCACTGCTCCGTGTGTCCTGCAAGGCTTCTGTGCTTCCCAGAATCCTGGAATGGTTTGGGTGGGAAGGGGCCTTAAAGCTCATCCCATTCCCACCCCCAGCCATGGCAGCCACACCTCCCACTGTCCCAGGCTGCTCCAAGCCTCAATGTCCAACCCGGCCTTGGGCACTGCCAGGGATCCAGGGGCAGCCACAGCTTCTCTTCCATTACCCTGCCATTCCTGTTGCTCTCCTCCTCCCCTTTTCCAGGCTTCATCCCAAGAACTGCCTGGGTGTGCGGCAGTTTGCCGAGACCATGATGTGCACGGTGCTCTACGACGCTGCCAACAGCTTCATCCACCAGCACTTCGTGGAGGTCTCCATGTCCGAGGAGTTCCTGGCCCTGCCCTTCGAGGACGTCCTGGAGCTCGTGTCCAGGGATGAGCTCAACGTCAAGTCCGAGGAGCAGGTGGGGACCTGCTGTAGGCCTTGGCCAGGGAAAGTGTCACCTGGAGGGGTTTCTTGCTGCTTGGGAGGGGAATGGGGATGGGGATGGGGATGGGGATGGGAATGGGCATGGGCATGGGAATGGGAATGGGCATGGGAATGGGAATGGGCATGGGTATGGGGATGGGGATGGGAATGGGAATGGGGATGAGAATGGGGATGGGGATGGGGATGGAGATGGGGATGGGGATGGGGATGGGGATGAGAATGGGGATAAGGATGGGAATGAGAATGGGAATGGGAATGGGAATGGGAATGGGAATGGGCATGGGAATGGGCATGGGCATGGGCATGGGAATGGGAATTATCCCGTTCCTGGGCTGAGTGAAGCTGAGATGTCCTGGCACAGTGGGGACGCTCAGAGGTGCTAGACAGAGCTGTGATGGTTTCCTGTGCCTATTCCAAACTGACTTGTTCCTAAAGAAACAGAAAGCAGGGCTTTTTTAGGATCACAGAATCGTTGAGGTTTCCCTCAGAGACCATCAAGTCCAACCAGCCCCCAGCACTGCCAAGGCCACCCCTGACCAATGTCCCCAAGTGCCACATCCACAGGGCTTTTAAATCCCTGCAGGGATGGGGACTTCACCACTGCCCTGGGCAGCTGGTCCACGTCTGGACAGCCCTTCCCAAGGAAGGAATCTTTCCAAATTCCCACCTAAACCTCTTCTGGGACAACATGAGGCTGTTTCCTCTCCTCCTGTCCCTTGTTCCCCAGAAGAGCTGGAATCCCAGCTGGCTGCACCCTCCTATCATGAAGTTTTGGAGAGTGAGAAGAGTTCAGGGTGTTTGCACAGCCTTGAGAATCCATTGGTGTGGGCTGACAGTGAGCAGGGAAAACAGAGCCTGTCCTTGAGCCTGGAAATCTCTCCTGCTGTTCCTGAGGAGGTGACAAAGGCAGAGTAGTGCTCCAGCTTCTCCTTGTAGGGTAAAAATGTGCTTCTTTAATCAGGCTTAGAGAGGGCAGGGAACCTCCCTCACATTCCAGCCACATTCCAGCATCATATCAAGAATTCCTCACCCTGTTTTTCCCAGAGCAGGTAGGATCCAAAGACTCCATGCTGGGGACGTTTCCTGTGCCTGGCACCTGCCAGCCCCAGTCTTCAGAAATCCCAGTAGCACCCTGTAGGGTGGAAGAAAGTTGGTTTGGGGTTTTTAATCCCTGTGGTGCTGTTGGAGAAGCATTTCTGCACTGGAAGGTTTGGGAATTGTGTTGGGAAAGATTCCAGATGCCACTATGCAAGAAAGAGTTGATCATTTTGTTCTGGTCAGTCGTAAAGGCTGCAATAACGTCATTGGGAAGTCCTGTGAACCCAGGAACGTGTGTCCCAAATTAAACTGGGACCAGGGCATCAGGGTCTTTTTGTAGCTGGAGTCATCCAGTGGAGCTTCAGAGAGGTCTGTCCCTTCCAGTGCCTGGGATGGAGCCTGAAGGGACCAGCTCAGCTCCAGTGTAGTTATCCAGAGAGAACAGATGCATCTCTGTCATCAAACCTGACTCCTGGTTTCTCATGGAGAGCACCATTCCCAGTCTTCTTTCCCAGTTTGCAGATTTCTGTCACTAAATAAACACAGTTTCGTGTTCTGTGCCACCTCCTCTGCCAAAATCCTCCTTGCAGCTCCCTCATCTCTCTGCAAACTTCTGTGCTGAATGTCCCATCCCATGGGACAGGAGATCAGGATTGTCAGAGGTGGGGAAAGAAACCTGCAAGGAGCAAGGCTGGGGGAGCTGGGAATGTTCACCTGGAGAGGAGAAGGCTCCAGGGAGAGCTCAGAGCCACTCCAGGCCTTAAAGGGGCTCCAGGAGGGCTGGAGAGGGACTGGGGACAAGGCCTGGAGGGACAGGACACAGGGAATGGCTTCCCACTGCCAGAGGGCAGGGATGGATGGGATCTTGGGAAGGAATTCCTGCCTGGGAGGGTGGGCAGGCCCTGGCACAGGGTGCCCAGCAAAGCTGAGGCTGCCCCTTGGATCCCTGGAAGTGTCCAAGGCCAGATTGGAAGGGGCTTGGAGCAACCTGGGACAGTGGGAGGTGTCCCTGCCCATGGCAGGAGTGGCACTGGATGATCCTTGAGGTTCCTTCCACCCCAAACCATTCCAAGATTTCGTGTCATTTCATTCCCATCCACTTGCACAACCCCCAACTTGCCCCTGCTGTCCCCTGGCAGGTGTTTGAAGCTGCCTTGGCCTGGATCCGGTACGACCGAGAGCAGAGGGAGCCGTTCCTGCCCGAGCTGCTGTCCAAGATCCGGCTGCCCCTGTGCCGGCCGCAGTTCCTCACCGACCGCGTGCAGCAGGACGACCTGGTGCGCTGCTGCCACAAGTGCAGGTGAGGCTTGGCCACGCAGCCAGCAGGCTGGCCAAGTCAGATCCTTCACCCTCAGACTCCGGGCAGTCAGTTCTCCTCCTCTCTAAGGATGCCGTGGTTGGATTTCAGGGATCTGGTTGACGAAGCCAAGGATTATCACCTGATGCCGGAGCGGCGGCCGCACCTGCCGGCGTTCAAGACGCGGCCGCGCTGCTGCACGTCCATCGCGGGGCTGATTTACGCCGTGGGGGGACTCAACTCGGCAGGTACCTTGCAGTGGAAAGACCGCCAGGGGCTGGGTGGGATGATGGGATGCTGGAATTCCCTCCTGAGGAAGCGTGGAGCAGTTTCTCCTCCTCCGTGCAACACTTTGACCCTTCCAGGTCAACCACCCTCCCCTCAGGGTGGTTGTGCCCATAGTTTAACATCTTCCATCTGAAATCCTGTCCAGGTGAGGCTTATTTAGGACACAGTCCTCAAGACTTTGAGGATGGTGTCCTTGCCTGGAGCCCCAAGCAGGACTTGCTGAGATCTCCACTGTGGGATCACAACACTTTGATATGAGCCTCACCATGGCATAAAAAGGGAACAGAAAGTGACCAAGGAAAAAGCTTTCACGAAGGAGAAGCAGCGACAGCACAGATGGGGCTTGCAGGTCTCTGCTGCCCCTTGGAGGACAGTGGAGGTGCCACTTCCACTGAGGGAACTTGTCGAGGCTCCTTGTGCAGAGCATGGGAGAGCTTGGAAATGTTCCCCAGATCTTTTTGAGTGGAGGAACAATGAGAATTGTTCAGAGCAGGATCTCTGTGGGCGGGCAGGGATATGTGGCTGGGAAATGTCTCTGTGGGAGCAGGTAGGCTGGAAGAGGATGGGAGAGCCCACGATAGGACAGAGAATCCCAGAATGGTCTGGGTTCAAGGGACCTTAGGGATCAGCCCAATCCACTCCCTGCCATGGCAGGGACACCTCCCACTATCCCAGGGTGCTCCAAGCCCTGTCCAGCCTGGCCTTGGACACTTCCAGGGATCCAGGGGCAGCCACAGCTGCTCTGAGCACCCTGTGCCAGGGCCTGCCCACCCACACAGGGAAGAATTTCTTGCCCCAACCCAGGTGCAGCACTTTGCACTTGGCCTTGTTGAATCTCGTGAGTTTCCCATTCCTTTTTTTCCCCCAGGTGTTTTCCCAAGGCAAATTCCCCATGCCAACCCCATCTTTAAGCACACAGCAGCACCCCCTTACCCCTCTACCCCCCACCATCGCTCTCCCAGGGCTTCATCAGGTCTCCCTCTTTTAATTTGAGTAGCAAATTTCTATGCAGGCGACTCTCTGAACGTGGTGGAGGTGTTTGACCCCATTGCCAACCGCTGGGAGAAGTGCCAGCCCATGGCCACGGCGCGGAGCCGCGTCGGCGTGGCCGTGCTCAACGGGCTGCTCTACGCCATCGGCGGCTACGACGGCCAGCTGAGGCTCAGCACCGTGGAGGTTTACAACCCAGACACCGACTCCTGGTCCAAAGTGGAAAGCATGAACAGCAAGAGGAGGTACGAGCAGCTCGCTGGGAAGAGGCCTCTGGAAAAGCAGGGAAGAAGGTTGGGGTGGCAGGTGGTGGGCGCCCAGCAGGATGTGTGTTGGGGGGGTAAAAATGGGAAAGGAGGAGTGGGGCAGTGTGGAGGCAGCTGGGATTTCTTTGGTTGGTTTCTGGTGTAGCTACGTGGGGGACAGGCTCTGCTCCCGGGGAACAGGGATAGGACAAGGGGAAATGGCCTCAAGCTGTGCCAGGGGAGTTCAGGCTGGATACAGGGAAAATTCCTCCTGGAAGGGGTTGTCCAGGCCTGGCCCAGGCTGTCCAGGGCAGGGCTGGAGGGTGTACATGCCCCTCACCAGGTTTCTCTGGAGCTCCCTCAGCCACTTCTGGTGCTCCAGCCCCTTCCCCATCTCCATTCCCTTCTCTGGACACACTCCAGCCCCTCAGTGACTGTTTTTGTTGAGAGGGACCCAAATCCAAACCCAAGATTTGAGGTGCTCCTGCTGCGAGCACCTTTCCCCTCTGTGAGCTCAGAGTTCAGGTGGGACGGAGCAGTTTGGAGGTGAATCCAGGGAAGAGGAGGTTTGGTGGGATGACACAGGCAGTGTGCAGGGTGACAGTGTTGGGGACAGGGTGGCAGCACCTCCAGCCCCCTCACGGGGTCCTGCTGTTCCTTGCAGCGCCATGGGAACCGTGGTGCTGGATGGGCAGATCTACGTGTGTGGTGGATACGATGGAAACTCATCCCTCAACTCAGTGGAGTCCTACTCTCCAGAAACAAACAAGTAAGAGCCCTTCGTGTCCCAGAGCTTTTCCCAGGAGTTTCCCCTCCGGTGTTCCGTGTCCTGGCACCGCTGAGCTGTGAGAACGGTTTGAATAAGGGGTGGGGAAAGGAGAGATGGAGTCCGTCATTAGAAAATCATGGAATCCAGCACTAGGAAATGATGGAATAATCTGTGGGAGATTTGCTAACCTCTCCCCTCTCCCTCCCAGGTGGACAGCAGTGACCCCCATGAGCTCCAACCGCAGCGCTGCCGGAGTCACCGTCTTCGAGGGCCGGATCTACGTGTCCGGAGGGCACGACGGGCTCCAGATCTTCAACAGTGTAAGGCCCTGGGGCCCTGGGCAGGGCTCATCCCCTGCACCTCAGCATGGGGCTGGAAGGCTCCGTGTCCTTTCCCTGTGCATCCAAACAGCCTCGAGTGGCTGTGCCACCAACTTCTGTCACTTCCACCCATAACAGAAAAACCTGAGGTGGAACAGAAGTGATTAATTTATCCACTCAGGGCCATGGAGATGTTCTGAGGGCTGGAGTCTCTTGGATATGGAGACAGGCTGGGAGAGAAGAGAAGGCTCCAGAGAGACCTTAGAGCCCCTTGCAGGGCCTAAAGGGGCTCCAGGAGAGCTGGAGAGGGACTGGGGACAAGGGATGGAGGGACAGGACAATGGGAAATGCCTTTAAGCTGAAGGAGGGGAGATTTAGGTGGGATATTGGGAAGGAATTCCCAGCTGTGAGGGTGGGGAGGCCCTGGCACAGGGTGCCCAGAGCAGCTGTGGCTGCCCCTGGATCCCAGGCAGTGCCCAAGGCCAGGCTGGACAGGGCTTGGAGCAGCCTGGGACGGTGGGAGGTGTCCCTGCCATGGCAGGGGGTGGCACTGGATGGCCTTTAAGGTTTCTTCCAACCCAAACCCTTCAGGCAGAATCCCACAGCAGCCCAACTGTTAACTGAAGGCAGTTCAGTCCTCTCACCTCCCTCAGCTGCTCCTGCTGCTCCAGACCCTTCCCCAGCTCCCTTCCCTTCCCTGGGAAGCCCCTCACCCCCTTGTCACGAGAAACCCCAAACCGCCCCCAGTTTGGAGGCGTCCCAGCGGGGGGATTATCCCAGGGCATCGCTCCCCAAGCAGCAGCATCCCTAACCCCGGCCGTGCTCCGTGGCAGGTGGAATACTACAACCCCCACACGTCCAGCTGGCACGCGGTGGCGCCCATGCTGAACAAGCGGTGCCGGCACGGCGCGGCCGCGCTGGGCAGCCGCATGTTCGTGTGCGGCGGCTACGACGGCTCCGGCTTCCTGAGCGCCGCCGAGGTCTACAGCTCCATGGCCGACCAGTGGTACCTGATCGTGCCCATGAACACCCGGCGCAGCCGCGTGTCCCTGGTGGCCAACTGCGGCCGGCTCTACGCCGTGGGCGGCTACGACGGCCAGTCCAACCTCAGCTCGGTGGAGATGTACGACCCCGAGACCAACCGCTGGACGTTCATGGCGCCCATGGTGTGCCACGAGGGCGGGGTGGGCGTGGGCTGCGTGCCGCTCCTCACCATCTGACCCGCCGGGATTTCGGGGGCGTCTCGTCCGCAACCAGCGGGCCGGGGTTTCCAGCTGCTCGATCCAAACACGAGGAAACTTGACAGAGTAATTCCCACCTGTAACTTTTTGGGCTGAAGGTCCTGAAAGGTCAAATGTGAGTTTATGTGCGAGCAAAGACGCCGTCAGCCTGCCCCGGAGCCGAGGCCGAGCAGATCCATCCATCCATCCACCCACCCCTCGTGGGTTTTCTGGCGGTTGCGCCTTTGGGAAGCGCCGTTGCGGGCTGGGGGAGGGGGCCAGGCTTCATTGTGACATAAAAACGGCCACTTCAAGGACTTGGAAAATCCATCTGCACCTTCTGGAGCAGCAAAACCTCCTGAGCCCCCCTCAGGGGCATCAGCAGCGATTTGGGGGGTCCTGGTCACACAGGGGGGTCTCCAAACAGGACAAACACGGTGCTGCCGCTTCCAGGAGCTTCTTACACAAGACACCCCCAGTTTCTCACACTTTCCTCAGCTCGATGTGGAACACTTCTCCACAAGAGCCACAGGATGGAGAAACCAGGAAGAGGAAAAGTTCCGTTAAACCAGGATCGTTTGGGCAAGCTCTGGAGAAGGATGGATGCAAACGACTCCAGGCAACAGCCTGAGGGTTTCAAAATGGGAAACAGATTATCAGGATGTCCTTTAAATTAAATATCAAGGTGTTTTCCAAGCCTAAGAGGCAGCTGGAGCAGAAATGCTGGGATATTTTAGGAGAGGCGAGGAAAATATGTTGTGAGTTTGTCGTGCTCTGCTGGGAAAGGTCTTTGCCATGGGTTTTGTGCCAGGAAACTTTGGAATGCTGGCAGAGCCAAAGAGCTCCCTGGCAGCCTCTTCCCTGCATCAGCCCTTCAGCCCCTCTCCTGCATGATCCATGATCCACCATCCCTCCGGAGCTCTCCGTGCCCGGCTCTTCCCGTGCCACCCTGGGCACAGCCATACCTCCTCCGGGCAGGCAGGGCCAGGCAGCAGGAATGTGCCCCGATCCCAGCTGCCAGGGATTTGGGATCTCCCCCCGTGTCAGTCCCATCCCGGCGTTCCGAGGGGCTGGGAGGAGCAGGATGTGGCCCCCAGCCCCGCTCCTCAGGCCTGTTCCTGCTCCAGCATCCCTGGGATTGACTCTGGGTGTACATGTGGATGTCTATATTGGGGTACTGTGTATATTTTAGGGTCTGTAATGAGCATATCTGGTCATAAATGTGATCTATCAGTACATATCCATTTCTCCCACATCTATCCACTGCTGGCTTCCCAGGAATGGGAATCCTTTGGACTTTTCTGTGCTGCTCAGACTTTAAAAAGGAAAAAAAAAAAAAAACCACGAATACTTGGATCAGAATGAAGTTGTTGCCTGTGGCATCTTCTCTTCTCCAGGACCCCTCCCAATGGTCTCCATGGGCAGAGGAGGCTCTGGTGAACTGCTCTCCTGGTGTTCCATTATCCCTTCTCCCTCCCACCATCTCCCACCTGGGGCTTGTGTTGGTAAGAATGGGAATATGGGAACAAAGCCCTTTGGAAGAGCAGCAGCTGCCCTGACACGGGGGCTGTGGGTGGCCCCCAGGCTTCCAGAGCGCTGTTCCCAAGCACAGGGATCACAGGAGACTCAGGTGTCTCCCAGATGTGCTTCCTGGGATTCCTTCCCCAGGGATTTCTTTGCTTTTCCATTGTTGGTGAGGCCAGGAGAAAGGGCTCCTGGCTCCAAAGATGACAGGAAAATACTGAATTTTGGGGAAAGGAGACTTGCTCACCCAGGGAAGGCAAACTGGGAGAGCAGGATCCACACAGTGTAGTCCTCAGTAAACCCTGCGTTCTTTATTCCACGGAAAACCTGGGCGTGGGGTGTTTGGATGAATCTGAGCAGGGTGAGAGGGATTTTAAAAACCCAAAATCGTGTAAAGAAACTGGGAGAGGGGAGGGGGCTCCTGGTTCTTCTCTCTGTGGGAACCAGGAGGATGCTGTGGCTCCCGGCTTGGGAGGAGCAGGATCTCGGTTGGACCAGCGTGCCAAGCAACTGGGAGCACGCACAGGGAAGGGGCCACGGAGGGGGAGCGGCCCCGCCGAGCTCCAGCATCGCCGCATCTCCTACAGGTCCAGGCGCGCTCCCCTCGCGGCACCGGGCCAAGGAAAACACCGGCAACCCGATCCCTTCCCGCGGCACGGGGGCCGCTGTTTATCCTGGAGCCGGAGCCGGGGGCCCCGAGCCGAGGGCCGAGCGCGGGGCTGCTCCCGAGCCGCCGGCTCATTCCCGCATGGCGCTGGTGCTGGGGGCCGTGCTGCTGGCGGCGGGCGCTGCCGTGCCCCCGGCCGTGCCCCCGGCCATGCCCGCGCCCCGAGAGCTGGCGCGCTCCGTGCTGGAGACGCACGGGCAGGAGCTGCGGCTGCTGCGGCTGCTGGGAGTCGCCAGGACGGTAGGAAAGGGGCTGCGACTGCTCCCGGCTCCGGCACCCACCCCGTGCGCGTCCCCACCGAGCTTTTCTCCCGGCAGAGCTTCGACTGGGGGACGCACTTCAGCATCAACTTCACGGCCCGGCAGCCGCCCTGCCCCAAGCCCGCCCCGGACCCCCGCGGCTGCCGGGGCCGCCCGGGCAGGGTGAGCGTCAGGTGGGACCCCCAAACCCGGGGCTCGGGGGGTCCCCGGGGTGCTGAGGCCGCTCTGTCCCCAGGTGCAGCGCTGCTCGGCCCAGGTGTCCGTGTTCACCTTCCTGCCCGACGTGCCGCTGTCGATGGTGGAGTGTGGCCGGGAGCCGGTGAGGGCCCCCGGAGCCCATCCTGGGCTGGGACGCGTGTCCCCCTCACTTCGGGGGGTTTTTTTGGCTCTGGAGTGAAACCCCCCTTTATTTCTCCCCGTAGCAGCCCGGTGACAGCGCCCAGCCCCGCTCCCCCGGCACCAACCCAGGTCACTCATCCTCCTCATCATCCTCATCTTCATCGTCGGGCCCCCCCCCGCGGGCTCGGCCCCCTCCCAACGCGTCCCTGCAGGGACCATCCCGCCGCCCCCTGTCCCCAGCGGGGCTGGAATAAAGAGATTTCGCGGTCTGACTTGTGCGTGTGTGGGGGTGACGGTTTGGGGGACCCGGGGGGCACCCTCGGCGTTGGGCAACAGCGATGGGGCAAGTTCGGGGTTGTGCAACCCCGCGGGCACCGACCCGACACGGGCAACGTGTCACCACCAGGGACCCCGAGGGGTCCTGGCCCGCAAATCCCCCTGAGCCCGGCAAAGGGGCTCCCAAGGGTGGGGACCCCGAGGGGTTCAGATGCCACCGCCCATCCACAGGGACACACTGGGACCGCCCCGCACCGCGTGTGCCCCCAAAACCACGGCCACTCTGCGGGTTGGGGCCGGGCGTTGCCCAAGGGAGGAGCCCCGGGGCGGATCCCCAGCCTCCCGTGCGGGATAAAAGGGGCCCGGGGGTGGCCGTGGGGACAGCGATGCCGAGCTCGTGGGTGCTGGTGCTGGCGGTGCTGGGGGGGGCCTGCGCCCTCCCCGCCCCGGCGCCCCTCGCCTACACTCAGGCGCTGGAGCAGGCCGTGGATTCCTACAACCAGCGGCCCGAGGTGCAGAACGCCTTCAGGCTGCTCAGCGCAGAGCCCGAGCCCGCCCCGGTGAGTGCCTCCCACCCGGGGACCCCCCCACGGGTGACACCCCCACCCCACCCGGGACCCCCCATGCGTGATCCCCCCACTCGTGGCGCCTGATCGGGGCCGCCCAGCCCGACCCCGAGCCCGCCCCGGTGAGTGCCCCCCACTCGGGACCCCCTATTTGTGACCCCCCCACACTCCTGACCCCTATTGCTGTCCCCCCACTCGTGGTGCCTCACTCGGGGTGGCAGTGCCGACCCTAAGCCTCGCCCAGTGAGTGTCACCCCACTCGTGACCCCCATTTTTGGCACACCTTTCACACCCCCTGACGATCCCCACCTCGTGACCGCTCAGCGCTGACCCTGAGCCCGCGCCACTGATCGCCACCCCACTGGTGACCCCCTACGAGTGACACCCCCACTCCTGACCCCCCACCTGCTGACCCCTCTGCTGTCACCTCCCACTGGTGACCCGGCCACCCTCCCGTGTCCCCAGGGCGTGGAGCTGAGCTCGCTGCGGGGACTCAACTTCACCATCATGGAGACGGACTGTGCCGCCAGCGCCCGCACCAACCCCGACGACTGCGACTTCAAGGAGAACGGGGTGAGGAGGAGGAGGAGGAGCGGGAGGAAGGGGGGCAGGGGGGCCGATGCCACCCCCAGGGTGACACCGCGTGTCCCCGTGTCCCCCCCAGGTCATCAAGGAGTGCTCGGGGCCGGTGCAGCTCCTGCAGGGCTCCCCCGAGATCGACCTGCGCTGCTTCGACGCCTCCTCCGACGTGAGCGGGGGGAGCCGGGGGCACCCGTGGGTGGGGTGGGAGGGGAGGGTCCCTCCCCCTGCCCCACACCCCCTAAAAGGGACACCGCGATGGCTCCAGAGGAGGGGGGGGGGTCCTGGGGAGCTCACAGGTGCTGGGTGGGGTGTTCCAGGTGTGGGGTCCTGCGTGGGGGGGTTTAGGTGCAGAGTCCCAGGGGCGGGGTTCTGGGTTTTGGGAGTGGGGTGCAGGGCCCCAGGTGGGGCGTCCTGGGTGGGATCTGGGTGTGGGGACATGGGTGGGGTCCCAGGTGTTGGATTCTGGATATAGGGTCCCAAGTGTCCCAGGTGTGGGGTCCCTGGTGCAGGGACACGAGTGATGTCCCTGGTGTGGGGTCCTGGGTGTGGAATACCCTGGTGTGGGGTCCTGGCTGGAATCCTGGGGATGGGATCCCTGGGTGGGATCCTGGGGATGGGGTCCCTGGGAGGGGTCCCGGCTGTGCTCCCAAGGGAGAGTCCCACACCCCCACAGCCCTGACCCCCCATCCCTCGGCAGCCGGTTCTGATCCAGCGCGGCCGCTTCGGGCGCTTCCTGGGCAAGGTCCGGCGCTTCCGGCCCAAGATCAAGTTCGACGTCCGCCTGAAGGGCTCCGTGGGCCTGGGCTGAGCAATAAAGGGGCCACGGGGAGTGGCCGTGTGGGCACCGCGCTCCTGTCTCTGTCACATGGGGAAACTGAGGCACGGCTGGGACACGGGGCTGATCCCCCACGTCGTCCTCAAGGGCTTGGACCCAAGGGGACGTGGAGTCGGACTGGGGACAGGGCTGGGTTCGCTCTGGGGAGCCCCCAAGACCCCACCCACAAAAGGGACCACCCTCATCCCCACGGTGTCACTGTCCCCACAGAGTCATTGTCCCCATGGTGGCGTTGTCCTCACTGCATCGAGTCCCCCCAAAACCAGAAGTGATGGCAAAGGGAGATGGAGGGGACACAGGGGACACTGTGAGGCCTCCAGGGAGCTGCAAGGGAGGGGCTGGGGGGGTTCAGGTCCCGAGGGGTCCCCCATGATGGACCCAGTTTGGGACACGGACATTGCGGGTGCAGAGTTGGGGGCGCAGGGACCCCTGTGCCCCAAAAGTGGCTGGAGCAGGGTCATGGCTGCAGCCCTCTGGGGGTGTCCCTCCTGTCCCCCCAATATTCCTGTGGGTCTGTACTCCACAAACACCTCTGTGGGGACCCCACAGGCTCCAGGGGACCCTCAAGGTGTCCTGGGGACAGGGAAGGACAATCCCAGGAGTCCAAGTTCCCTGCAGGAGGCCGGTGCCAGGAGGAGACCCTGCTGGTGCTCGTGTTGTGCCCATTTTGGGGGAGCTGACCCTGCTCCCCCCAGGACCTTCTGTCACCATCCCCATCCTCGTGTCCCCCTTGTGGTGGCAGTGGCAGCAAACGGCACAGCAGGGCCGGGAAGCAGCTGGATTTGGGATGGGACTGTCGGGGGGTCCCCGAGGTGACAGCACCTGCAGGGAGGCCTTGAAGAGTGGGAGGACCCCAGATCTGCCCCAGTGACACTCGTGACACCCCCATTCATCACCCCCAGGGAGTTCCCAGCTCTCACAGCTCCTTGGCTGGGCACGGGGGGATTTGGGGGTCTGGGAGCGCTCAGGGGTCCCCATTGGGGCACAGGGACACTCAGGGTGACACCGGGAGCGATGCAGGGACGTTTAATGGCAGTGAAGCACCCGGGAGGGAACACAGGGTGGGGACACGGCAGTGTCACCCCTCAGGGTTTGCGTGCCTTGAGGTCGAGCTTGCTCCAGATCCAAATCCGACCGCACTGGAAGAACCCCCGGAAACTCTGCTTGATCTTGCCAAAGAAATCCTTGATCTTGGATTTCCAGATCCGGCCAAACTGGGAAAACAAAGAGCAGTGTCAGACTTTGGGGAGGGGAGGAGGGGACCTGGGGGAGCCCCCGGCAGCCGGGGGGACACGGAGCCATCCCGGCCCCTTCTTACCGCGCCTGGAACCTTGTCACAGGAGAGCTCCACCATGGGCTGCTGCCCCTCCAGGAAAACGGAGCCCTGGCACCAGGTCACTGCCTGTGGGGCACAGAGGGAACACAGCAGAGCCCAGCCCCCTCGTGCCTCAGTTTCCCCACAGGATAACCCCCAGTTCCCACAGGACAAAGCCTCACCCCGAGCCAGCGGCTCTTGCAGTCGCTGGTGGCCGTTCCCGGTGTCCGGCACGTGGTTTCCTCCAGGGTGAAGCTCAGCTCCTGCCGGCTCTGCAGGTCCGAGGGCTGGGAAAAGGGACAGGATCCATCAGAGATCCACCACCCCCAGTGCCCAGCCCCACAACAGGCCGGAGCCAGCCCCAAGAGGGGCCACATCCAGCCTGGAATGGGTGAGGCTCAACCCCGACTCGGCTGTGCTCAATCCCTCAGGGCTCAGACCCCAAACGGGGCAGATCCACCCTGAGGAGGGCCGGATCCAGCACTGCCCGGTCCTGGAGTTTCTCCTGGAAAGGGAGAGCTCAGCACTCACCCACCCGGGCCGGGGCTGAGCCTCCCGGAGCCGCAGGACGTAGGGACTGACGGCCTTGGCGTTGAGCAGCTCCACGGCCGCCGCCACCGCGTCCTCGTAGCTCAGGAGCCCCGGCGAGGACGGCGTGGTTCCTTCCCACTCCAGCGTGGTTCCTTCCCAGTCCAGCACGTCTTTATCCCATGCCGGGGGGGATCCATGTAGCCCTGGAGTGGAGGCTCCGGCCAGCCCCAGGAGCAGCAGCAGCGGTGGCAGCGCTCGGCACGGCCCCATCCCAGCTCCTGGATCCTGGATCCTGCTTCCCACCGGGCCGGGAGAGCTTTTATGGGAGCTGCCACGGGCGTAGCGGGGGGCTGGGACAGCGGGACATTCCAGGTGGGATGAATCTGGCCAGGAGCCCAGTGCAGCCCGCTCTGGGCCCCAGGTCAGTGGGGATGGGTGTGTCGGTCACCTTTGGTCAGCAGGAGAGAGGTCACAGGGTTTGGGGTCCCCAGGGGAGGGAATGTGTGACCCGGGGGTCACAGCGAGGACAGGGAGGCAGTGGTGACAGACATGGCTGTGGATGGTCCACAGCGTGGTGGGGATGAAAGATCTGAGCCAGGTGAGGGTCACGTTCTTCTCCCAGGGAACAGGAAGGGGTCAAGGGGAAACAGCCTCAAGCTGAGCCAGGGGAGGTTCGGGTGGGATATTGGGAAAACTCCTTCCCCAAAAGGGCTGTCCAGCCCTGGCACAGCTGCCCAGGGCAGTGGTGGAGTCCCTGTCCCTAGGGGAATTTAAAAAACCCTGTGGATGTGGCACTTGGGGACACGGGTCAGTGGTGGCCTTGGCAGTGCTGAGGATGATTGGACTTGATGGTCTCCAAGGACTTTTCCCCTCAGCAATTCCTTGATTCTCTGAAGACAGATGGGGCTTTCCAGCCCGGGGGTGATTTATGGCCTGTCCCTCTCTGCAAACAGGGCGGGTTCCACCAAACACCCAAGGTGGGAGCGGCCACCGGGGGAGCAGGAAGCTCCAGGAGGACACCCAGGATCCTGCCCCGAGGGTGACCCTCGGTCCAGGCCCCCCTGGAGTCACCCAGCAGGTTCGGAGCTGGGATCAGCCGAGGCTGTGAAAAACATCCTCATAAATCACACGGGGACAGAGACACCAGGGGGTGGCACCTGGAAGTCCCCAGGGAGGGATGGTGTCGGTCACTGCCCTGCAGCACAACCCCACCTGGCCCTGGAACATTCCAGGTGCAGCCAGGTCCAACCTTCCGTGGAAGAGGGACCCCGGGTGGGATTATCCTGCACCACATCCCGGCTCACCTCAAGAACCTCCAGGGACGGGGACTCCAAAACATCCCCAGAGATTGATTCCTTCCCTCCAAGTCTTTCCCAAATCCTTCCAAACTGTTCCCCATTCCTTACAAATCCCCTTTAAATTCTACAATTCCTTCCAAATTCTTCCCCGTTCCTTCCCAGCTTCTCTCCAAATTCGTAAATTTCTTCCAAATTTCCTTCAAATTCCTACCAACTCCTTCCAAACTCCTCAGTTATTCCCATTCTCCCCATGTATCCCAGCTAGGATTTAACAGCAAGAGAAAGAGTTTCAAAATAATGTAATATATTTAAATTCCATTTTTAGGTGCCTGTGCCAGCCATGAGCAGGCTCAAAAAAGCCACAAAACCCTTGGAGAACATTTTGGGAGTAAAAAAGGGGAAATTCCATGAGTTTTCCTCGGGCAGTTGTGATTCCCAGGACACCCCCCACCTCTGACAGGAAGGGGAGTAAATCCTGCCCAAAACCAAACCCTGAGCCCTGAGCTGGGGAAATTCCCCGGTTGTAAATCTGACTCGGGGTTTATTTGCCCTTCCCAGGATTGTGCTGTCCCTCCGCATTCCGGAACAGCCACGGGTTTGTCTTGGAGCCATTCCCACAGCCAGACCCTGATGCGACCTGGGCAGTGGAAGGTTCCCAGTCTGAGGCACGGGGTGGGACTGGATGGGCTTTAAGGTCCTTCCAACCCTACAAGTCAGAGATTCTGGGATACTGAAGGGAGGGCACAGCTGCTCCATCATGGAATCATCCTGGAGCGGTTTGGGGTGGAATGGAGCATAAATCCCATTCCAATTCACCCCCTGCCATGGGCAGGGACACATTAAACTATTCCAGGGTCCTCCAAACCTCATCCAACTTGGCTCTGGACGGTTCCAGGGCTCCCGGGGCAGCCACATCCAGGGAATTCCAGCCCAGCCCCTCCCCACCCTCCCAGCCAGGAATTCCTTCCCAATATCCCATCCATCCCTGCCCTCTGCCAGTGGGAAGCCATGCCCTGTGTCCTGGCCCTCCAAGCCTTGTCCCCAGTCCCTCTCCAGCTCTCCTGGAGCCCCTTCAGGCCCTGCCAGGGGCTCTGAGCTCTCCCTGGAGCCTTCTCCCCTCCAGGGGAACATTCCAAGCTCTCCCAGCCTGTCTCCAGAGCAGAGGGGCTCCAGCCCTGCAGCAGCTCCGGGGCCTCCTCTGGACTCTCCAGCGGCTCCAGTTCCCTCCCCTGTCGCTGTCCCTGCCCTGTCCCTGCCCGGTCTCTCCCTGTCCCCGTTTCCCGCGCCGGGCCGCGGCGCGTCCCTGGTTTCCATGGTAACGGCACCGCCCTGGTCCCCGTGGCAACGGCAGCGAATGGGGCGTGGCCATGCCTGTCAATACGCGCGCGCTTCCGAGTTAGGCCGCGCCTCCATCGTCGCCTCGCCCCTCGATCCGGAAGTGGCGCGTTCCCGCGCTCACTGGGCGGCGCCATGTTGGGAGGCCTTGCAGCATCCGGGCCGCGCGGCGCACGCTGTGATTGGCGTAGCGCGGCACGTGACCTGCAGACAGCACTGCGATTGGGCGGTGGTGGCGGCGCTACCGCGCGCGGTGCGGTGCCGGGATCGTGAGGGGAACCTGGGAATGGGGGAAGGTGACGGGAATCCCCGGCCCTCAAGCCACGCCTGGAGCCGGGACAAAGCGGCTCCCGAGACATTTCACCGGTTTTATAGGCTTTAAAGTCCCGTTTCACTGTCCGCCGGCACTGACGGGCGTAAATGTCCTCACAGGAATTGCGGAATGATGGAGTTGTTGAGATAGGCGAAGCCGTCAGATATGCCCGAGTCCAAGCCCAGCACTGCCCCATGTCCCCAAGTGCCACATCCACAGGGCTTTTAAATCCCTCCAGCAATGGGGACTCCACCTCTGCCCTGGGCAGCTGTGCCAGGGCTGGACAGCCCTTTCCAGGAGGAATATTCCCAATATCCCACCTGAAGCTCCCCTGGAGGCTGTTCCCTCTTGTCCTGTCTCCTGGGAGCAGAGCCCGACCCCTCCTGGCTCCAACCTCCTTCCAGGGAACCGCAGGGAGCCAGCAGGTGCCCCCTGAGCCTCCTCTGCTCCGGGATGAGCCCCTCCAGCTCCCTCCAAATGATTTGGGAGGCTGGAAGGAGAATGCTGAAAGCCCCAAAGCCAACACCCCACAGCTGCCAGGAACATCCCGCTGCCAAAACCAGCACCAGCCATGGCGGGAGCATCCCTCATTCTGGCATCCCAGATTTTCCACATGCCGCCCCCACTGCCATGGAAAACTGGGAAAGTGAAGGAATCCACGGTGTTCCGTTTGCTTGAATTTGTTGGAGCTTCTTTCTGTCCCCAGAGCAGCACCTGTTCCCTGCATTGGGAACACCCCGGAAATCACCTTTTCCTTGTAATGATCCAATTCCAGAGGCTCAAAAAGCTGCTGGGAATTGAGGCCAGGCTGGATTTCCCAAGAAAACACTTCCACAAGGCTGGAACTAAGCTTTCCTTTGCCTATATCCATCCCTCCACCCAACCCAACCTGACCCTCCCCTGGCACAACTTGAAGCTGTTTCCTCTCATCCTGTCCCTGTTTCCTGGGAGTGTTGGCAAACATACAAAGCGTAAATTATCTTTTTTTCCTTTCTCCAGTCAGGCTCAGTTTGTTTTTTCCTTGGGGAAGGGAATTAGAGTTTTTTTTCCAAGGGTATTTATTGTTCCACTCTGTGAGGCCTGATGATCTTAACATCTCAACAGATTGGGAATAGCCCAAGAGACACCCAAAAAGATAACGACTACCAGCAAACATCAAGGAACATCTACCCCAGACGCTGCCCCCTGGTCTGGAAAAGGCTGATAAAGAAATCAGTTCATGAGGACCTAATTAACCTGAGAGGCAAAGAAATCCCAGTCCAGTAAGAAACCAAATTCTGAGAACTCCGCAATTTGGGACCAAGGGATTGAACCAATGGATTTCTATGGGTTTTGGACTGGATAAAGTTTGAGAAAAATGGAGTAAAATTTATGTGTCATAGAAGAATTTTCTGCACACCCAGGCCATGTGTGGGTGAAATTATTTCTGTTGGCACACCCCAGCCAGAAATAAAGAAATGCCTTGATTGCCTAACACAAAAAATGGTGTTGGAGGGTTTTAGTTTTTCCTGTCGTTTCGCTGTCAGGAGCACAGCCCGACCACCAGTCAGTTTTTAAAGATGGATTTAACATCCCTTCCAATCTAAGCCATTCCAGGATTTCAGGATCCCATGCTCACTTTTCCTTCTTTCCTCCTTGAGCCACACAGATCCTCCCCTTTCCCACTGCTTTTCTCCAAAGTCTCTCAACCAATCCAACTTCACAGCAGGCCTCACATTCCCAGTTTTACCTCCCCCAATCCGCCTCTGCCACATTTCTCTTCCTGAACGCCCCCAGGACTTGGGGGGATTGAGTGTTGTGCCTCAGAGAATGCAATCGCAGTTTCTCCCCGGGAGTCAGTGCTTCCTGATCGCCTGCAAGTTGTCGATCTGGATGACGATGGGCCAGATGCTCTTCCCTTGGGAGAACCCCTGGAGCTCAAACTTCCGGCACATGGAGTCCAATATGTACCTGACCGCCTTCAGCACGTTCCGGAACACGTCCTGGAGCGACACTCCCTGGGATTTCTGGGCTTTCACGCGTCCTTCAAGCTCCCGCCTGGCACCGGGATCCTCCAGAGGCTTTGCTCTATTCCTCACCCCTGCTGCCAGGCTTGGGGCAGGGGGCGAAGCCCCAGTTCCCAAAATCCCGTCCGGGGCACATCGCATGTCCGCTGTTGCCCCCTTGGCGTTCCCGGCACTCTGGAGCTCACGTGGCCCCCGAGCCCCGGGGCTCATCCCCCGCGCCGCGGTGTGGCAGCCGGAGCAGCCTCTCCACGGAAACCCCAACCTCCGGTAGGGCCGGTAGCGCCGCAGGATCTCCCTGGCTCTCTGGACCATCCTGCCGCAGCCGGATCGCCGCCGCGCCAGCTGGCGGCACATGGCACAGGCGGCGCCAGCCCCGCGCGCTCGGCGGCTCCTCCCAGCCCGATGCTGCAGGCAGTAGTTGTGTTCCCTCAGGGAGCAGGGACCGGGCGGGCGCTGCGTTCCCAGCTCGCTCCGGAGGCAGTAGCTGTGGTCCTTCGCCGCCGCCGCTCTCAGGTCCTCCACCGTCAGCTCCCAGGTTCCCGGGAGAAGCGTCGCCTCTCCCAAGGTGTGTCCACGGGTTTGGGCGTTCCCGTGATTCCTCTCCCTGGGGTCAGCCCACAGCTGTTCCCAAGGGTCCAGGCTCTGCTGTTCTGTCATAGAATGAAGCGGGAACGTCTCACTCTGGGTTAGGTTTTCCATGAGTTCAGGTTGATCCTCCGCTTTCTCCTCCACAAGCCATGGCTGTGTTTGGCTCCCCACCCCACTGTCTGCTTCCGATGGGAATTCGCTCCTTCTCTCGTGACAGCCAAACTTCTTCAGAAACCTCCTGTCCTGGAGACACAACGTGCTCCATCCTGCCGAGAGAGGGTGGGAAGGGGTTGGATCCTTCCTGATGGAGCAAGGAGAAGAACATCCCATCTTCCCGGTCCGGGACTGCCCGGGCCCCACATTCCAACATTGTCAGGAGAGCCAAGCAGTGGCAGAAGCCCAGGGAGTGGCCCAGGGATGGGGCTGGAGCTCCTCAGGGATGGGGCTTGAGTAGGAGGGAGCAGGACTCACCTGGACATGAGGCCTCCAGCCCCTGGTACCTGCTGGCTCTGGGCCACCAGGCAGAGGAAGGCTCCTCCAGCCAGCTCCCAGCGTGTCCTGCAGGGAAAACAGCAGATGTCACCAGCCAGGCCGAGAATCCTGACTCTCCACGGCCATGGGAATGAAGGAAGAGCCCTGTCCTTGTCCCTACCAGGAATCCTGACTTCTCCATGGCCGCGAGGATGGAGCAGAGAGCCCTGACCCCATCCTGGATGTGAATTCCATCCCACAGGGTGAGGATGTTGCTGCTCACCTGGGGATGAGCAGATCCACGGCTCTTCCCCGCGCTCCAGCCGGTGCAGGATGTCGGGCTTGGGGCCTGGATAACCTGGGAACGGGACAGAGGGCGTTGTACTGTCCCTGATCATGGGAAAAGCAAGGACTGGGACACCCCAGCTGTGCCTCACTGCGCACAGAAACACCTCTGGAATGTGGGAAAAGCAAGGGAGAAACTGGAGCTGCTGCCAGAGAGGGATTTATTCCTTAGAGCCCTGATGGAAGAGTGGGAAGCCGCTCCCAGATCCACTGACAGGCTTTCCCAGCAAGGGAATGTCTCCTGCTCATCTGGGAGCAGCTCCCAGGGATGGGACATCCCACTATGCTCCCTGATCTTAGGGAATCATTTCCAGAGGTGCTCAAACACAGACCCAAATCCTGCCTTTTCCACCACTAAACTCCCTGATCAGCCCTTATAGGGGAAAACTCCTCACAGGAAGGGTTGGCCACCCTGGAGGGATTGGAAAGCTGTGTGGATGCAGCACTTGGAGACATGGATTAGTGGTGGCCTTGGCACTGCTGGGGAACAGTTGGACTCAGGCATCTCCAAGGCCTTTTCCAACCTCAGCCACTCTGTGATTCTGGGATTCAGCGCTCTGGAAGCCGCTGGGGTGGGATGTGAGGGAAGCCCTGCCTGGGGTGATTCCCAGCATTACCCAGGGAGGTCAGCAGCTCGTAGGTGTCCGACACGACGTCCCGGTACAGCTCTCGCTGCCCCGCCGGGAGCACGTCCCACTCGGCCCGGCTCAGGAACACCATCACATCCTCGAAGGTCACCAGCTCCTGCCATGGGATCAGGGATCACAGCTTCCCTCAGGGATCACAGCCTCCTCGGGACCACAGCTTCCCTCAGGGATCACAGCTTCCCTCAGCGATCACACCCTCCTCAGGGATCACACCCTCCTCAGGGATCACAGCTTCCTTAGGGATCACACCCTCCTCAGGGATCACACCCTCCTCAGGGATCACAGCCTCCTCAGGGATCACACCCTCCTCAGGGATCACACCCTCCTCAGGGATCACAGCCTCCCTCAAGGATCACAGCTTCCTTAAGGATCACACCCTCCTCAGGGATCCCACCCTCCTCACGGATCACAGCTTCCCTCAGGAATCACAGCTTCCTTAGGGATCACACCCTCCTCCGGGATCACAGCCTCCCTCAAGGATCACAGCTTCCTTAAGGATCACACCCTCCTCACGGATCACAGCTTCCCTCAGGAATCACAGCTTCCTTAGGGATCACACCCTCCTCCGGGATCACAGCCTCCCTCAGGGATCACAGCGTCCCTCAGGGATCACACCCTCCTTCCCAACAGGAGAAGCGTTTCCCAGTCCAAAGGAGCTCCCAGAACATGACGCTGTCCGTGGATGGGACTGTCCCAGGAAGGTGTGTTCCCCACGGGGACGGGAATTACGGATCTGGGAGAAGGACAGGCTGGAATCCAGCGCCAAACACCGGAACCCGGCACCTTGGGATGTGTTTTACCGTTCCTACCGGGAGCACTCCATGACCCCCATGGGACCGGGATAGTCCTGGAGCCCAGGTCACCTGGGGTGGGGCAGTGGGCCCCCAGGGCCATCCCAGGAAATCCCTCGGGAGCGATCCCAGTGGGGACAGGGGAACAGGGGGCAGAGAGAGGGAGGGGAGGGATGTGGGGGGCAAATGTGGGGGGTGATGGG
>WAAE01010731.1:75823-91539 GCA_013400495.1 Nicator chloris
GGGGTCCCTGGCCATTGGAGGCCGAGCCCGGCCAGAAACAGCCGAGGGGGCGCCGCGGGTCCCCCTTGGATCCGGGGGGGGTCGGGGGGCAACGGACATCGAGGCGGCGAGGGAGGTCCCGAGCTCCCCCCGCCAGCGCCCGGCTCCTACCTGCGCCTGCCCCGCCATGGTGGCCGGGGGGCCCCGGGGGTCTCGGGGAGCCCGGGAGGGGACGGGGGGGTTGCGGGGGGATCCCGACACCTCCCGCGGCGTCTGCACGCGCTTCCGGTACAGGCCCCGCCCACACCGGAAGCGCCGCCATTGCGGGCCCGGAAGTGGCGCCCCGGAAGCGGCCCGGTGACCCCGGCACGTGAGGCAGGCCCGGATCCGGAGGGTTTAAATCCCACGGGGAATGGGGAATGCCATGGGCACTGCCATGGGCGGCTGCTGCACGGTTGGGCAGCCCTTCCCAGCAGAGATTGTCCCGGTATCCCAGCAGGCCCTCCCCTCAGGCCGTTTCCTCCAGTCCTGTCCCTGTTCCCTGCGAGCAGAGCCAGCCCCAGCCGTATCCAACGCGCTTTGATCCCGTTTGGCCTCCAGAGGCCTTGGTTCTCCCAAAATCCGAAACTTAGCATGAGAATGTTCCGATTTTCCACCACAAAATTGCTCAGATCTGATTGCGACTCCGGGTTTTCCTATGGCCTTGCCTGAGGCCTGAGCTGCTGTTCCCCGCTGCCCTCACAGCCCTTCCTGCCGGCTCCTGGAGAATCCTCCTCTAGATTTCTCTCTTTCCTTCGATAAATTTTGCGACCATTCTGTATCTCCCGTGTGCCACTGCTCCGTGATTCCCTTCCCACCAACCCCGTGCACGTAGTCTCCATCTCTGCCCTGGAATTCCCTATGGAATTGGTCTGTCCTGCCGGGACCCTTCCCATCTGCACCACCAAATGCCAGAAATTTGGAATTAATCAAATTCCATCATATCCTAGGGATGCTCAGGAGTGGCCAGGACTAATTGCCCATCACTAAATGGGTATAGCAAGTCTGGTTTGGTTTAGTAACGATCCCAGAACCTGGAATTGTGGGGGTTGTTGGAGCAACAGAAGCAGGATCTGGAATTGCTGTTAATGGAATACTGGATGATCCTTAAATTCCCTCCCAGCCCAGGCCATTCCAGGATTCCAGGACTCCATGAGAGCAGTGCAGAAAGAGCAGGACCCCCAAGACAGAATTTTGGGGAGAAGTTTTGTCCAGCTCATCCCTTATCCAGAACTTTGGCCCTTTCCTCCCCCTGTGTCTGGCAGCTCTGGCTCCAGTTTACCTTTGCGGGGTCACCATGGTGACACCGGGGCCAATGTCCAGGCAGGACAGCAGCCGCGGCTCCGGGACAGCTGCGGTGACACCATGAGGCTGTGGCTGCTCTGCACCGTCACCGTCACCGCCGCCGTGGCCGTGGCCGGAGTGGCCGGAGCCGGAGCTGACCACGGCGACTCCGGGATGGCAGCACGCGGGAGAGAGGTCGGTTGTGGATGGAGAGGGTAAAACTGGGAATAACGGTGCTGGGAATGCGGGGAATGCCCGAGCAGCTCGGGCAGCAGCCCGAGCCCCCGGCCCGCTCCTCGGGGCTGCAGAGGCACCGCACCCTGCCCGAGCGCCCGGAGCAAATCCCGGGCCGCAGCTTTTCCAGCCTCCCCGTCCCTGCGGAGCTGGGCTCGGCATTCCCGGGCCCCGGCGCGGCCCCGGCCCCTCGCAGCCACGGAAGATCCGCGGGGATGGCGAGGGGCTCGCGGGGAGGACACGGCGGGACAGAGTGCACCGGCATTCCCATCACCTCCGGTCCTGCCCACATTCCCAGCCCTGCGCTCCGGGAGATCCCGATCCAAGCCTTCCCTCCACAGGGCCGGCGGCGGCCGCACAGACCCTGCTCCGGCTGCTTCTCCGTGCTGAGCGAGGTAATGTCAGCCGGGATGCGGGAATGCGGGAAGTGGGATGTGGGGTCGGGGAATGGTGGCTCCCACACCCGCGTCTGTCCCGCAGGAGTCGCAGTCGATGCCCTGGAATTCCCGTGAGGAGGATGCGGCTCAGCCGGGGAGGCGGGCACGGAGCGGGAAGGGTCTGGAGGTACCGGAGATGCCCGGGAATAGGGATGGGAATGGAGGATGGGGATGGGGATGGGGATGAGAATGGGAATGGGAATGGGATGGGGTGGGGTGGGGTGGGGTGGCATGGCATGGCATGGCATTTCCCTCTCCTGGGGCTCCGTGTGACGCCGCGCTCACTCGCGCAGGGCAGAGCCAGGAGAGGGAGCCCGGAGCCGGCCCAGCCCGCGGGACACCCCGGGCACATCCCGCTGCTGTGACAGGTGACAACGGAGACCCGGCAGGACCCCGGGCCCGGCGGGGAACCCCCGGCAGCTCCCTCGGGGCGTTGTAGGAGTCACCGAGCACCCGAGAGCGCGGCGGGAGCAATGCCGGAGCCTGGGAATGCTGCTGGACACTGGGAGCAGCCCCAGGCCAGGAGAGAGCTCAGCCGCCCGCTCCCTGCTCTGAACTGAGCCCCCCGCCCTTCCCACCCCCCAAAATGCTTCTGGGGAAGCTACCCCCGCTTTGCCAAGCCCCCAAATAAAGCTGGCACACCGGAGGGAGCGGATGCGTTTGGTGGGACATACGCAGGGTGGGTGACCCCCGACAGAGCCACCCCGCACTGGCCTGGGCTGGGTGGGAGTGTGGGGACACCGGCGCCCGGGGGTCTGAGCCAACCCGTGGGGGGGACTGCACAGGGGGACTGCGGGGGGACCCCAGGGACGGCGGGGCTGGGGAACCCTCCAGGAGTGCTGATCCTGGGGATCCCTCAGGAATGTCAGTTCAAGAATATGGGAGGTCCCCCAGATCGCTGGATCACAGGGTTGGGGAGATCGCCCAGGAATGCTGGTCGCAGGGGAAGTGGGGCTGGAAGACCCCCCAGCGATGTTGGTCCTGGGGGTCCCTCAGGGCTCCCAGTTCAGGGGAATGGCGGATCCCCAAGAATGCTGGACCACAGAACTGGGGAGATCCCCCAGGAATGCTGGTCCCAGGGTTGGTGGGGCCAGTCCTGGGGGCCCCGCACGGGAGTGTCCGGGGAGTGTCCGGGGAGTGTCCGGGCGTCCGGCCAGGGTAGCCCCAGGCATCTGGCCCCGCCCCCAGCCCTGGCCNGGGCCCGCCCGGCCCACGGGGCACGGGCCGGGATGCGCGACGGGACACGGGACGGGGCGGGCCGCAGCGGTGCTGGGTCAGGGGCGTGCGGGGTTCCCACGGGGGAAGTGGGACTGGGGGTCAGGGGGGTGCCTCAGGGTCCGGGGGAGGGAGGTGGCATGGGGTGGTCCCTGGGGCGTGACAGCTCGGGGGTCTCTGGGAGAGCTGGTTCTGGGGGATTGAGGGGTCCCCCAGGGCTGGGGGGCTGCGGGAACTCCAGGGGTGCTGGTTCTGGGAGTCAGGGGTGTCCCTCTGGATCCGGGGAATGGGTGACATCTCAGGAGGATGCGGGGTGCCCCAGGGATGCCTGTTCATGGGGATGAAGGGATCTCCCAGGGATGCTGGTCCTGGGAGAGGTGGAACTGGGGAACCCCCAAAAAGGTGCTGGTCCTGGGGGTTCCCTTGGGCTGCCTATTCAGGGGGTCTCCCTTTGGTTCTTGGGAAGGTGGGGATAGGGGGACACGGGGGTGGCACCCAGNGGTAGCCCCAGGCATCTGGCCCCGCGCCCCAGCCCTGGCCCCGCCCCAATTCCGCCCCGCCCCTTGATGTGACCCCGCCTCTTCCTCCGGGCCCCGCCCCCGCCTGCCCGGCTCTTGATCCTCCCACTCGCCAGGGGGCGCCGCTTCCCTCGCGGTGCCGNCTGCGGGAACTCCAGGGGTGCTGGTTCTGGGAGTCAGGGGTGTCCCTCTGGATCCGGGGAATGGGTGACATCTCAGGAGGATGCGGGGTGCCCCAGGGATGCCTGTTCATGGGGATGAAGGGATCTCCCAGGGATGCTGGTCCTGGGAGAGGTGGAACTGGGGAACCCCCAAAAAGGTGCTGGTCCTGGGGGTTCCCTTGGGCTGCCTATTCAGGGGGTCTCCCTTTGGTTCTTGGGAAGGTGGGGATAGGGGGACACGGGGGTGGCACCCAGGCTCTGGCAGATCCCTGTGGAATTGAGGTCTGGGGGAATCCCTCGGGGCTATCGGGGGGTCCTGAGCGGGTCCCCATTCCTTGAGCACCCTTTGGCCAGGGCCGTGGTCAAGCCCCTGCCCCTGAATCCCCCGCAGGTGTCGGGCAGCCTCCGGCAGAAGGCGGTGCCGGGCACGGCCCCGTCGGAGCTGCAGGAGCTGCGGAGCCGCACGGAGCGCGCGGAGCGGCGGCTCCTGGCCTGCGAGAACCTGGTCGGGGAGCTGGGCAGCGGCCTGGCCGCCCTGAGCACCCTCCTGCAGGGCTACGGGCAGGTGCAGCAGCGCCTGCTCAACCTGGAGAACCTCCTCAAGAACAGGAACTTCTGGATCCTGCGCCTGCCCCCCGGCTCACAGGGGGAGATCCCCAAGGTAGCAGCGGCTGCTTCCCAGGGATCCTGCAGGATTGTGGAAGGGTTGGGGGCCGAGCTCCTGCATGTCCCCCATAGTGGGGCTGGACGTGTCCCAAGCCACGTGTGGTTCCAGGGGAATTCCCTGTGATTCCAGGTGCCGCTCACCTTCGATGATATCTCGGTGTATTTCAACGAGCTGGAGTGGGAGAGGCTGGAGCGCTGGCAGAAGGATCTGTACAGGGCCGTGATGAGGGGCAACTACGAGACCTTGGTGTCGCTGGGTAAGGCTTGGGGGCCTGTAGCTCATGGAATCATGGAGTAGCCTGGGTTTGGAAGGCTGTGAGGTGGTGAGGCCCTGGCACAGATTGCCCACATCCCTGGAAGTGTCCAAGGCCAGGTTGGATGGGGCTTGGAGCAACCTGGGATAGTGGAAGGTGTCCCTGACTTCCACTAGCGGGAAATGCTCCAGCCAAAGCTTTTCCTTCATTTAGGATTTTAGTTCATGTTGTGCTGGTTAAATCCTCTGTGCCTCAGCTGCATCTGTGCTTGGGGGTGCATCTTGCCTTGGGGACAAGGCAGTGTTTGGAGTAGGGATGAAGTGTTTGTGTCTCTGCCATGGATAGGGGACAAGGGTCACAGTTGGAATGTGTCAGGCTAAAGACACAGCCAAATTCTAATCAAACCCCCATCCTCTGCCCCATGACCAGACTACGCCGTGTCCAAGCCTGACATCCTGTCCCAGATGGAGAGGGATGAAGAGCTCAGTGACAAAGAGGGTCAGGAGCCCCCAGGGACACAGAATGGGGACGGTCAGGAGCCCTCCCGGGCAGCAGAAGAGATGGACAAGGCAGATGAGGCTCCAGGAGATGAAACCCCCATGGAAGCTGCCCCAGGTGGGTGCCAGGAGGAGGTGGCTGTTCCTGGAGATCTCCTCTTCGTTAAGAAAGAATTGCTCACTCCATGGACTAAAACACCCCGGAGCACCGTGAACCTTCATTCCAAGAGGAATGGTTGTACTTGGTCAGGTGAATCCCATGGAGAAAAGCAGTCAAAGCCTGCAGGAGGGTCTGGAGCAGTGGGAGAGGGCTCCTGTAAGACTGGGGATTCCAGAGACATTCCTGCCTGCTGTGAAGGGAGAGGAAATATGCTGGGATGTAAAGAACTGAGAGCTGAGATGGGAGGTGGAGGCTGAAGCTGCTCTGCTTGTCCTAGGGGAACAAAGGACTCTGGGGAGCCTTGGGGCATGGATTTAGAGTAGGAGGGCTGGGCAGGAAGGTAGGAGGTGATGGAAAGGGACAGACAGACCCAGACAGAGCCGGGAACAGTGGAGATGTGGGAAGAGCCATGGTCGAAGGCTCTTTCCTGCAGGATTGAAGAGCTGGGAAGGTTAAAGGCACCCCAGGAGAAGCTGGGCAGGTGCCATCCCATGGGAAAAGTCACCTGGAGCCCAGGTGGGAGTTTGAGGGTTGGACTGGAGGAGAGGAAAAAAGACACAGAGGGACATCTCCTTTAGGGTTCATGTTCGGTTACTCAGAGCTTCTCTCCTGTGTGGATTCTGCCACGGGGCCCAGGAGGCGGCTCTGCCATTGGGGTTGGAGATGTTTGTGTCTCTGCCAGGGCTGGGAGAGGGGACAAGGGTCACTTTGGGGATCTGGCAGGATAAAGGTGCAGTCAAATCCTAATAAAGCCCCTGTTCTCTGCCCCGGGAGCAGACAGTGCTGAACCCAAGCGCAACAGCCGGACCTGCATCCAGGGGAAAGAGCCCAGCAGCAAAAAGCATCCAGAGCCCTCATGGACACGCAGTGGGAACAGCCAGAAAACCCCACAGACACAGACTGGGGACAGCCAGGAAGCCCCTGAGACACGGATTGGGAACAGCCCGAAATCCCCACGCACACGGAGTGGGAACAGCCAGAAAACCCCACAGACACAGACTGGGGACAGCCCAAAGTCCCCATGGACACGGAGTGGGAACAGCCACAAAACCCCACAGACACAGACTGGGGACAGCCAGAAAACCCCATGGACACGGAGTGGAAACAGCCAGAAAACCCCACAGATACAGATTGGGGACAGCCAGAACCCCCGACAGACACAGACTGGGGACAGCCGAAAGGCCTCATGGACACGGAGTGGGAACAGCCACAAGACCGCACAGAGAGAAGATCGGGGCAGCCGGAGAACCATAAAGATACAGACTGGGGACAGCCAGAAGCCCCCACAGACACAGACTGGGGACAGCCAGAACCCCCCACAGACACAGATTGAAGAAAGGCAAAACCCCCCACAGACACAGACTGGGGACAGCCCAAAGTCCTCATGGACATGGAGTGGGGACAGCCCAAAGTCCTCATGGACATGGAGTGGGGACAGCCCAAAGTCCCCATGGACATGGAGTGGGGACAGCCCAAAGTCCCCATGGACACGGAGTGGGAACAGCCACAAAACCCCACAGATACAGACTGGGGACAGCCAGAACCCGCCACAGATACAGACTGAGGAAAGACAGAAAAGCCCACAGACACAGACTGAGGACAGCCCAAAGTCCTCATGGACACGGAGTGGGAATAGCCCAAAGTCCCCAAGGACACAGAGTGGGAATAGCCTGAAGTCCCCATGGACAAAGAGTGGGAACAGCCCGAAACCCCCACAAACACAGATAGGGAACAGCCCAAAGTCCCCACAGGCAGACACTGAGGACAGCCAGACACTGCCTCAGACACAGATTGGGGACAGTCAGAACCCCTTCCAGACAGGTGTCTCCAACAATCAGAAGCCCCCACAGACACCAGAAGAGATGGAGCAGCAGGAAGAGGCTTCAGGAGAGGATCCCATGAAAGCTGGCCCAGGTGAGTTCCAGGGGTGCCAGGGAGGATGTGCTTCCCCTCCCCCAGCTCTCCAGGGCTCTGGTGGCATCCAGGGCAGAGGGCATGGCCCTGGTGCTTGGAGAGGCATTGCCAGGGAACCTTGGGTTGTTGTCATGGGACAGTGGAAGAGGGTCTGGACTCGGGAATGGAGATGAGGGGGTGAGACTGCTCCATGAGGTGATGGCATGTGGCACCTTGGTGTCCTTCCTCCCAGCCCTCCCTCTGCATTTGGTCCATGTGTGGCTTCACTCCAATTTCTCCTGACACCTCCCAGCCTTTCCATAGAATTGCTGGGATTGGAAAATCCCTCTGATCATTGGGTCGTACTGTCCCCCAGCACTGCCAAGGCCCCATGTCCCCAGGTGCCACATCCACATGGCTTTTAAATCCCTGCCTGTTCCAGGGCTGGACAGGCCTTTCCAGAAGGAATTTTTCTGATAGCTGATCCACATCATGGCTCTTGAGCCACAGCTTTCTCCAGCTCTTCCACACACTCCCAGCAATCCCTGGTTCATAATGCTGGAGTGGGGACCTGGGAGGTCTCCATGGGTCTTTCAAATCCCTGTTCCCTGCAAACAGAACTCCCCATCCTGATGATGAACGTGATGTCCCTCGGGGACTATCAGCCAGGGATGGTGGCAGAGGAGGTCCCAGAGATGGAGGAGGACCCGGCAGAGGCTGACACTGGTGAGTCACCCTGTGCTGGGGACACAGGGCCTGGCAGGTGGGTGGGAAGCAGCTTCCAGAGCTGATGGGCTTGAAATACGGAGGGAAAATGAAGTTTCAGGGGCTCCTTTTATTTTTTTTGCAACATCTTGTGGGTTTAGAGGTGGGTCCCTTGTGCCACTGGTCCCGATGGCACCCACAGAGGGCTCAGCCTGGGAGCCCTCCAGGGATGGGCACTCCATCCCTGCCCTGGGCCACTGAACCATGGCTGGACAGCTCTTTTGGGCAAGGATTTTTCCCAATATCCAACCTGAGCCTCCTCTGGCCCAGCCTGAGGCCATTCCCTCTCCTCCTGTCCCTGTTCCCTGGGAGCAGAGCCCAAACCCCCCGGCTGTCCCCTCCTGTCAGGGAGTTGTGCAGAGCCACAAGGTCCCCCCTGAGCCTCCTTTTCTCCAGGCTCAGCCCCTTTCCCAGCTCCCTCAGCCCCTCCTGGGGCTCCAGACCCTTCCCGGCTCCATTCCCTGGATATGCTCCAGCCCCTCAATGTCTTTCTTGTCATGAAAAGCCCAGAGCTGCCCCCAGGACTGGAGGTGCCCCAGCAGTGCCAGCACAGGGAGGAGCCCTGGTCCTGTGTCACACCGGTGCTGGCACCAACACGGTGTCTCTGTTCCAGAGGAAGCCTCACCCATGGAAGATGAAATGCCCTGCGAAGGGGCTGCTCCTGAAAACATCAAGGTGAAGGAAGAGGAGCCCGAGCTGCTGGCAGAGGAATCCACGCCCTGTCCCAGCTCAGAGATCCAGAAGTGTCCCAAAAGCGAGCTGGTGAAAGCCAAGAGCAAGAAGAAGCCGAACCGGTGCGAGACCAGCAACCTCCTGATGGGCAACTGCCGGCGCGGGTACGTGCGGGAATGGTCGCACCCCTGCACGGAGTGCGGGAAGCGCTTCCGCCTCAAGATCAACCTCATCATCCACCAGCGCAGCCACGCCAAGGAGGGGCCCTACGAGTGCCCCGTGTGCGAGATCGGCTTCAGCAACAAACGGCACCTGGACCTTCACCACAGCATCCACGTCAAGGACAGAGCCTTCGGCGCCAAGGTCTGGGGCAACGTGCACCCCGAGCTGCGCATCCGCCCGCGCAGGCACCTGTGCGGCGGTGCCCGCGGGCTGGGCGGCGGCGGCCACGCCGGGCCGGCCTGGCTGGGCCAGCCCAAGAAGGAGCCGGACAGAGAGGGCCTGTCCGGCTCCGGGATGGCGCGGCCGCCCGATTCCAGGCTGAAGTGCCCCTACTGCAAGAAGTTCCTGTCCTGCTCCGTGTCGCTGCAGCGACACCTCCAGACGCACACGCGGGACCGGCCCTACTGCTGCAGCTCCTGCAACAAGTGCTTCACCCGCAGCAATCACCTCTTGCGCCACAAGAAGATCCACGAGCGGGCTCTGGCCGCCCTCCAGCAGGAGGCCAACGCCCAGCTCCCCGCTGCTATCCCGGCATCCCTGCAGCACGGGGCTCCCGAGGCCCAGAGCAGCCTTTCCCAAGGGAACGGGAGCCCTGAGGCTGTAAATGCCAGCCTGCCCGACGAGCTGCTGTTGGGAGCGACGCCACTGGGGCTCCCAGACAAAGGCTCCCTGGTCCCTGACTGCATCAGGAAAGCCGTGCAGCCCGTGGTCCAGCTGGGATTGAGGGCAGTGGCTGCGGGGATGACAGAGAAATGACCCTGGGACAGATGTGAACTGTGCATGTCATGGGAGAAAAGCTGTGAGTTTGTTGGGTTTGCACCTGATGGGATACCGGGATTGGGAATCTGCTGCGTTTTAGGAGCTTCCAGGGTTGTAGAAAGAATGGGAAGCTTGGAGACCACAACAAGGAGCAGAGTGCAGAAGCCTCCAGTAATCCATAATGCTTCACCAATCCACTGACTTGTTCCTGTTGGCTGATGCTTGGAATTTTCCCAAGCTGACAGTCCTGGGAGATGACCAGGTGATTCCTGGTCAAACAAGAGCAGAGTTTTCGCATTCCTTGATGTGGGAGCTGATCCCTTGCGTTTGGGAACACAACTGAAGAGGGCAGGGAGAAGGGAATGGAGCTGGCAGAATTCCCAAACAGCCCTTTGCTCCATGGACCAAGCTTCCTGAGACAGCAGATGGAGAGTGACATCTCTGAGACCTCACCATGTCCTGGCCACCCTTGCCACACCCCACCCTGGGGAGGAGATCAGCCAACACCCCCTCCAGCAGGTTGGGAACGCTGGAGCTTTGCACTGGAAGATCCACAGGACAAACCAAACCCCAATATTCTGTCCTGGCGTGTTCCAGGGATCCCAGCAGGCCCATCAGGGAGGCCACAGGCACCCTCAGGACCATCCTGCATGGGTGCAGAGTGATTTTAGGAATACTTGACGCGTCAGCCAGCCCCATGCTGCAGCAGCACCCCAGACCCTCGTGGATCCGCCTGCACAGAGCAGCCCCTTGGCTCTGGAGGAAACTCCCACTCTCCCAGCAGCTCGTCCCCTTTTGCCCAAAATCCCACCATCATGAATCCTACAGGAGAACAGTTCTGCAGCTACCTCAGTTAGGGAGAGGGGGACCTGCCCGGAGGCGGCCGCTGGAAGCCAGGAGCAGTGTCCGTGGCCAGAACCCCACGTGCATCCCACACGCTGAGTATGCACAGGGAGCACATCCCACGGACCCAATGGAGCAGCTGATGGGACTCTTGCGTTTAGTTTTCCAGGTTTTTTGTTTTCTTCGAGTTGTTTGATGTAATTATTTGATACCCTGAGGTCTCTGTCCCTCTCAGAGCAGTGAGCACTGGCAGGCTTTTCCCATCTTTCATTCTGAGTCACTCCCAAGGTGTGATGGTGCTGCTGTGGGAAGCTTTGGGAGCTGAGGGAACACCTGTGCCACATCCAGTTGTGATCCTCAGCCACCTCCTGCTCCATGGGATGGACAGCAGCATCCAGCTGCTCCATAAGAATAGACATGACATCCCACTGATCCCACTGCTCCTCTGGGCTGGTGTCTCACAATTCCTGCCCCGGGGATTGCAGTGTGGAGCATTCCCAGACTGCAGCACGAGCCAGGAGGGGTGCCAGTGGCAGACACGGGGGTTGATGCCTTGTGCACATGTGACCATGGATCTGGCAGTGAGCCAGTGGCTGGTTATCCCTATTATCCCTGCCTCGGTAGAGATCCCCAGTTGATCCCAGGGGCATGGCTGAGCTGGTGTGCCAGTGTTGCCAGTGGGTGAACTCCCCCCAGGCCAGCAGAAGGGCCAGCAGCCCCAACCTGGCATTTCTAAATCTGCTGTGACCAGGAGCAGCGTTTCCTGTGACATTCCCGATCCCTTTCTCAGGCTGTGGAATCAATAAAGTATTTGTCACTATGTCTGGCTGTTCTGGGGGCTGTGCTGGTTCCTGTGGGCATAGAACTGGGATCAGCCAGGACAGCTCTCAGCAGGAGGGTTTTGGGAGTCACTGCCAGCAGCTCCAGAGTCCCTAGGCCACTGGGAGAGTTTTGGGAACCCAGCCAGGAAGGACAAGCAGCCAAGGGGAGCAGGGAAGGGCAGGGGATGGAGTGGTCCTGGCCACCATGGTTGGGATGTGTTCCTCAGCAGTGCCAGGGGGTCCTGTGGTGCCGTGCTGAGAATCCAGTGGGGGATTCCTGTGCGACTGCTCCACATTCCCAACACACATTACCAGCAGGTAGCTCTGCATTCCTCCCCTGATCGCCCTGTCCCTGGTTGAGCCAGGGATGTCACCCCCCAGCCTGCTCCGGAGCACAACAGGAGACCACGGAGCACAACAGGAGACCACGTCAGCTCATTTTATCTGATTCTCTTCCTGGCTGGTCCTGCCACCCAGCCCCCACAGCCTCAGGGCTATCAGCTGCCCCTAGGCCACTGACCACACCCAGGCCTCCTCCCTGCACAGTGGTGGTGTTCAAACAACCCGAGTTCCACCATGGGATCTGACACAGCCACTCTGCTGAATCCACGGGGCAGCGGCACCGCCCTGCTCGGCGCCAGCCGCTGACCCTGCTCTGCTGCCTCGTGGCCAGTCCCGCCCCACCCTGGGCCCCTCCCTGCCGAGCAGCACTGCAGGCTCCCTCCTCCTCCTGCTCCTCCTCCTGAGACCCCGGTGGTGCCACAAGTCCCGCGGCATCGTGGACAAACTCCCGGTGCCGCCACAAGTCCCAGCTGCCCCGTGTGTCCCACACTGAAGAACCACTGTCCCTTCCCTTCTCCAGCCCTCTGGCTACCGTTCATCCCGGCTCAGAGCCTCGCAGGGCTCCAGCTCTGCCTCGTGTCCCGGCAAGCTGCCGGCCGGAGAGGTGGCCACGGCGTGCACCTTCTGGTGGTGGTTCAGCGATTGCCGGTGCCGGAAGCTCTTGGTGCAGCCGTGGCACTGGAAGGGCCGCTGCTGGGTGTGCCGGCGCTGGTGCTCCTCCAGCGACGCTTTCTGGGGGAAGCTCTCGGCGCACTCGATGCAGCGGTAGAGCCGCTCCCCGGTGGCGCTGGCCCGCGCCGGCCGGCCCGGCCACGCGCTGCGGAGCTGCGGCCCGTGGATGCGCTGGTGCTTCTGCAGGTGGTGCTTCTGCACGAAGCCCTTGCCGCAGGCGGGGCAGCGGTACGGCCGCTCCCCGGTGTGGATCCGGTAGTGCTTGTTGAGGTTGGACTTCTCGTTGAAGCTCTTGCCGCAGGCCGGGCACTGGAAGGGCCGCTCGCCCGTGTGCAGGCGCTGGTGCCGCAGCAGCGCGGCGTGGTGGGCCAGGCTCTTCCCGCAGGACGTGCAGATGAAGGAGCCGTTGCTCTTCCTCGCGCGGCTCTGCTGCCGCGCCAGCAGGTTCCGTGTCAGCCGGACGCTCTTCCAGCCCGGCGGCAGCGCCCGGAGATCGTCCTGGGGACTCTGCTGCTCCCAGCTGGGCTGCGGCGAGGCCACCTCGGCCGCGGGGTCTTCTCCCAGCGGCATTCCCTGGGCAAGGGCGAACGGCTGCTCCGTGCCCGCGCCCAGCGCGTGCTCCGTGGGGAAGGGCAGGCCCGGGGCAGGGTGAGCCTCCACCGGCACCACCACCGGCTTGAATTCCCCCAGGCAGAATTCTCCAAAGCCCGCTCCGGCCGCCTTCAGCCCGGCCACGCCATGGCTCTCCCAGGAAACCGGCTGCTCCTGGCTGAGGGGAACCTCCTCGTCCAGCCTGGCCGCGGGCACCATCGGCAGTGCCAGGAGCTCAGCTCCGTCCTCCTGAGGCTGCTGCTCTTCTGTCTTGATCACGATCATCTCACCTGTGGAGAGACCACAGTTCATTCCCGGGAAGGGAAGTCCTCCCGTGCCTGCAGCTCCAGAGTGGGAGTGGAAGCAGAGGTGAGAGGAACTGGCAAAGAACCAAAGGGAGCAGGAAGGGATTCCCAGAAGGAGATGAGGTGAAGGGGTTTGTCCAGGCAGCTTGTTGGACCCCAGGGACATCATGGAATCATGGAATTAGAGAGGTTTGCAAAGCACCCCAAGATCATCAAGTCAAATCATCAACCAAGCACTGCCAAGGCCACTACTGACCCGTGTCCCCAAGTGCCACATCCACACAGCTTTTAAATCCTTCCAGGAATGGAGACTTCACTGTCTTGGGCATGCTGGACTCAATGGACACTATGGACTGACAATACAATCCTCACAACAAAAACAAACCAGAGGGAATGTGAAGGCAAAGCTGAGATACAGAGTCCTACATCCTGGAAAGAACCCCATCAGAAATGGCAGTTTAACCGGGTGAATCCAGGGAAAAGGACCAAAGCAAAGCCTCCCTGAAGCAGAAAGGAGCATCCACCCACAGGTACCCAGCTCCAGAGCCACTCTCACTGAGCCTTGCCCCAGGTTTTCCCATTTTCCATCCTTAGGAATTCTGCCCAGTCTGGGCGGGTTGTCAGTGCCCATCCTCAGCCCCCCTTGCTGTCACTCACTGTCACCAAGCTGTCCTGGTACTGCTCCTTTCTCCGGCAGCCCGGGGCTCCCTGGATCCTCCCTGTCCTCGGCTGGTGGCAGCAGTGCAGGTTTGGAACCAGCATCCTCGGACCCTGGGAAGGAGAGAGCGATGGGGTGAACTGCTGGCAGTGGGGACCAGCCAAAGCGGGGTCCTGGAATTCCAGGACATCTGATCACACAGGCCACTGGCAGGCGAACCATGCATCTGATTTTGGTTATCCCAGGAAGTGCCTGATGGACGCTCAAGCTCTAAAATTTCAGCCCCAAAGTAATGAGTACTAAAATGTAGGACTCTCTGCAGCAAATCCCTGCAGAGTGATCCATGTACAGTCCATATCCCAGGAAAAAACAGTGCAGGAACACCGGCTGCAGGACATATCACCTGGAATCCCTCCATGTTCCCCGTGGGGAGGGTTTGGAAGCTGCATCAGCCCAGGGATGACGATGCTTCTGACATGATCTGAGTGATCCTCACCGAGAGGGACGATGGCCTCGTAATTCCCATTCCTGGCGATCCCTCGGAGCTCCTGGCTGTCCCCACTCCCCAACTCCTGGTCTGGCAGAGCAGCCGCCTCACCCTCGCCTGCTGCTGGCACCTGGAAGTACAGGAGGCTCCACCTGGGGGTCCCCACCGAGCCCCTCCCCGAGCCCCAGGAGACCCCTGGGGGTCCAGAGCTCCTAAGGACAGAGCCACGTCACGGGGGACATTCCCAGCCATCCCAGCGAGGCTCAGCTGTTCCTCCCCAACCAGGGGCAGATTGCCAGGATCCATCCTGGCAGCCAGGTGAGCAGTGACCCCTTAGGTGGGAGCGGGACAGGTGGCACCATCCCACATCACCCCAGTAGGGCCCAACATGGCTGAAACACTTGGGGCAGGTGTTCTGCTCCCCTTCTTCTCTGGGGACAGGGACAAGCACCAGCAGAGCCCTGTCCACCTGGCTCTGTGCAGCTCCTGAGAGCCAGCAGCACATCCCATGGCCACATGGTCACCTGGGGCATTTTCCCACTGCTTTGGGCATCTCTGTCACCTGCGGCCTGTCCCTATCACCCTGGGCACATCCTTGTGAGCTGGGATACATCCCTGTCCAACTCTGGCACGTTCCCATTAGCTGAGGCTTGTCCCTGCTGGCATATACCTGTTATCTGGCATATACCTGTTATCTATTACCTACACCCCATCCCTGTCACTGAGGGCACATCCCTGTTCCCTGGGACTCATCCTCATTACCATGGGCCCATCCCTGTCACTATGGGCTCATCCCCATCCCCGTCACCCAGAGCTTGTCCGTGTCACCACTGGCATGTCCCCGTCCCCGTCCCTCAGAGCTTGTCCCTGCCACCGTGGGCTCAGCCTGATCCCCATTCCCCGGCCCCTCTCCTCACTCCCGGGGGCTGGTTCCCGTTCCCCGGGTCGCATCCCCGTCCCCCGGACCCATCCTGTCACGGTGCGGGCCCCGTCCCGGTTCCCTGGGTCCCGACCCCGTCGCTGTTACCTGTGTCCGCTCCTGGGCGCTGCCGGTGCGGTTGCCCCCACAGCGGCAGCGGCGGAGCTGGCGCTGGATGCGGCGGAGGCGGCGGGAGTTGTCCCTCAGGAGCGCGGCCAGGCGGGCCCCGCCGGCCCGCACCGTGCGCTCCAGCCCCGCCACGCGCCGCTCCAGCCGCTCCAGCCGCCGCTCCGCCGCCTCCACGCTCCGCTCCAGCTGCCGCT
>WAAE01010731.1:91977-123949 GCA_013400495.1 Nicator chloris
ATCTACAGCCCCATCCCATCTACAGCCCCATCCCATCCCATCTACAGCCCCATCCCATCCCATCTACAGCCCCATCCCACCTACAGCCTCATCCTATTTACAGCCCCATCCCATCTACAGCCTCATCCTATTTACAGCCCCATCCCATCCTATCCCAGCCCCATCCCAGAATGGGTCAGGTTGGAGGGGACCACTGTGGCTCATCTGGTCTCACCTCCCTGCTCAATCAGAGTTATCCCAGAGCACAGGGTACAGGATTGTGTCCAGACCATTCTGGAATATCTCCAATATCTCCCTCCAGAGGGAGGCTCCACACCCCCTCTGGACAATCTGTTCCAGGGCTGTCACTGCACAGGGAAGTTCTTCCTCCTATCCAGGTGGGAATTCCTGGGCATCACTTTCCTGCCTCTTTCCTGTTCCTCTTGTCCTGTTGCCAGGTCCCACAGTGAAGAGCCAGGCTCTATCAGTACTATCCCATCCTATCTCCATCCCCATCCTGGTCTCTACCACATCCACATCCCCATCCCATTCTGGTCAAATCCCACCCCATCCCAATCCCATCCCTACGTCCATCCCATTCCCATCCACCCCCATCCCATCCATCCATATCCCCTCTCATCCCCATCGCACCACACCCCTACTCTATCCTCATCCCATCCCCATCCATCCCCACCCCTGCAGGAGAACCACAGCTCCAGCCCTCAAATACCCAGCGCTCAGCAAGCCCCACTGCCATTCCCAGAGGCCCATCCAGACCCCCAATCCCACCCCATCCCCATCTCAGAGTGGGGCTGCAGCCCCCCAGCAGCAGGTGACAGCCCCCACCCAGTGTTCCGTTCTCACTCTTCCATCACTCCATCCCATGGATCCCATTCCTGGTGCTGCCCACCCACCCAGACCTGGCAGGACCCTCCTGGAACCCCCTCAAGGAATCCACATTCAGCATCCTGGTTTCTACAGCATCTATTGGCACTGTCCAGAAAAAGGACCCACTCCCAGTATCCCACCCACTCCACCAGGGCTTAGGAACAAGGAGCCCCCTTCATATCGGCCAGGCAGGTGCCCCCCGTCCCCACATCAGGGCAGGGGAGCCAGAAAATGTTGTCCATGCTCCAGCCTTCAACTGGAGAGGGAGAGAGGGGAGAAGGTCTGACAATGGCCTCTGGTCCCCAGGAGGTCACTTCAAGGTCCAGTAGCAGCATCCCATTCCCAGGAGGTCACCTCAAGGTTCAACAGCAGCATCTTATTCCTGAGAGAACACCTTGAAGTTCATCACGTATCCCATTCCTGAGAGGACATCTTAAAGCAGCATCCCATTCTTCACCTCAAGATCAGACAGCAGCCTTCTGTCCTAGGGAGGTCACCTCAAAGTCCATCAGCAGCACCCTGTATCCGGGAGGTCAACTCAAAGTCCATCAGCAGCATCCTGGGAGGTCACCTCAAGTCTCTGGGAGGTCACCTCAAATTTCAGCAGCAGCTTCCCATCCCTGGGTGTACACCCTGAGGTACAACAGCGGCCTCTCGTTCCCGGGAGGACACCTCAAGGTCTGACAGCAGCGCCCCATCCCTGGGGGGCCACATCCTGGCTTCCCACCCCATCTCCTGCTGCGGGTGCCGCCACGATGGGCACCGCATTGGCGCACGTGAACGGCTGCTGCTGCCGCCCGTGGATCTTCTGGTGTGCCTTGAGGTGGGAGAACCTCTTGAAGGTCTTCTGGCAGATGCCACACTGGTGGGGTCGGACGCCCATGTGCGTCCAGTGCTGCCGGACGAAGTCCGACACCCAGGTGAAGCTCCGGTTGCAGCAGGGACACAGGATGAGGTGGTGGCCAGTGTGCCGGCGCTGGTGCACCGTCAGGAAGACCTGGTTGGAGAAGGTTTCCAGGCACTCATTGCACGTGTACATCATTTTTCCAGATGACCGTGAGCACCTGGCAGGGCCAGGCTCCTGCCACACCGTGCCACAGTCCCTGCTCGGGGCTTGTGGCTGGGAGGATGGGCACAGGGCCTGGCTGGGACACGCCTCCGGCTTGGAGGCCTGGCAGGTCCCATTGGCTGCCCAGGTTTTGGGCTGGGATGTTTGGCATGGCCCCGGGCGGGGACACGCCTTCGGATCCGAGGGCTGGCAGGTCCCATTGGGTGCCCATGTTTGGGGCTGGGATGTTGGGCATGGCCCCGGGCGGGGACACGCCTTCGGCTTCGAGGCCTGGCAGGTCCCATTGGGTGCCCATGTTTGGGGCTGGGATGTTTGGCATAGCCCCTGGCTGGGACACGCCTTCGCATCCGAGGGCTGGCAGGTCCCATTGGGTGCCCACGTTTGGGGCTGGGATGTTGGGCACTGGGATGTTGGGCACTGGGATGTCGGGCATGGCCCCTGGTTAGGACACGCCTTTGCACCCGAGGTCTGGAAAGTCCCGTTGGCTGCCCAGGTTTGGGGCTGGGATGCTGGGCACAGTGTCCCCTGGCTGGGACATGCCTTTGCATCCAGAGGCTGGCAGGAGCCATTGGGTGCCCAGGTTTGGGGCTGGGATGTTGGGCATGGCCCCTGGCTGGAACGCACCTTCGCATCCGAGGGCTGGCAGGAGCCATTGGCTGCCCAGGTTTGGGGCTGGGATGTTGGGCACGGTGTCCTGCTGGGACACTCCTCTGGCTTTGAGGCCTGGCACGTCCCATTAGCTGCCCAGGTTTGGGGATGGGATGCTGGGCATGACACCTGGCTGGGACACACCTCCAGCTCCGAGGGCTGGCACGTCCCGTTGGCTGCCCAGGCACGGAGGTGCCGCCTGATTTTCTTCTTGGACATGAACTTGCGGTTGCAGTGGACACAGACATAGGGCACCCAGTTGGTGTGGCTACGCTGGTGGATCAGGAGGTTGATCTTCAGCAGGAAGGTTTTCCTGCAGATGGGGCAGGAGTAAAATTGCCGGGCGGCGTTTCGCTGCCAGACTGCCGGCCGGCCCACGCAGGAGCCCTTCTCTGGCTCCCCTGGGCTGGGATCTGCCTGTTCCATCGTTCTGCAGACAGCTGGTGTCACCTCCTTTCCTGGTTCTTCAGGAATGTTGGCCACCAGATCTTGGCCAGTATTCCCTGAATCTTTCACAGCTTCCTCTTCCGGACCCTTGTTCTCTTTCAGACCCTTAGAGGGTGTTTTGGGCATTGAAGGCTTCTCTGCAGCAACCTCCTCCTGCGGCACGTCTGTTGGGATCCCCACTTCAGCATCTCCTGGGAATTTTTTAGGAACCAAACATCACTTTTCCACATGGCTTTAAGGCATGAACAGCAAAGGGCTTTGCTCCCACCCTTCCTCACTTCCCACCCTGTTCCCAGCCAGCACAAATCCCAGCCCCACTCTCCTCTTCCAGCTCAGTCTCTGGACTGTGTAAAAGCCAGGAATACCCACAGCTTATCCCTGTAGACACCCCAAGAGCAGTTTGAGGTGGCAAACATCACCCAGGGGGACAGGGGACTCTGACAATCACCCTAGGGTTTGTCTGGGCAGGTGCAGCAATGCCATGCTGTGCCTTATCCCAAACGGTTTCAGGGCTGGTAACAGGATTTTCTGCCCTTTCCTGGAATCCCCGGGCCTGGAGAGAGGCCCAACAGACCCCCTCCAGCTGCTGGCCCCACCAAGGAGGGATAAAGGCTCTGCCCCAGTACCTGCTGCAGGAATAGAACAGTTCTGACCCACGGCTGCCCGACAGCGCACGGAGAGTGGGCGGGGAGGGGACAGGGTCGGCTGGCTGAGATCCGCCAGGACAGCAGCAGCTTCCAGAGGGACGGGGGCTGTGAGGGCAAGAGCAGCCATGAAGATGGGTGAGGAACAGCCGAGCAGGGATCCAGGACCCCTCGCAGCAGCAGCAGGATTTGCCAGGCACTCACGTGTGCTGTAGTTCTCTGGGACTGTTGGGCTCCTGCTTTCCTCCATCAGATTACCACTTTCCTCTGCCAAGTTCCCACATTCCTTTGCCAGGCTCCTGTTTTCCTCTGCTGGGTTCCTGTTTTCCTTCACTGGGTTCTCACTTTCCTCTGTCAGGTTCCCACTTAACTCCACTGGGCTCCTGTTTTCCTCTGCTGGGTTCCTGTTTTCCTTCACTGGGTTCTCACTTTCCTCTGTCAGGTTCCCACTTAACTCCACTGGGCTCCTGCTTTCCTCCACCAGGTTCTTGCTTTCCTCTACCAAGTTCCCACTTCTCTCTGCCACATTGCCACTCTCCTCTGGCTCCCTGCAGCCCGTCTCCATTGTCCCTGTCTCCAGCAGCACGTCATCGCTGGTGCAGTTCTGTTGGGCCAGCTCTGTGGAGAACAAGGACGTTTGGATTCACTAGCAGACAGTAGAGAGCTCCAAGGAGCCAGTGCAGGATCCCATTCCACAGGGTGTCTGGATCCCCCACAACCAGCAGCTGCTGCAGCAGGGGCTTCCAGGCTATCCACACATCCCAGCAGGTGTTCCTTCACTGCAGACACCTTCCAATCCCTGGAAGTGTCCCAGGTTGGAAAGGGCTTGGAGAAATCTGCACTAGTGGAATGTGTTCCTGCCCATGGCAGAGGGTCGGAAAGAGATGAGCTTTAAGATTGCTCCCAACCTAAACCCAAAATTCTGGGATTCACGGTCCCAGTGAGCAGCTAGAAGCTCCTGGCACAGAAGAAACCCAGTGTCACCCACCTACAGCCAGCTCTGGGGACACCTCTGCTGCCTCTGGCTCCAATTCCGGCGGCGTGCTCAAGTCTTCTCTTTCCAGCTGTAATAACAGTTGTGGCTTGGACAGGGCACAGTCTGGGCAAGAGCAAGACAGACATCAGGGACATGATGGGACAGGGACTCTGCACCCACTGCTGGGCAACAGAGCCAGTCCCAGCCCAGGAAAGTTCATCTCCAACCAAGGCCACGAAGGGAGTTATAGATACAGACAGGAAACAGCAGACAGAGCTGACAGGGGAATATGGAAAGCAGCCTCTGACAGTCCCCTGGGAACAACTGCAAGAAAATCCATCCTTGCTCCGCCCCTGCTACAGAATTCCCTGTTCTCCCAGAAATCCACCTTGCAGACAGGAAAATACCCTGAATGATGGGAAGGGAATTGTGAGGCTCCTGACTGCATGTTCGCCCAGAGCATGAGGGCAGTGCTGAGGGACCACCTCAAATCCTGGGGGCAATTCTGGGCCCCTCATGCCAAGGAAGATATTGAGGGGCTGGAGCGTGTCCAGGGAAGTGAACAGACCTGGGGAACAGAGCACCAGGAGCTGGGCAAAGGGCTCAACCTGGAGAAAAGGAGGCTCAGGGGGAACCTTGTGGGTCTCCACAACTCCCTGACAGGAGGGTGCAGCCAGGAGGGAATCAGGATCTGCTCCCGGGGAACAGGACAAGAGGAAACAGCTTCAAGGGGAGGTTCAGGTTGGATTTTAGGGAAAATTCTCATGGAAAGGGGTGTCCTAGGCAGAGAATTTTGGAGGTGACAACCCAGAGAGATGACAACACCAACAATGTACCTGTTCTCCACGAGGAAAATACACCAAGCACTTACTACCCTGTCCTGCGTGTCCCTGCCACGCTCCAACCGCTGCCAGAGGGGACAGGGAAAGGAGAGGATTATTTCAGAGCTGGAGATTCCAGTGAAAGGCAAAGAGGCAGAGAAGTGTCCCCAACAGAGCTCCCTGGGGCTGCCAAACCCGCGCAAATGCAGCCTACACAGGGACATCAGCATCTCGTAGTTGCCTTCCATGACGCTCCGGTACATTTCCTTCTGTCCCTCGTCCAGGCTTGCCCACTCCTGCCGGCTGAACCGCACTGCCACATCCTCGAACAGCACCGGGACCTGCAGCACCGGCTGGCATGTGGGACAGGGCAGCTCCCCCGAACAACTCCCAGACCCTCAGACGCCCCACCAGCCCTTCAGTAGCTCCAAAAGCCCCCATACGGAGTCCTCCTTGTTTATTCCCAGCCTCCTAAACCAGCCTGCTCCCAGCAGCCCCCTGGATTCATCCCCAGTCTCCTGAAACCCACCGCAGCTCCCTCCAACAGCTCCTGGGGATCTGCTGCCCCCTGAGGAGCCACTCGAACGGCTCCCGGCCAGCCGGGAATCCACTGGATTCCCATCCCGATTCCTGAAACCTACCGCAGCCCCCTCAGGAGCCCCTCAAACCGCTCCCAGCCCTCAATAGCCCCACGGGCGATCCCCAGGCTCCCTCCCAGCCACAAACCCTCCTTCCAATCGCCCCACAAGCGACTCGCAGGCTCCCCCTCATCCTCCCGCCAGCCCCTAAGTGCCCCCCCAAGTCTCAGTCCCAACCTCCAGCCCCACAATGGCCCCATAAGTGACTCCCCCATCCCACTCCCAGCCCTCCTCGCCCCCCATCACTCCCGTAAGCGCCCTCAGTCTCACCCTCAGCCCCGCAAGCGACCCCCCCCTCGCCCCCTCCGGGGTCCCCCCGGTTCGCCCATCGCGGCGCTCACCCCGTGGAGCCGCAGAGCCGCCTCTGCCCGCTCCATCCTCCGCTCCAGCGCCTCGAGGCGCGCCTGGAGCTCCGCCATGGCCCCACGCCGCTGCTGCCGGGGCGGGCCCGCACGGGACACGCCGCCGGAGGGGCGGCACCGAGCTCCCGGAGGGCTGGCTGGGATGGATGGACGGATGGATGGATGGGCAGTGGGATGGGTTGGGAGGGGCGGCACCGAGCTCCAAGAGGGATCGCTTGGATGGGTGGATGGATGGATGGATGGATGGATGGATGGATGGATGGATGGATGGATGGATGGATGGATGGATGGATGGATGGATGGATGGATTAGGAAGTGGCTGAGTGGCAGCTCCCAGAGGGTCGGGGTCAGTGGCACGGGATGTGGCTGCAGGACCGGGCTGTGCTGGGCTCGGCATTGTCTGCCTGGTTCATCACTGGCCTGGGTGAGGGGGTCGATATCTCCTCAGGAGGCTCGCTGAGGAATCAAAGCTGGAAGGAGTGGCCGATGCCCCCGAGGGCTGTGTGGCCTTTCAGAGGGACCTCGGCAGGTTGGAGAGATGGGCAGAGAGGAAACATCTGGAATTTAACAAGGGCAAGTGCAGGTGCTGCACCTGGGGAGGAACAACCCCAGGTACCTGCACAGGCTGGGGGTGACCTGCTGGAGCAGCTCTGTGGGGAAGGAACTGAGGGTTCTGGGGGACAAACAGCTGTCCCTGAGCCAGCAGACTGTCCTGGGGACAAGAGGTCAATGGGATCCTGGGGGGCATTGGGAAGAGCATTCCCAGCAGGTCAGGGAGGGATCCTGCCCCTGTGCCCAGGCCTGGGAGGCACCTCTGGAGTGCTGTGTCCAGCTCTGGGACCCTCAGCACAGCAGGGACAGGAGCTCCTGGAGTGGGGCCAGCAGAGGCTGCACAGCTCAGGAAGGGCCTGGAGCATCTCCGTGTCCAGGAAAGGCTGAGGGAGCTGGGGCTGCTCAGCCTGGAGAGGAGCCCCAGCTGAGAGGGGCCCTCAGCCCCGGGTGTCCCTGTGTGTCCTTGGATGTTCCTGTGTGTCCCTATCTGTCTCTGGGTGTCCCTGTCTGTCCCTGGGTGTCCCTGGGTGTCCCTGTGTGTCCTTGGGTGTTTCTGTGTGTCTCTGTCTGTCCTTGGGTGTCCCTGTCTGTCCCTGTCTGTCTCTGTCTGTCCCTGGGTGTCCCTGTCTGTCCCTGGGTGTCCCTCTGTGTCCCTGGGTGTCCCTCTGTGCAGGGACGGGCAGAGCAGGGCCGGCTCTGCTCCAAGCCCAGCAGTGGCACCAGAGGAACGGGCAGGAGCTGATCCCAGGAATTGCCCCTGCAAAGGAGGCAGAACTTCTGCCCTGGGCAGTGCCCAGCCCTGAGCAGAGCCCAGAGAGGCTGTGGGGTCTCCCTCACCGGGGATATTCCAGAACTGTCAGGATGTAATCCTGTGCCCTGTGCTGTGGCATGGCCCTGCTGGAGCAGGCAGGTGCCACTAGGTGCCCACTGTGCTCCCTCCCATTCTGGCATTCTGGGCTGCGGTGGAACCCCGGGGCGGGGGTTGGTTTCCTGCCACTCCAACCGGCACCAGCCCCTTCCCGGTGATTGACAGCTGTCAATCACTGCGGGGGCTGCCGGCCGGCGGGGGCCGCTGTGGCAGCGGCGGAAGCGGAGGAGGAAGAGGAAGCGGCGCTTCTTGGCGGCAAGGAAAGGCGGCGGCCAGGCAGGGCAAGGCTCCGAGCGGAGAGCTGCAGCTCCGGTGCGGGAGGCACGGGAAGGTCCGGGCCGGCCCCGGCGTGCGGCGGCCGAAGCGGGGCTCTGCTGGCCCGCCGTGTCCCTTGCCCAGCCGCGGTGCCGCGGGCCGTGCGTGCCGGTGCGGGGATGGAGCTGGCGGGCGGCAGCACCATCTCGTTGTGGACGGTGGTGGCGGCCGTGCAGGCGCTGGAGCGCAGCGTGGCCGCACACGCGTCTCGCCTCTTCAGCCTGGAGCACCGGGCGGGGAACAGCGAGAAGAAGCACCTGGATTGCGAGAAAATGGTCGGGGAGTTCGGGAGCCAGCTGGAGAGCAAGTGCGCGGCGCTGGGCACCCTCATGCAGGAGTACGGGAAGCTCCAGCGGCGCCTGGAGAACATGGAGAACCTGCTGAAGAACAGGAATCTCTGGATCTTGCGGCTGCCCCCCGGGCTGGAGGCCCCCAAGGTAACGGGTGGGTCTTTAAGGGGTCTGGGGGGGACAGGGACAGCGCAGAGGCTCCTCTGCTCCTCACCTCTCACTGCAGCCTTCCACCGTGGAAATCATTCCACGAACTCTGCCAAGATTTCCTCTTGTCATCTGTCGTGCGAAGGCACGAAGCAGGAAGTGATTGCTCCTGTGTATTTTTATATTCAGCTGGTTTTCCCTGCAAAAGGATGGGCTGTCGCGTTTTTACCAACAACGGGAAGTTCTTCCCCACTCTGAGGTCCCCAATGGGATCAGGCTCCAGGGGGAAGTAAGAATTGTGGAATACACAATTCATCTCCCACAGTTTAGCGAAGATCCAGACTGTTACTCTCAGTGGTCAGAGGATGCCCCAAGGCAGGAATTTTCTTTCCCTGACACCTGGTAGCAGGGATAAGTAGGGAGTAGGATTCTCTGTGTTCCAGGAGCAGTGCTGAGTGTCACTTTTGGGATTGCAGGCCCCGGCTGTGGCGTTGGAAAACGATGCCGCTGGCTTTTCCACTCAGGAGTGGGAGCACCTGGAGGAGTGGCAGAGGGAGCTGTATGGAAAGGTGCTGACAGGGAAGAGAGAAGCCCTGGTGCTGCTGGGTGAGTGTTGCTGTTGGGTCAGTTATCAGCGCTTTCTGGTTAGGGAATTTTTCCCACATGTGGGAAGCAGATTTGTGGGAACACAGTGAGGCCGCTGCCTGTGTTTGAGGACTCCACATGCTGCCCAGCCATGTGTTGTAACTGATGGAGCTGGTTTGGGGAGCACAGCTGGGTGTGTTCCTCCCTGTGGATGCAGCACGGAAACATTCCTTTCTCTGTTCCTTGTCAGACGATGTCATCTCCGAACCTGCCCTCCTGTCCCGGCTCCAGGGAGGAGAAGCGCCCTGCAATGAGGAGGAGGCGGCTCCCAGAGAGATCCCAGCAGAGCCAGGTGCAGGCAGGGGATGAATTAAACCTTTAATCCTGGGGGTGAGGGTCGTGTGGTGCTGGCACCACACAGAGGCTGGCACCAGACAGAGGCTGGCACAAGGTGATGGTCCTGGTTTGCTCCGAGGAAACTTCTTGGATCTCAAAAGGAGCAGGCTCAGGGGGAGTAACAGAGGTGATAAAACAACGTAACAGGTTTGATTTTTAGGATTACAAGTCAGAAAGAAATTCTTGGCTGTGAGGATGGTGAGGGCCTGGCACAGGTTGCCCTGTCCTGCCCCTGGATCCCTGGCAGTGTCCAAGGCCAGGTTGGACAGGGCTTGGAGCAGCCTGAGGTAGTGGAAGGTGTTCCTGACCATGGCGAGGGGTGGAACAAGATTAACCCAAACCCTCCTGGGATTCTGTGACCTGATTCCATGATTTCTGTCATTGGCAGAGGCTCTGCTGTTTGAACTCAATGTGAGCAGCTGGGACAGCAGAGAAGCACAGGAAAACCAGGAGGGAAGAGCAGGGCTGGCTGAACTTGGCCGTGGTGAGTGTTGGGGAAGGGCCTGGGCTCGAGGGTGTGGAGGGCACTCTGGAACTGAGGGGAACAGGGGGGACCACTCCCCTGCAGGCCAGGGCAGAGCAGAGCTCCCAGAAGCAGGAATGGGAGGTGCTGGAGAGCTTGTGTGTGGCAACAGGGTGGGTGGGTGGGCACAAACTTCCTGGGGCAGCAAGGGCAGAGTCCAGTGGGGCTGCCATAACCAGTAAAGGAGTTTCCTTTTTCCCAGTAAAAGTTTCCTCTTTTCCTCAGCAAACTGCAGCATTCCAGAGCCCAGCTTTGCTGTCACCGTGAAGCAGGAAGAGGAGGAAGAGCCGCATGCAAAGGAGCAGAGAGCCATGGAGGGCGTGGAGTTTTCGGAGCTCGGTGTGGGTGAGTTCTGAGCAATCCCACAGCTTGAGATGTGGGAGATGTGGGAATCCCCGACATTCCTGCTGTGGGACAGTGCGTGCTGAGATGTGGGGGCTGAGGGGAGGCAGGCAGGGCAGTGGGGAGAGAGCAGGAGCCATGCTGAGGTAGGCAGGAAGCCTGGGGAGAGTTTTATTGTTGGGAAGCTGAATGTGCTGGGAGGATGAGGCACTGCGGGTGAGGAGACTGGCATACCTGGAATGAACCCCTCGGAATACAAGGAATCATTAAGTTGCGAACAATTTGGGGCAGGGAACTTGTTTCTGTCTATTTGAAAAATGCTGGTTAAATTTGCAGCAGTAAAGACTTGACTTTTAATAAAAATAACATTAAGCCTGTGAAGTTCTAAATGCTTTCTTTCAATCTTTTTTCTTTTTCAAATCATTTTACCTGCTGTAAGTGGTAGTTTGTAGTATTGTACCTCATGGATAGAGAGATAGAAGTTGACCTCAAATCAAAAAAACCGCATGGAGTTCAATTGTTTTTAATTTTTTTTCAATACTCTGGTGGAACCTGAGCAGCAGAATGCTTCTCCATGGTCCAAACAGGCCTGAAGTGTAAAAATGCCTAAAAATAGGATTTCATAAGCTCACAATACAATTCTCACCTAATCATGTCAATCCTGCAGCCAGCAAAACATTTTCAATGTTGTGGTCGTGATGGGCTGAGTCCAGGAAGAGAAAAAAAATGTTTCGTTTGTGGTTTGTTTTGAGGTTTGTTTTTTTTTAATTTCGTGGTGCATTTTGCCTGTGTTTTGACAGCAGCTGTTTGTTCTGGAACAAGAGTTCAGGGAGGTTGTTGCCCTCCAGAGTCCCCGTGCTGTCACAAGGGTGGTAGAATATTGCAATTTGTAGGGAGATTGAGATCCAAATAGAGAGAGTGGAAAGGAGAAAATTTGAAAATAAGCAGAATTAACAAATCAAAACACCTAAATAATAATGACCTCATTATTATTTAGGTCATTATTTAGGAAATCAGTTTCCCATGGAAAAGTTTATCCTTTCTGGTTCAGCATAAAAATTGGGGTTTCAGCCAAAATGCTCAGTTGTGAAGAACATTTTTAGCTTGCTTTTATCCAAGAATCCGTGGGTTCTGTGGGCTGTCAGATGATGTGAATGGAGTTGTTCCCTCCTGAGGAAATCCATTAAATCAACAGTTCATCTTGCATCAAAATTTCATGGAGACATCAAACCTCTGGACTTGATGGTGTCATGACAATGGAACTGTTGGGGTTCCTGCTGCATTTCATCTCCTTGTGGATTTAATCGTTGGATATGAAAACCAACTTCCAGTCACCATCTGCTCGGTCAGATCTCACTCAGGAACAAATGAGTTTAGAATTCTCCCTAAAGTTTTGGCTGATTTGCTGCTTTAATACAGAAAGAGGGAAAATTACATTCCCTGTTTTGGTCCAGTTAGAACTTGGATCAAAACATTTTATAGCTTCATTTTTTTTAATATTCTTAGTGCCCTAAAGGGCAGGATAATATTGAGGCAAAGGCTTTCTGCAAGCAGAGAGCTGGGTTAGGTGGGTTATTGGGAAGGAATTCCTGGCTGGGAAGGTGGGAAGACCCTGGCACAGGTTGCCCAGAGAAGCTGTGGCTCCCCCATCCATGGAAGTGTCCAAAGAAAAGTTGGACAGGGCTTGGAGCAACCTGGGATAGCGGGAAGGTGTCCCTGCCCATGGCAGAGGCTGGCACTGGGTGAGCTTTAAGGTCCCACCCAAACCATTCCAGGATTCCATAAGAGCAGGATGTGTTCTGGGATAAAGAGGCAAAGCTGTGGCCCCGTGAAGCAGTGGGGGGACATTTGGCTATTCCCTTGTGACCAGAATATCCCGAGTTCTGTTTGGGATCATCTCAGCAGCACTCCTGGATTATTCTACAAACAACCTGAGGTGCCCTTTCTGGGCTGTTTCTGTATTTTACATGCTCCATGTTTCATCACTTTTTGAAGCTGCCTTTGGTATCAGAGGTGACACAGTATTTGTCAGTCAGTCATGGTTTCTCTATTCCAGCCCAGCTCTCCTGAATTTCAGAGACAAATACATGTATTTGTAGGAAATCTCTGAGCTATTTTGGGATTTGTGTTGTTTGAATTGCAAAAATAGAACCCTGAATGCCAGACAAAATGTGAAGTGACACAGAAAGGCACTGCGTCTTCAGGACTGGGAGGAAGGATAGAGATGGTCTCCATGCACAGGCAGAGTGATGTTTGCAGGAATCACAGAATCCTGGAATTGTTGAGCTTGGGAAAGGCCTCTGACTATCAATTCCAACCATTTCCCATCACTGCCAAGGCACTGCTGACCCATGTCCCCAAGTGCCACATCCAGAGGGCTTTTAAATCCCTTCAGGCATGGGGACTCCACCACTGCCCTGGGCACCTTGTGCCAGCCCTTTCCAGGAAGGAATTTTCCCAATATCCCACCTAAATGGATAGGGACCACAATCCCGCAGAGCTCTGAAAGAACCCACAAGTGCCTCACGGCTCTGAGGGGACTCCAGTCCCTCCTGGTTTGAGAGGATCCCTGATCCTTCACTGCTTTGAGGGGAGCCTGCTCCCTCACGGCTCTGAGAGGATCCTCAATCCCCCACAGCTCTGAGAGGATCCCCAAGCCCCTCACAGCTCAGATGGGACCCTGCTCCCTCACAGCTCTAAGTGGCCTTCTGACCCCTCATGGCTCTAGCCTGAACCCATTCTCTCACTGCTTGCAGGGAATTGGTTCTCATGGCTCTGAGAGGATCCCTGATGGCTCTGAGAGGATCCCTGATGGCTCTGAGAGGATCCCTGATCCCTGATGGCTCTGAGAGGATCTCTGATGGCTCTGAGAGGATCCCTGACCCCTCATGGCTCTCAGAGGATCCCTGACCCCTCATGGCTCTAGCCTGAACCCATTCTCTCACTGCTTGGAGGGAATTGGCTCTCATGGCTCTGAGAGGACGCTGTTCCCTCACAGCTCTGGGCTGAACTGATGCCTAAAGAGGCTGCCTGGAACAGAGGCTGGACTGTGTTAAAGGAGTAAAGTAGGTATCTATTAAAAGGCCTTCAAAGGATGCACCTTGGGCAGTACAAAAGCCTGGCCAGGGCTACACCCAGCATGGACCCAAGATGGACTCTGAGTCACGAGTTTTCACACTTTTATTTTTGGTCCATTTACATATTGGGATGAATTGTCCAATTGCAGCTTCAGGTGATGAAGTCCCATCCTCCCAGATTGCTCTCCTCAATTCCCTTTGTTTGTACTTTGGGCCTAGAGCTGCAATGATGTCCGTGGTTCTGGGGCTGGAAAAGGATTGTTTTATCTGACTGAGCTGTGAGGAGAACTTGCTCACACTTGATATGAAGTTCAGAGTTATGTGCCAATGCAGTGCAGAATCTGGAAATACAAAAGCTAAAACTGAAGGTATCAGAACCCCGATCTCTCACAGCTTTGAGAGGGGATCCTGTTCCCTCATGGCTCTNTTCCTGTCCCCTCATGGCTCTGGGCGGATCCCGATCCCTCACGGCTCTGAGGGGAATGCTGTTCCTTCATGGCCCTGTGTGGACCCTGTTCCCTCACAGCTCTGAGGGAATCCTGTTCCCTCATGGCTCTGAGTGGACCTCAATCCCTCACAGCTCTGAGGGGAAACCTGTTCCCTCATGGCTCTGGGCAGACCCCAATCCCTCACGGCTCTCAGGGGAATCTTGTTCCCTCATGGCCCTGAGTGGGATCCTGTTCCCTCATGGATCTGCGGGGAATCCTGTTGCCTCATGGCCCTGGGTGGACCCCGATCCCTCACGGCCCTGAGGAGAATGCTGTGCTCTCATGGCCCTGGGCAGACCCTGATCCCTCACGGCTCTGAGGGGAATGCCATCCCCTCATGGAGCGCTGTGGCTCAAGGTGCAGGTGCCCGTGTGGCCAGGACGCTGTCAGGTGGCCGGGGTCATGGCGGGCAGCCCTGTGGTGCCCCCTGGCCATCCCTCACCCGCCGCTCCCCGCAGGGCCGGACGCCGCTGGACACAACACCCAGGCCCCGGCGGAGGGCGGGAAGAGGCCGAGTGCCCGGAGCTGCGAGGACCGGGATGTGAGAGGGAATCCTGTGGAGACCAGCACCGGTGAGTGGTGTCAGGCCCATGGGTGGGAGAGGGACGTGGGACACCGGGTACCTGCCAGCTTTTGGGGACAGCTGGGGTGTGGGTGGTGTTTTGGCCTGGGGAAAAGGAGGCTCAGGGGGGACCTTGTGGCTCTGCACAACGCTCTGACAGAAGGTCGGGCTCTGCTCCCAGGGAACAGGGACAGGAGCAGAGGGAATGGCCTCCGGCTGCGCCCGGGGAGGGGCAGGTTGGATACTGGGAAAATTCCTTCCCCAAAAGGGCTGTCCAGCCCTGGCACAGCTGCCCAGGGCAGGGATGGAGTTGGCATTGCTGGAGGGCTTTAAAAGCCCTGTGGATGTGGCACTTGGGGACATGGGTCAGCAATGGCCTTGGCAGTGCTGGGGGATGGTTGGACTCGATGACCTTCAAGGGCTTTCCCAACCTCAACAATTCCATGATTCTATGACCAGCATCTCTCCAAGGCACTTGCTGTGCTGTATTTGGCCTTCCAACTGCTGCTGTCAGGCATTCCATCCCCACCAGCCTTTCCAGGATGCTCCATCACACCCTTCTTTTCCCTCTCCTGGGAAATCCACCAGTCCCCTTGGCCAGGTCTGCACTGTAAAGGTGCAGAGCACTGGCCCATCTGCTTTTCTTTATTTATTCCACAGACTTTTGTTTTCTTTTTTTCTGTAAGTTTCATGACTTGCTTTCTGAGAGCTCTCTTCTCATGAGTGTTTCTCTGATGGGTGAGAAGTGGTGTGTGACTGAGAGGGATTGAAAAGGAAACAACAGAACTCCAGCGGCACCCAGAGAGAAACGAAACTCAAGGACAAGAATTCAAGTGGCTCTGGCTTCTCCTGGGGCCATGGAGAACGTGTTTTCACTTGAATGAAAATTTTGAGCATTTCTCAGGCTCAAACGTCTGCTGAGGGTTTTGTAACCAACATTTCAGGTCTGTTCAAGAGGCCTTGGTCAGCAGGAACTAGAAGTGGAGCGAGGTTTTCTCTGGAATGTGAGCTAGAACAGAGCAGATCTGCCTGGGCTGGGCTGACAATTGGAATTAATTTTGTATGGTGTTAAAATAACACTGGTTCCTGTTAACAGGAGACAGCATAATCCAGATTAAGCAAGAGGAAGAGTTGTGCACTGCAAATCGGGAGGAGGAGGCTGCAGAAGCTCCTGGTGAGCCCTGCCCAGGTGAGTAACTGCACACCTCAGAGGGAAAACAAAACAGAGGGATTAAATTCCAGGTTGTGTGTGGGTTTTTTCCCCCACTTCTGCTCATGTATTCCAAATCTTTAAGAAGTTTTGGGCAGACTTGCCAACAGACCCAACAGGCAAGAGCTGGTGTTGCCCCTTTCCCTTCTCACAGACATTTTGGAGTTTGTGGCTGCATGGCTGGTTTTTATCTAAGTGTGGATTAGGAGGTGTTTCATCCTCCCCTAAATTCCTTCAGGTTGCCTTTTCCCTCCTCCCTTCCCTTCCCTTCTGGGGTTTTCCTGAGTAAGGAGGAGCACACAGACTGCTCTGAAAGGCTGCCCTTTCTTTGCCCTCTCACTTGGAACCTCTTTGTTTTACAAATCAGCTGCATTGCTTTGCAGATTTTCCTCACTCTTTACAAAGGTAGTAGTGCTGCCTGTTGGCTCCACTGGAACTGTACTTGGCTTCCTGTGTTTGTAGCCAGCTGGGATTTTTACATCTTTCTAACAGGTTTCCTTAAGAAACTGGGCTTAGGGGAGCTTGGCTTGGGGTAACAACCTCCAAATAAAGCCCAGGCTAGAGAAGGTTTTAAGCCTTGTGAAATCCTGAGTTTAGGCAGGTATGATACACTTCTCCTGGACTTCTTCCCTTAGCAGAGGGAGGATTTTACGAGCCTGAGGCATCCAGTCAGACCAGGAAAGGCAGCGAGGTGGATGCCAGGGAGCTGCCAGGCACAGAGGGTGAGGACCTCCTGAGAGATCCTGACACAGGTGAGGATCTGCCAAAAACTCCACTGCAGCAATTACCCCTTAATGGCTCTTCCTGTTGTGCCTTCCCTGATGCTTTCTTACCGTTGTGTATTCCCAAATTAGCCAGGCTTTGTGTCTTCCTCCGTGTTTCTCAGTTGTGTAAATTCTCCCCAATGAACAGGATTTCAGACTTATGCAACATCGTGGATTAAACAAGAGGAGGAGCCACTCTGCTCTGAACAACAGGACTTGGAGAAAGAGGAAATCTCAGCAGATCCAAGTACAGGTCAGTAATGGATTTCAGCTGGGATTTCGGGGACAGTAAATCCAATTTAGAGTATTTTTTAATACTATATGAAATGTCATAACCTTATGATGTTAACCATGAGATAACTGGGACAAACAGCCTGCTGGTTAATATTTGGTCACAAAAACTTTGGGTTCTGTCAGCTGAAGTGGCTCCCTCCCCCTTGAGCTGGCCAAAAGCTGTCAGAGGCACTGGCTTGGCCTTGTGTTGAGGCAAGCTGTGCTCAGGCTGCAGATCCAGTTTGTGCTGCTTTTATCTGGATGAAAACCTGGCTGAGGGCTGGGCCCAGAGAGTGCTGGGCAAGGGAGTGACATCAGCTGGTGGCCAATCACCAGTGGTGTCCCCAGGGCTCAGTACTGGGACCATTCTGTTTGATGTCTTTATCAGCAATGAGGGAGAGGGGATGGAGGGCACTCACCCTTTTATGGCCAGGATTCCCTGCCCTGAAGACAACTTTCTCACTTCCCATACAATCAGCTCTTCCAGGCCTTTCTGGAAATGGTTTGGAGGCTTTGGGGATTTTTGGTGGTCTTGATCCCCCCCTGAAATTCATTCTCACTTCCTGACCTCATTCCTGCCTTTGCTCTGTGTTGTGCTTGTCTCCAGGAGCTACAACAAGGATGTTTGTCCCAGAAATTGCTGCCCTGTCTCCACATGGCCCCCCCTTCTCCAGCCAAATCTTGTTCTTTTTCATGACTCCAGGGCCATCCAGTTATCAGTGTTTGGGACACACTTGCCTTTATTTTCTGGGAATTGGGAGCCCAGTGGGTCTCACTTTGGACCACAGTTTATAGGGTCACAAGAGAGTGGGCTTCAATCACAGTGATTTTCCCTCCAGGCTGCAATTCAAGTCAGTGACTTTCTTTGAAATTTCCATAACAAAAATAGTATTCTGCTTGGGCTGTTATTCAGGCAAGAAAAATAGGTTTCTGAGGCTGTTCATTAAAAAACAGGTACTTGTTAGACAGCACGAGTTCCCGTGAGCAGAGAGTGCTCAGGAGAGGAGGTTTAGGTTGGATATCAGGAAAAGGTTCTTCCCCCAGAGGTTGGTTGGGCACCAAGCAGGCTCCCCAGGGAATGGGCACAGCCTCAAGGCTGCCAGAGCTCAGGGAGCATTTGCACAACACTCTCAGGCACGGGGTGGGATTGCAGGGACGGGGTGGGATTGCAGGGACGGGTTGGACTCCATCCTTGTGGGTGTCTCCCAGCTCAGGAGATCCCATAGTTCTGTGACTTGCTGGGCTGGCTCCCGAGCCCTGCTTGGACTCTGCTCCTGGGGATGCTCAGGGGAGTGTCTGGAGAGCAGCTGAGAACACTGAGGTGGGACAGTGTCTGCTCTGTTATCTGAGTGAGAGGCTGAATCTAAGACTGCAGCAGTGATTTTTATGTAGATTTTAAAAAGCACAGTTGCAGAAAGTCCTTCTATTTTCCTGGAAATTTTGTTTCAGTGGATGCTGGTACTTCATTTTCCCCTCAGTATTAAAGATGTTAGCTTTGGGCTGGGAGGGACATTCCTAAGGGGACTCCTGAATTAAAAACCTCTGAAATCTCTGTTTCAGATGAAAATTTGAAGGGGGACTGTCCAGCAGATTGCTTAGAGAGCAAGACCTGTGACTTAGAGGTACCACCAGGAAGGCCAGGAGAGGGGTTTCCCAAAGATCCCAGCCATGGAGTGACATGGGACAGTCAGTGGAATTCAGAAATGATGGAAACAACCACCAGCAGGAATGGGAACAGCCTTGGAGGTGATGCTCAGTATGATTTCTTTAGCACTCAGGAAAAGAGCCTGGAAAAGTGGCCCTGTGTGTACAAGTGTGAGAGAAACTGCCCACAGCAGGACCAGCCTCAGGCGCTGCAGGGAGAAGGGGAGATGTTTCCAGCCCCCACGTGTGAAAGGATGCTCCCTCTGCTGCACCCACACCCAGGAGAGACAGGAGTGGGCCCGGGAGAGAAGGGAATGGCCCCAGGAGCTGCTCCCACCTCCTGCGAGGGGCCAGGGCCCCACTCTGGGTGTGGAGAGACTCCCCCAGGCACAGGCAGGCCTCATGACCGGGACAGCCTGGGCACAGAGGAACCTGCTGAAAACGAGGAGAGCTTCCCCATGGACACATTGGGATCCAGCCCCTGCTGGGAGCCGCCCCTGGCCCGGGGCAGCCCTGCCCAGCAGCAGAGCCAGGGCCGGGGCAAATCCTACATTTGCAGCGACTGTGGGAAAAACTTCGTTTGCCATTCGTGGCTCGTTAGGCACCAGACAAGTCACACGGGAGAGAGGCCCTACAAGTGCTCCAAGTGTGACAAAACCTACAGGAGGAAGGATTACCTCCTGAACCACCAGCGCCGGCACACGGGAGAGAGGCTTTTCCAGTGTCCTCTCTGCAGCAAGAAATTTGTGCTCAAGAGGAGCCTGCTGAAGCATCAGGAAGGTCACATGCAGGACACACACGTGCCGCTGGTCAGCTGGCCCTGCAGGAGCATCAGGGGCTCCGTGATGCATTCCATATAGGATGTCCCCCACAGCCCCCTCGGTGTCCCCTCGCTGGGCCAGGGCAGCACCCCCAGCTGTGTGCCAGACCCTGGTGGCAGGAGGAGGCTGTGGTACAGCCATCCCGAGCCCCTCCCAGGAAAAGGGAGGTGGCTGGGGGTTATTTTCCATGTTAGACAGCATTCACCAGTGCCTGGGGATTTGGGGAGGTGGAGTTTGGAGGTACTGCTGGCTGTGAGTCCTTGTGGGAGAGAAACCGTGTTGATGTGGAACAATTTGTAACCGTGTATGTTACAAAGAAGAGTTGTCTGGATAGAGAGAAATTATCCAAAATGTTACCCCAGGAGTCCGGGGTCCTTGGACTGGGCTGGGAACAAGTGAATTAAACGTATTCATTGTCCACTGAACCAGTGAAACTGTGACAGGAAACACCCACTTGGGTGAGATGCTTTGGAAAGGAAGTGTTGCCCCTGTGGCTGTAAGAGGAAACCTGTTTCTTCTATGGCAAACAGAAAGAAGGCTACAGAGCCTGGGGGCCAGCTTATTCCTACTGTTAAATCGTGGGGCTCCTCGCTGCTGAACCCCAAGGGAGAATTCCTGAAGGTGGGATCCTCCCTGGGAGTTGTAAAATGGCTGGGGAGCCTGGAATATGGTTTTGATTCTGCATAGCCTTAAAGCTGTGTTGCATTTCTTTTCCCACATTGTTCACGGTCTTCTGTGTTTGTTCAATTTTCCAAATCCTGTGAAAGCAGAACGTGGAGATGCTGCAGAAGCCTGGGAAACGCAGAGTTAACGAGCTGCTGTGTCCCAAACACTGATAACAGGATCTGCTGGAGAGGAGGCCATGTGGAGGCAGGGCAGCTCTGCTCCTCCAGCCTCCTCCCTTGGGTCTGTGTCCCACTCCCAAGAGGAAAGAAGCTCCCAAGGTTTGTAGATGCCCATGGTTAGAAAGGAATGACAGATGTCAGAAGGGTACAAAAAAGCTCACAAAGTTTTAATAGCAAATTCCACTCTCAGCATGGGAATTGGTATTTTTGCCCTTATCTTCTGGTAGGAAGAGAAATAAAAAGGTAAAAGAAAAGAGGGAAGAGAGAGGGTGATCAGAGAGATGAAAGAGAGGACATCACCAGTCCTGGCTCCAGCATCAGTCCAGCTAACACAGTGTCCAGGATCCCAGAGGTGCCCCTGTGAGCCCTGGATCACCCTTTTACAGCCAAGTTTTCCACACCCTGGGGCTACTTTTTTCACTTTAGATGCAAACCTCTGGATCCTCTTAGAAGTGGGTCAGGGGGTCTCTGGTGGTTTTGACACCCCCTCCCCCCAGACTGATCAACCTTTGCTGGACACTCCATGCCCTGTGCTGTGCATGCTGTGCTTTTTTCTAGGAGCCAGAACAAGGGTGTTTGTCCCAAAAAAGAGCTGTCCCAGCTCCGTGTGCTCCCCTTTTCCAGCCACATCCTGTCCTTCCCCGTTCTGTGTCTCACACAACAGTCCTTGGCTGGCTCCACAGCTGAGACACACCCCCTTATCTCCTGGCCTTCTGCAGAATACAAAGTGATAAAGCTGGGCCTGAAAAGTGACCAGCTGGGGACTCTACTTGCTTCAGCAGAATGCAGAGAAAGAGAATTATTTGAGAATTTAGATAGGAAAAAGCATGGTAGAGACAAACAAAACCCCAGAGAGGAAATGAAAGGGAGGAAAAGAGCTGAATTATTGCTGTCAGTGAAAACTGAGCAGCTGCAGAGAGAGTTAAGAAAGAAAAGGAGGAAGACAAGCCCAAAACTGCAAAAATCCGAGGGGCTGAAAATATCAGAGGGTTCCCCTCTGCAGCCACAGGTTATTCCAGTTTGTCCCTTGTTATCCAGGTTTGGGACACAGCAGCACTTTAACTCCTTGGTACCCGGGATGCTACACCCCAGGGCACTGCCCACACGGTGTTGGGACCCACAGCTCTTATTGGGGCCAACTCAGCTGCAACTCCAGAAATTCTCTTTCCTGCCACGGCAGGAATTTGCCATTTTGGTACTTTAATTTTAAATCAAGCAGTTGCAGGTGCTGTGTGGAGTAAGTGCACTGTAGCCTCTGGAATTCTTTTGGGGTTAAGGTTGGCACATTCCTGCTTCTCACCCAGGAGCCATAAATTAACCTGAGCAGTTTGGCACAGAGGCATTTGCTCCAGGGATTTTAACTCTTTGCCCTCTGGGTCCTACACCAGTGTTACAAACTCAGTGTTAATACTGGATAATGTGCTCCCGTGTCTATTAAAAATTTTTATTAATTGTTGACAAGAACCAGCTGGAATGTGAATATCCAGGCCATTATTCTGGCTGCATGGATAAGATTCCTGGATGTGTGGCTGTTAAGGAAATTTCCCTGTCTGCCCATCCAGGAGCCACTGTGGAGTCACATCACCTGAGCTGGGACCGGCTCCTGTGAGCCGATGGGTCCCTGTTTGATCCCACACCACACTCACACAGGTTTCCTCACAGACTCCACCCCAGATTTCCCATAGCAGAGCCTCGGGCAGCTGGATCCTTACGATAATTTAATCTTGATACAACGACAGAATAACAGCTCAAGGTAGTGCCTCCATGGAGGGACCCCAAACAAAGGAATTCCACCCCCTCCCCGAGCTTTTCTGCCGTCACAGTCTGAACAGAAGATGGGATGGTCGGCTCCTGCTGTGTCCCTGAGTGTCCCTCACTGCGCCCTTTGTTATGGAAAGGTCGGGCAATTCCCGGCCCTGGCCTCGGGCTCCGGATTGTTTCCCTCCGCAGCGCCCGGGATGCTCTTGCAAATCAACCTGGGTCAGATCTAACGGGGCCGCTTTCCATGATCCTCCACCCCCGAACGCCAGGAGGTTCAGGGGGTGTCGGAGGAGGAGGTCATGAATGACCTTTCCCCGGTTCTCGGGATCACCCGAGTTTCCATCCCGTTCTTCAGGGGTCACGAGCGGTTTTCTAATCTGTGCAATTGTAGCAGCCAGGGCTCCGAGAGTATAAGGCTCTGTCCTAAACTCTGATAAGGAGCGGGATAGAACAGGATGTGGCTGGAGAGGAGGGCACGGCAGATAGGCCGGCGCTGTTCCAACTCCTCCTCGGGATGCGGAGACAGCAAGCACAGGACAAGGCCAGCGGGGAAGCGAGCAGGGAGATCTGCAGAGGAGGATCGAGATCACCACAGCCCCTCAAAGCCCTCCGACTCAATTCCAGAAAGGTCCAGCAGCAGCATTGCGCACACTCCCTCATTTGCATGGGAAGTGGGAAACCTGATGCCGGGGCGGGGAAAATTTACCCATAAGAAGGTGCCCCCACAGCATCCTCGGGACCCTGCACACCCTGACACCCGGATCGGCGCTGGAGCCAGGACTGGTGATGTTCCCCGACCTCTCCCCTCCTTTCTTTTACTCTTTAATCTATTGCTAGAAGATAAGGGGCTAAATCATCGCAGTTTCCATGCCAAGTGTGTAATTTACTAATCGAACTTCGTAGCTCTTTTGGGATCCTCCGACGTTTGTCGTTCATTTTGGACCCCGGGCATCTTCACGCCTGAGGAACTTCCCTCCCCTTTGGAGCGGGACACGGGATGCTCGTTAAACATCCTCCTTCAGAGACCTTTTGCTCGTGTTCAGGGTTTCTCACGGGATTGAGTCGGACGTGTCGTGGCCTTGTAAGGACACGATTTATTCCTTTTACTAATAAGAGTCTGGATTTGTCACCTGTCACTTTGTCGGTGGCGTCGTGGTGAAAAAATAGAGAAACAGAGGTGTATGAGTCAGGGAAAACCCTGTTTGGGGTCAGAGCTCCTTTTCCTTAAAGGACCTGTTTTGCGTGCGTGTTTCTTCTTAAGTTTTGCCCGGATGTTTGATTCGTTGGCTGGAAATTTCAGGGGTTTTAATTAAAATTGTCAAATGCCACGGGTCGTTCTGCAGTGGGAGGGGAAGGAAGGAGCGAGGGTGAAGCCAGAGGAGGAACTGATCGGCTGCCACCCCTCAAATCCCAGGTTTCAAGGCATCTTTGCATTGGGAAGAAACGGGCGGGGGAGACGGGGGCCGGTCGTGGGATCCGCCTGCTTTCCAGGCGGGAGAGAGTCCCTCCGCTCCCCCGGCTCGGGACCGTGCTCCGAGACGGAGAATCCCGCGTCCCACCGGTGCTCAGAGAGGGAGTGCCGGGGTTCCTTCCCTGTCCCGCGGCTGGTGCTCGGTGACGAGCCCCGGGGCTCCGGTCCCGACCCGCGGCCGGTGCTCGGTGAGGGGGTCCCGGGGCTCCGGTCCCGATCCGCGGCCGGTGCTCGCTGGAGGCTCCCGCGGTTTCGACCCCGCCGCCGTTGCCGTACCAACGAGTGGACGCCGCTCCCCATCTCCACCTCCCTTCCCTCCTTGTCCAATCAGCGCCCTGCTTTCCCCGCACGCTGACCAATGGGGATGAGCGCCCCTCCCGCCCTCCTCTCGTGGGGGCCACCGCGCGCCGCGGGGGGTGGGCGAACCCGGCGGGCCAATAGCGTGGGGGGAATGGATAGGGCTGAGTTCCGGTTGGCTGCTGCTGCCCGGCGCCGCCTGTGATTGGCTGCTGCGGCTTGGCGCGGCTGAGGGGGAGGAAGATGGCGGCGCAGCGTGGCGGTGAGCGGGGTGCAGAGCCGAGGGTCCCGCGGAGCTTCCCGGGGTGCAGAGCCGTGTTCGGCCTCGCCCTGCGGGCCCCAGCCCCCCGGCACCGCGAGGGCAGCGCCGGTACCCGCTTCCCCCCACAGCTGTGGGACGGGAAGAGAGGCACAGACACCCCCGGCATGTGCAGGGGGTGAAAGCGGGGCTGGGCTGGAACGGATTAGGTTGAAAGGGACCTGGAAGCCCATCCAGTGCCACCGCCTGCCGTGGGCAGGGAGACCTTTCCGCTGTCCCACGCTGCTCCAAGCCCTGTCCAACCTGGCCTTGGACACTGCCAGGGAACATCCACAGCTTCTCTGGGCACCCTGTGTCAGGGCCTCCCCACCCTCACAGCCAGGAATTCCTTCCCAATATCTTATCTCTCCTTCAGTTTAAAGCCATTCCCTGTGTCCTGTCCCTCCATCCTGTGTCCTCAGTCCCCAGCTCTCCTGGAGCCCCTTTAGGCCCTGCAAGGGGCTCTGAGCTCTCCCTGGAGCCTTCTCCTCTGCAGGGGAACATTCCCAGCTCTCCCAGCCTGGCTCCAGAGGGGCTCCAGCCCTGGAAGCAGCTCTGGGACCTCCTCTGGACTCTCTCCAACGTGTCCCTGCCCTCCCTGTGCTGGGGACCTGGGGACGCCTGGGCCCCAAGGAGCTAATGTGCTGCTGTGTCCCAAACTCCCATAAAAGCCCGTTAGAACAGGATGTGGTTGGAGAAGAGAGGAATAAGGAGGTGGGGCAGCATCTCCTGGGGCCGCTTCCGTTCTGCTCCATGGAGATAAGGGTAATGGGAAAGGCAGCGCAGGAGTGGGGTTGGGAAAGGGGCACAGAGTGTCAGCCAAAGATTGATCCTGGAGAGGTGCCTCAAGACCCCCAAAGTTCCTTTCCAGAAAGCTCTGGGAGAAGGGACTGTGTGTCCCTTTTACGTGAAAAAGGAGAAACCTAATTCCAGGGCGGGGAAAAGTCACCTGTGAAAATGCACCCTCAGGACCAGGACTGGTGATCTCCTTCCCTCTCCCATCTGATCTCCCTCTCTCTTCCCTCTTTTCTTTTATTCCTTTCTTTTATTAGCAGAATATAAGGGCAAAAATACCAATTTCCATGCTGAGTGTTTAATTTAATAATCAAGTTCTGTGGGCTTTTTTGGACCTTCTGATCCTTGTTCCTTTTTAACCATGGGCATCCTGAAACCTTGGAATCTCATCCTCTTCAGAGCAGGATCCCTGGATGGTTTATTCCCTTTTTCAGTGTTCCTGTCCAAAGATCTCCTCAATGATTGACACCCCTGAGACTCTCCTCTGATATGATGGGGGAACCCTTGGCATACATCAAACTTTCATTTTTTGGGAATTGTCTCTTGGCCCTGTGCTGTGTGCTGGATAACCTTTGGAACTCGGGATCCCTCTTGGATACACAAATTAATGAACCTCACGTCTGCGTGCATACCACAGATGTTAATTAAATGTAAATCTGCATATTCAGGGGGCATTAAGCTGATTTTAAAGCTTTTTTTCCTCCTCAGATCGTTGGTTTGAAATATTTGGGACAGACGTGGCTCCTCTCCGTGAGGAGCTCCTGTGGGCAGTTTAGTCCCGTGTTTCACTCGGCCGCCTCAGCTCCTCCTCTTTGCCGAAACTATGGGGTTTTCTGAGAAATTTGGACCCATTTGGGACTGAGGTTGATTTGGAACTTCCTAAACTCTCTCCCTGGTGTGTTCTCTGGGGTTTTTCCCCCGCTCCTGGTGCGTGACAATGGGTTGTTGCGCGGCCCTGAACTGCCGCAACGCCTCGAGCGGCGCCTACAAGAACAGCTCGGTCAGTTTTTACAGATTCCCCCTACAAAACAAACCCCTCCTGTGGCAGTGGATCCAAAACATGGGCCGGGACATGGACACCCCCTCCAAATACCAGTGCCTGTGCTCGGAGCATTTCGAGGAGAGCTCCTTCGAGACGGACCCTCTGAAAATCCGCAAGAGACGGCGCCTGCTGAAGGAAGCTGTTCCCAACAAATTCATCCTGGGGAAAGATGGGACCTGGCTCGTGGGGACCCCCCAGGCTTTCAGCAACGTGATGAGCAGCAAAACTCGGAAACGGATCCGGAATTCCGAGCCCTGTAGGGTAATTGAGGGGCTGGATAGTGGGAATAAATTAAAGGGAGATTTGCGTGTAAAGCCTTGGAAGCAGCTTGGAAAAATATCCCTTTGAGGGTTTAATTAATAATAATAATATTGTTATTCCCTAATAATAAGCTTTCATTACCAGGGAGGAGCTTTTCCAGCCAGTCTGACAGATCATGGCTCTGCCTCAGGGTTTATTTAAAACACTGAATTATTTTATTTTTAATTGAAGGAAGAACCACATTCCCTGAGGGGGCTGGGCATGGATGCTGACCACAGATATCTGTTTTTATGACTAATTTCTGACCCAGTTGTTGGAGCAAATCATTGTTCTGGCTGAGTCACATCCCTTTAAAGCCTTTTCTCTCATTCTGGATTAACAGTAGAAGGTTCTTATGTAAAATCCTTCATTAATATGCTGCTTACACATAGCACAGACATAGCTGGGAGCAGCTGGGAGGTGCCCACGTGTTTAAACTGTTGGGATAAGAGAGTTTTCAGGGATCCACAGTGACTGTGGAACATTTTGCTTTTTAGGTCCCTGAGATGTTTCCTGTGTGGCCACGCCTGGAGGACTGGCAGAATGAATTTTATAAGCAATTGCTGAAGGAGAAATATGGATCTTTGATCACACTGGGAAAAGGTCAGTTTTCCATCTCCAAAGGGACACACGCTGGGTCTGGCCTGGCTCTTGTCGCTCCCCAAACACCTGGATTTTTAAAGAATTCATTTTTCAGTGCTTGTGAATCTTTGTGAGAGATAAGAAGCTCCACAATTTTCCTTAAAAGGTTGAAGGACGGTTTAGGATCCCAGGGAATGCAGCTGCCAACAAAAACAAGGAACAAGGAGTGGAAAAGGTTTGGATACAGGAGCTGCAGTGACACACGGGATCATTAATCCTGTGCCCTCATTAATTACAGTGAGGTTGTGTTTTCCTCATGCCCAGACCCTGATGTATGTCTGCGTTTGGGATTCACTGAAGAGAATTGAACTATTCTGGTGCAGAAATAGTGAAATAACTTGAATGATGCCCAGAAAATGAAGAAATCTCGTTAATTAGCTTTAAATGCCCAACTATATATTTGCTTGAAGTCATTGATATTTTAAATCTGAAGCTGTGAGCCCTGCCTGGCTCCCTCAGCATTCAGGTAATTCCTTGGATTGATTCCTAGAAGAACCTGCTGACACTGGGGGCATTGCACAAGGAAGACAGGACTGAACATAAAAATCCAGTACCAGGTGGCTGAATTTGGGGTTAAGGCTCAAATCCGAGACCTGCCACTTTTCTACATTTAATCTTCAACCTTCTGGGTGTAATTTCTGGAATATTTTATGAAAGTTGAAGCACAGATCCTGTTCACCTGCATCCCAGACACCCTTTTAGACACCGGGGCAGCTGCTGCTCCCTCCTCATTGGATCTTCTGGAATAACAGAGATGCTCTTTAGAGAGTGGGTGATGCTGGGATTTGCTGGAAAACCATCAGGGGGAAATATTAATAACCATCATTCCTATGTTCTTTCTGTTCCTTGTTCAGACTGTCCCATTGCCAAAAGCCACATCCCAGCAGAAGGAGCGGCACAGGTCAAGGATCCGCAGGATTTGGAGGGAAGGAAAATTCCTGCCAGCCTCAGCACAGGTGCGTGGTGTTGTGGGAATTCACTGACAGCACCCTGAAATTGGTAGGATTGGAGGGATGGGGGATTCCAGCTCATCCCTGCTTTTTTTTTTACCCAAAACTTAGGGGTTTTGTCTAGAAGCAGCGAATCGGGAATTGTTGTTCTTTGGAGATTTGCGTTCTGTCACGTCAGATTCAAAAATGTTTGGAATCTCCTTGTTCCAGGCCACGGTGGTGCCGTGATCCAGGGTGCAGGAGACACACAACTGCAGGGATCATCCTCGGGAGCATCCCGAGCCCTGCACTGCCACAGCTCGGACCAGGCGGGAACATCGGGGAGCCGCCACAATCCGGCAACAAATCCGGCAACAAATCCGGCAAACCCCGCGGGAATCAGGAGCGGTAACAGCGTCCTGGCAGGGCAGGAGCTGGATGAGTTCAGGCGGTTCCTGCTGTACCACCAGGGCCGGCCCGAGGAGGCCACGGTGCCGTGGTTCATCTGCACGGAGTGCGGGAGGAGCTTTGCCCGCCACGCGTACCTGCTGCGGCACCAGCGCGCCCACGCCGGGCAGCCGCCCTTGCCCAGGAGAAACCCGCCCTCCACAGTCACCTCGGCAGGCATTCCCACATCATCCACGTGCCACAAGCCTGCCTGGGGTACAGCTTTGCAGTCAGCTGTCAAAAATCCTGCTCTGCCCACAGGTGGGGGTTTATAGGCCCGTGTGGATTGGAGTGGAGTTTGGGGATCAGGCAGTTTTCCCGAATTGAATTGTGCTGGTTTGAAAGCAAACAAGTGGGAGATCCCAAGTCAGAACTACAATTTAATAGGAAAATTAAAATAAAATGCAGTAGTACAAAAACACTGACAGAGTCAGAGCACAACCTGACACCCTGTTGGTCAGGGTGTTGGGACAGCCCAATCCAGCCCTCCTGCAGTGCCAGATGTGGCTCTGTTGGAGCAGAGATGATCCTGTAGAAGGGTGGAGTTTCCTCTGAAGGTCCAGTGGTGCTGAGATGGGTCTGGTTCCTCTAGGAATCCAGTGGCAACAGGCTGCTGAGGTGTTTCAACTCTCAGGTTTTATCCAGGTAGGAATGCTGGGCTCCTCCTGCTGGGTGGAGCATCCCCCAATGGGATGATGGAATTTTATCAGTCATGCAGGGAGCCTCAATGGCCCACGGACAGCAGATCCCCCTGGAGGGAGGATGGGTCCTGGAAGAGATAAAGAACACTGCCCCACCTAGTTTAAACAGCTAGTGATAGAATACAAACTTTTGGTTACATCTTGCATTGCAGCCTAAGACATGAACCAAGTTCTGATTCAATTTGGTGCTGGCCTAATGGTCATTGATTAGGACCTGGATAATTCCTGTCATTCTTACCCTGCTCCATCCAGCTCCTCCTTGGAGCAGGAGTTGGATAGAGCAGAACTGGCTGTACCAAAAGGGGCATCAGAAAAACCTGGTGCACCAAACAACACGTGCTGGAGAGCATCCAGAGTAGCACAGAGAAACACTGCAAGTTTTCAGGGACGAAAAATGAAGAATTGGGAATGGGATTGTAAACTGATGTTTGAAGCAATGGATTCCGGGCATTATTTCCCTACTTTAGCTGCTCTCCCATTACTGTACCTGCAGGACTAGTTTTATTTTTGGGTTCTATTTTTATATTGACCCCCTGTTTTACTGTGGGGTGAGATGCTGCTTTGGTTTCTGAAATTCTGGGGAGAAAAAACCCATGCATATATTCTAAATGTGTGTACAGTGTGTCGGTGATGTTCCTCTAGGAAGTGAAAATGCAGCGGAGAGGAGAGGAGAGGAGAGGAGAGGAGAGGAGAGGAGAGGAGAGGAGAGGAGAGGAGAGGAGAGGAGAGGAGAGGAGAGGAGAGGAGAGGAGAGGAGAGGAGAGGAGAGGAGAGGAGAGGAGAGGAGAGGAGAGGGGCGTGGGGAGGCCGCNGAGGAGAGGGGCCTGTGGAGGCAGCACATGGAGATTTTGTGTTTTCTCCCCATATGCTGGTGGTTTTCAGTATTTTTGAATATTCCAGTTGAGTGCCAAGATGGAAAATGTGTTGCCTCCAGTTGGAGGGGTGTCCTCAGTCACAGACTCCAGCTGGAATGAAGTCTCTGGGCTCAGCAGCCCCTGAGAAGCAGCAGAAAACACCCAGCTGGTGCTGTGCCGGAGTTCCAGGAGTTCTGAGAAGGATTGGGAAAATGCACTTGGCCCCAAAGCATCCTGCCCATCCCAGGTACAGGAATAATGTCCCAAAAAGCTTTTGGCACTGGCTTCTCATTGTTTCCTTCTCATAAATGAAGGCCGGGGGTTGGCTTTGCTTTTATTCCTCACAGAATTCCAGAATGGCTTTGATTGGAAGGGATGTTAAAGATCATCCCATTCCACCCTTGCCATGGGCAGGGACACCTCCCACTGTCCCAGACTGCTCCCAGCCCTGTCCAACCTGGCCTTGGGCACTGCCAGGGCTCCAGGGGCAGCCACAGCTGCTCTGGGCACCCTGTGCCAGGGCCTGCTCACCCTCCCAGCCAGGAATTCCTTCCCAATATCCCATTCAGCCCTGCCCTCTGGCAGTGGGAAGCCATTCCCTGTGTCCTGTCCTGTCCCTCCATCCCTTGTCCCAAGTCCTTCTGCAGGCTGGGATGCTCCAGTGGGGGATGTGGTTTTACAGCCTGGACATCCTGCACTGCTCCTGGCCCTCAGAGAGCCCCAGCAGGAGGGAATGTGTTCTCCTGGACTGGAATACATCTCCATTCCCACAGAGGGGATGGTTCCTCTGTCTCCTGACCACTGGATCCCATGGGCTGCTCCAGGCCCCAGCACCCCTCACTCCTGAGGGGGCAGAGCCGCTGTGTCAGACCCAGCTTTAACTCCCCACTGCCACAAAGAGCAGGATCCTCAGCAGGTGCTGTCCTGGGGGGTCAAAGCTTCTCCCAGGAGGAACTGATATTCCCAGGGGAATATCACCTGCGTGGTAAGAGATGTTTGGAAAATTTTGGGAATAAACCAAGCAAACCCCATCTGTGCTGGCAGCAGGTGAATCCATGGCTGAGATGAAGAAACCTCAGAGGCTGAGGGAGCTGGGAAAGGGGCTCAGCCTGGAGAAAAGGAGGCTCAGGGGGACCTTGTGGGTCTGCACAACTCCCTGACAGGAGGGGACAGCCGGGGGTTCGGGCTCTGCTCCCAGGGAACAGGGACAGGAAAACTGGGAATGGACTCATATTTGGGTTGGATATTGGAGAAAATGTCTTCATGAAAAAGGCTCGGCCACGGGGCAGGGCCTGAGGGGTTGGGGTGTCCCAGCTGGGGGACACAGTGCTGGAGGGGACAGGGAGCGATGACATCCTGGAGGGAAATGGCTGCTGAGGCTCCCGTGACGCTGCTTGGGCTGTTAACCCTTCTTGTCCCGCTGCCCTCCCTTCCCCTGGGGCCGGGGTCATCCCTGTCCAGCCCAGGGGAGCCCCGTCATGGCCCATCCATACGGATTCTGGAACATCGAAGCACTGGAGGAGCTTTTCCCGGGATAATTCCAGGAAGGTGGGACCGTAAATCTTTTCTCTGGCCTGGCACCAGCCCCAGCCCTGGCACTGTTAAAACGAAAGGTTTCAGGGTCTGGATGAGCACATGGCGTGGTTCCCAAACCCAGAATATCCCCCCACGAGACTCTTCTGGCCAGGACGCGGGTCCTGGTGAGGGTGGTCATGTCCTCTCCCCCCACGGCTCCTGGCCCTCGGTGCCACCCAAATCGGTGCTCCCTGGACCCGAATCCCGTCCAATGTCACCCAGGCTCGTGTCAACATCGGTGCTGATGTCGACGCAGAGACTGGTGCTGGTGGCAGAGCTGATACCAGCTCCTATCGTGGTGTCGGTGTGGGTGGCAGTGGTGGAGGTGGCAGTGCCGGTGGCAGTGCCGGTGCACCGGTGCCACTGAGGGTACCAGTGCCAATGCCCGCGGCCGTGGTGGAGCCACTGCCGGTGCCAGCGGGCTGTGGCGGTGCCAGCGGGCTGTGGCAGTGCCAGTGCCGGTGGCAGAGCCGGTGCGGGTGCCGGTGGCGGTACCGGGGCCGCGCCGGTGGCGGAGCCGCTCCCGGTGCCGGTAGGCGGCAGTGCTCCGCGCTCCGCGCTGCCGCCGCTCCCCGCCCGCTGCCGCCCAGCCCGGAGGAGGCGGATGCGATTCCCCGGCTGCCCGTGGCTGCTCGGCGGGGCGGCGGGGCCCGGCCCGTGCGCAGGCACCGACAGCAGCCCCGGCC